>JARQOD010000002.1:108167641-108225560 GCA_033576555.1 Oophaga sylvatica
GTCAGTGCAGCGCCCTGTACACACACAGTAACTCTGCAGCCGTCAGTGCAGCGCCCTGTACACACACAGTAACTCTGCAGCCGTCAGTGCAGAACCCTGTACACACACAGTGGGTCTGCAGCCGTCAGTGCAGCGCCCTGTACACACACAGTAACTCTGCAGTCGTCAGTGCAGCGCCCTGTACACACACAGTGGGTCTGCAGCCGTCAGTGCAGCGCCCTGTACACACACAGTAACTCTGCAGCAGTCAGTGCAGCGCCCTGTACACACACAGTAACTCTGCAGCAGTCAGTGCAGCGCCCTGTACACACACAGTAACTCTGCAGTCGTCAGTGCAGCGCCCTGTACACACACACAGTGGGTCTGCAGCCGTCAGTGCAGCGCCCTGTACACACACAGTAACTCTGCAGCAGTCAGTGCAGCGCCCTGTACACACACAGTAAGGCCGGCGTCACACTGGCGACATAATCGGACGACTGCAATGCGATGAAAAATCGTATTGCAGTCTGCCCTATGTTAATCTATGGAGCAGCTCCCAGTATCAGATTTTTTGTGGTCCGTTTTAAACGTCCGTGTGCAATCGCAGCATGCTGCGATTGTCACCGATTGTGGGTCGACTATCGCCAATGCAAGTCTATGGGAGCGATGAAAAATCGGATTACAAACGGACCACACTGTGTGACTTGCGATGAAATCGCATCGGTGTCCTTTAGAAAAGCCGGCAATTCATCCCCGGCTATACTGTAAAATCACACTGACAGCTTTAATAAAGAATAGAAAGAATAGATATACACACATAGAATACAATATATATATATATATATATATATATATATATATATATATATGTAATTGTGACATGTATATATATATATATATTTATATTTCCTAGACTTCTACATACTGTAATAGCCGCAAATTCAATTGCCGGCTTCTGTGAAATCACAGAAGCCAACATGAAATGATACATTGTTTCCACACAGTTAACCATGTCATTTCCTGTATTTTGATATTTGTTTAGAACTTACAATTACATGAGTGTATTTGTGCTAAATTTCAGACATGTAGGGGTTAATTAAAGGTGTAAATTCGTTGACAAAAAAATGCGTAAGTCTGCAGCCGTCAGTGCAGGGCCCTGTACACACACAGTAACTCTGCAGCAGTCAGTGCAGGGCCCTGTACACACACAGTAAGTCTGCAGCAGTCAGTGCAGGGCCCTGTACACACACAGTAAGTCTGCAGCAGTCAGTGCAGCGCCCTGTACACACACAGTAAGTCTGCAGCCGTCCGTGCAGGGCCCTGTACACACACAGTAACTCTGTAGCAGTCAGTGCAGCGCCCTGTACACACACAGCGAGTCTGCAGCCGTCAGTGCAGCGCCCTGTACACACACAGTGAGTCTGCAGCTGTCAGTGCAGCGCCCTGTACACACACAGTAATTTTGCAGCAGTCAGTGCAGCGCCCTGTACACACACAGTAAGTCTGCAGCCGTCAGTGCAGCGCCCTGTACACACACAGCGAGTCTGCAGCCGTCAGTGCAGCGCCCTGTACACACACAGCGAGTCTGCAGCCGTCAGTGCAGCGCCCTGTACACACACAGCGAGTCTGCAGCTGTCAGTGCAGCGCCCTGTACACACACAGTAATTTGCAGCGTCAGTGCAGCGCCCTGTACACACACAGAAGTCTGCAGCCGTCAGTGCAGCGCCCTGTACACACACAGCGAGTCTGCAGCCGTCAGTGCAGCGCCCTGTACACACACAGTGAGTCTGCAGCTGTCAGTGCAGCGCCCTGTACACACACAGTAATTTTGCAGCAGTCAGTGCAGCGCCCTGTACACACACAGTAAGTCTGCAGCCGTCAGTGCAGCGCCCTGTAACACACAGGAGTCTGCAGCCGTCAGTGCAGCGCCCTGTACACACACAGCGAGTCTGCAGCGTCAGTGCAGCGCCCTGTACACACACAGGAGTTGCAGCGTCAGTGCAGCGCCCTGTACGCACACAGTAATCTGCAGCCGTCAGTGCAGCGCCCTGTACACACAGTGAGTCTGTAGCCGTCAGTGCAACGCCCTGTACACACACAGTGAGTCTGTAGCCGTCAGTGCAGCGCCCTGTACACACACAGTAAGTCTGCAGCCGTCAGTGCAGCGCCCTGTACACACACAGTAACTCTGCAGTCTCAGTGCAGCGCCCTGTACACACACGTAACTCTGCAGCCGTCAGTGCAGCGCCCATGTATCAACACAGTAATCTGTAGCCTCAGTGCAGCGCCCTGTATACACATAACTTCTGCAGCCGTCAGTGCAGCGCCCTGTATACACACAGTAACTCTGCAGCCTCAGTGCAGCGCCCTGTACACACAGTAACTCTGCAGCGTCAGTGCAGCGCCCTGTAACACACAGTAAGTCTGCAGCCGTCAGTGCAGCGCCCTGTACACACAGCATCTGCAGCCGTCAGTGCAGCGCCCTGTACACACAGTAAGTCTGCAGCCGTCAGTGCAGCGCCCTGTACACACACAGTAAGTCTGCAGCCGTCAGTGCAGCGCCCTGTACACACAGTAAGTCTGCAGCCGTCAGTGCAGCGCCCTGTACACACACAGTAAGTCTGCAGCCGTCAGTGCAGCGCCCTGTACACACACAGTAATCTGCAGCGTCAGTGCAGCGCCCTGTACACACACAGTGAGTCTGCAGCCGTCAGTGCAGCGCCCTGTACACACACAGTAACTCTGCAGTCGTCAGTGCAGCGCCCTGTACACACACAGTAACTCTGCAGCGTCAGTGCAGCGCCCTGTACACACACAGTAACTCTGCAGCAGTCAGTGCAGCGCCCTGTACACACACAGCGAGTCTGCAGTCGTTAGTGCAGGGCCCTGTACACACACAGTGGGTCTGCAGCCGTCAGTGCAGCGCCCTGTACACACACAGTAACTCTGCAGCCGTCAGTGCAGCGCCCTGTACACACACAGTAACTCTGCAGCCGTCAGTGCAGCGCCCTGTACACACACAGTAACTCTGCAGCCGTCACTGCAGCGCCCTATACACACACAGTAACTCGCCAGCAGTCAGTGCAGCGCCCTGTACACACACAGTAACTCTGCAGCAGTCAGTGCAGCGCCCTGTACACACACAGTAACTCTGCAGCCGTCAGTGCAGCGCCTTGTACACACACAGTGGGTCTGCAGCCGTCAGTGCAGCGCCCTGTACACACACAGTAACTCTGCAGCCGTCAGTGCAGCGCCCTGTACACACACAGTAACTCTGCAGCCGTCAGTGCAGCGCCCTGTACACACACAGTGGGTCTGCAGCCGTCAGTGCAGCGCCCTGTACACACACAGTAACTCTGCAGTCGTCAGTGCAGCGCCCTGTACACACACACAGTGGGTCTGCAGCCGTCAGTGCAGCGCCCTGTACACACACAGTAACTCTGCAGCAGTCAGTGCAGCGCCCTGTACACACACAGTAAGGCCGGCGTCACACTGGCGACATAATCGGACGACTACAATGCGATGAAAAATCGTATTGCAGTCTGCCCTATGTTAATCTATGGAGCAGCTCCCAGTATCAGATTTTTTGTGGTCCGTTTTAAACGTCCGTGTGCAATCGCAGCATGCTGCGATTGTCACCGATTGTGGGTCGACTATCGCCAATGCAAGTCTATGGGAGCGATGAAAAATCGGATTACAAACGGACCACACTGTGTGACTTGCGATGAAATCGCATCGGTGTCCTTTAGAAAAGCCGGCAATTCATCCCCGGCTATACTGTAAAATCACACTGACAGCTTTAATAAAGAATAGAAAAATAGATATACACACATAGAATACACATATATATATATATATACATGTCATTGTGACATGTATATATACATATATTTATAGTTCCTAGACTTCTACATACTGTTATAGCCGCTAATTCAATTGCCGGCTTCTGTGAAATCACAGAAGCCGACATGAAATGATACATTGTTTCCACACAGTTAACCATGTCATTTCCTGTATTTTGATATTTGTTTAGAACTTACAATTACATGAGTGTATTTGTGCTAAATTTCAGACATGTAGGGGTTAATTAAAGGTGTAAATTCGTTGACAAAAAAATGCGTGGGCTCCCGCTGTATTTTCTCCACCAGACAGACAAAGCAAGCGAGTGGGGGCAGATAATAATAGCCTAGGGAGGGTACTTTTTTTTTGTGCCCCCCCTGGCTACTAACATCTGCCCCCAGACACCCCAGAAAGGGCAAATCTATAATTAGATTCGCCCTTTCTGGCACTTTGCCCGTCTATTCCCATTGCCCTGTAGCGGTGGCGAATGGGTTAATAATCTCACCTTACTGTCACCTTAGTATTGAAAGGTGACCTTAAGGCAGGTTAATAATTGAGAGCTGTCAATTAGACAACTATCAATTATTAATCCTATTGTACGAAAGAAAAATCAAACACACACAGTTTAATAAAAAATAAGTTTAATTAAATAATCACACAGTTTTTTACCATATTTTATTTTCCTGCTAAAACCATTTCCTGTAATAAAAATAAAATAAAAAAGCAAAATTATACTTACCAATCCGATGTACAGTCAGGTCCCACGCTGTAATCCATCAGAAAGGGTTAAGAGGTTACAGTTAGCAGGGAGATAATTCTGTCTACTAGCTCTAACCCCATGAATGAATAAGTTCCTCTCCCAGCGAAAGTAGAGGAATAGATTCATGAATGGAGCTTAATTGATTTATTGGCAATTTAACTTTAGTGACCTGACCTAAAGGGAAAGTGGACACAATCAATTAAGCTTCATTCATGAAACACATCCTCTCCAGTCGCCAGGAGAGGAACTTATTCATTCAGGAGCTTTGAGCTGAGCATGCAGGATTACTTGCACTGCTTGGCTCAAAGCTAGTTAACCCTTTGTGAAGGATTACAGCGTGGGACGTGACAGATCAGCGGAATAGGTAAGAATAATGTTTTTTTATTTTTTTATCTTTATTTTAGGAGATCAATGGCTTCGCACGGATTAAGTGTAAAATAAAATATGGTCAAAAAAATGTGTTTTTATTTCATTAAAATTAATTTTTATTAATGTATCTGTGTTTTTTTAATTTACTTCAATAGGATTAATAATTGATAGTTGTCTAATTGACAGCTCTCAATTATTAACCTGCCTTAAGGTCACCTTTCAATACTAAGGTGACAGTAAGGTGAGATTATTAACCCATTCGCCACCGCTACAGGGCAATGGGAATAGACGGGCAAAGTGCCAGAAAGGGCGAATCTAATTATAGATTTGCCCTTTCTGGGGTGTCTGGGGGCAGATGTTAGTAGCCAGGGGGGGCACAAAAAAAAAGTACCCTCCCTAGGCTATTATTATCTGCCCCCACTCGCTTGCTTTGTCTGTCTGGTGGAGAAAATACAGCGGGAGCCCACGCATTTTTTTGTCAACGAATTTACACCTTTAATTAACCCCTACATGTCTGAAATTTAGCACAAATACACTCATGTAATTGTAAGTTCTAAACAAATATCAAAATACAGGAAATGACATGGTTAACTGTGTGGAAACAATGTATCATTTCATGTCGGCTTCTGTGATTTCACAGAAGCCGGCAATTGAATTAGCGGCTATAACAGTATGTAGAAGTCTAGGAACTATAAATATATGTATATATACATGTCACAATGACATGTATATATATATTATATATGTGTTCTATGTGTATATATCTATTCTTTTTTTTGTGATTGAAATACTATTCTTTTGGATCCATTATATGTCAGTTTTGCAAGCCTGCGAGAAAATCTCGCAAGTCGGATGAAAATCGGATGTTACAAGGTACACACACATGCGATTAAATCGCATCTTTGAAGGAAAATCGATGCCAGAAGGATGTGACATCGACCGTCTAAAACGGACCGATTTGTCGCTGTGTGTGACGCCGCTAACTCTGCAGCCGTCAGTGCAGCGCCCTGTACACACACAGTAACTCTGCAGCAGTCAGTGCAGCGCCCTGTACACACACAGTAACTCTGCACGTCAGTGCAGCGCCCTGTACACACACAGTAACTCTGCAGCCGTCAGTGCAGCGCCCTGTACACACACAGTAACTCTGCAGCCGTCAGTGCAGCGCCCTTACACACACAGTAACTCTGCAGCAGTCAGTGCAGCGCCCTGTACACACACAGTAACTCTGCAGCCGTCAGTGCAGCGCCCTATACACACACAGTAACTCTGCAGCAGTCAGTGCAGCGCCCTGTACACACACAGTAACTCTGCAGCCGTCAGTGCAGCGCCCTGTACACACACAGTAACTCTGCAGCCGTCAGTGCAGCGCCCTGTACACACACAGTAACTCTGCAGCCGTCAGTGCAGCGCCCTGTACACACACAGTAACTCTGCAGCCGTCAGTGCAGCGCCCTGTACACACACAGTAACTCTGCAGCCGTCAGTGCAGCGCCCTATACACACACAGTAACTCTGCAGCGTCAGTGCAGCGCCCTGTACACACACAGTAACTCTGCAGCAGTCAGTGCAGCGCCCTGTACACACACAGTAACTCTGCAGCCGTCAGTGCAGCGCCCTTACACACACAGTAACTCTGCAGCAGTCAGTGCAGCGCCCTGTACACACAGTAACTCTGCAGCCGTCAGTGCAGCGCCCTGTACACACACAGTGGGTCTGCAGCCGTCAGTGCAGCGCCCTGTACACACACAGTAACTCTGCAGCCGTCAGTGCAGCGCCCTGTACACACACAGTAACTCTGCAGCCGTCAGTGCAGCGCCCTGTACACACACAGTAACTCTGCAGCCGTCAGTGCAGCGCCCTGTACACACACAGTGAGTCTGCAGCCGTCAGTGCAGCGCCCTGTACACACACAGTAACTCTGCAGCCGTCAGTGCAGCGCCCTGATACACACACAGTAACTCTGCAGCAGTCAGTGCAGCGCCCTGTACACACACAGTAACTCTGCAGCCGTCAGTGCAGCGCCCTATACACACACAGTAACTCTGCAGCAGTCAGTGCAGCGCCCTGTACACACACAGTAACTCTGCAGCCGTCAGTGCAGCGCCCTTACACACACAGTAACTCTGCAGCAGTCAGTGCAGCGCCCTGTACACACACAGTAACTCTGCAGCCGTCAGTGCAGCGCCCTATACACACACAGTAACTCTGCAGCAGTCAGTGCAGCGCCCTGTACACACACAGTAACTCTGCAGCCGTCAGTGCAGCGCCCTATACACACACAGTAACTCTGCAGCAGTCAGTGCAGCGCCCTGTACACACACAGTAACTCTGCAGCCGTCAGTGCAGCGCCCTATACACACACAGTAACTCTGCAGCAGTCAGTGCAGCGCCCTGTACACACACAGTAACTCTGCAGCCGTCAGTGCAGCGCCCTGTACACACACAGTAACTCTGCAGCCGTCAGTGCAGCGCCCTGTACACACACAGTAACTCTGCAGCCGTCAGTGCAGCGCCCTGTACACACACAGTACTCTGCAGCCGTCAGTGCAGCGCCCTGTACACACACAGTAACTCTGCAGCCGTCAGTGCAGCGCCCTTACACACACAGTAACTCTGCAGCCGTCAGTGCAGCGCCCTATACACACACAGTAACTCTGCAGCAGTCAGTGCAGCGCCCTGTACACACAAGTAACTCTGCAGCAGTCAGTGCAGCGCCCTGTACACACACAGTAACTCTGCAGCCGTCAGTGCAGCGCCCTGTACACACACAGTAACTCTGCAGCAGTCAGTGCAGCGCCCTGTACACACAGTAACTCTGCAGCCATCAGTGCAGCGCCCTGTACACACACAGTAGGTCTGCAGCCGTCAGTGCAGCGCCCTGTACACACACAGTAATCTGCAGCCGTCAGTGCAGCGCCCTGTACACACACAGTAACTCTGCAGCCGTCAGTGCAGCGCCCTGTACACACACAGTAACTCTGCAGCCGTCAGTGCAGCGCCCTGTACACACACAGTGAGTTTTGCAGCCGTCAGTGCAGCGCCCTGTACACACACAGTAACTCTGCAGCCGTCAGTGCAGCGCCCTATACACACACAGTAACTCTGCAGCCGTCAGTGCAGCGCCCTGTACACACACAGTAACTCTGCAGCAGTCAGTGCAGCGCCCTGTACACACACAGTAACTCTGCAGCTGTCAGTGCAGCGCCCTTGTACACACACAGTAACTCTGCAGCAGTCAGTGCAGCGCCCTGTACACACACAGTAACTCTGCAGCAGTCAGTGCAGCGCCCTGTACACACACAGTAACTCTGCAGCCGTCAGTGCAGCGCCCTATACACACACAGTAACTCTGCAGCCGTCAGTGCAGCGCCCTGTACACACACAGTAACTCTGCAGCCGTCAGTGCAGCGCCCTGTACACACACAGTAGTCTGCAGCCGTCAGTGCAGCGCCCTGTACAACACAGTATCTGCAGCCGTCAGTGCAGCGCCCTGTACACACACAGTAACTCTGCAGCCGTCAGTGCAGCGCCCTGTACACACACAGTAACTCTGCACCGTCAGTGCAGCGCCCTGTACACACACAGTAACTCTGCAGCCGTCAGTGCAGCGCCCTGTACACACACAGTAACTCTGCAGCCGTCAGTGCAGCGCTCTGTACACACACAGTAACTCTGCAGCCGTCAGTGCAGCGCCCTGTACACACACAGTAACTCTGCAGCCGTCAGTGCAGCGCCCTGTACACACACAGTAACTCTGCAGCCGTCAGTGCAGGCCCTGTACACACACAGTAACTCTGCAGCCGTCAGTGCAGCGCCCTGTACACACACAGTAACTCTGCAGCCGTCAGTGCAGCGCCCTGTACACACACAGTGATCTGCAGCCGTCAGTGCAGCGCCCTGTACACACACAGTAACTCTGCAGCCGTCAGTGCAGCGCCCTGTACACACACAGTAATCTGCAGCAGTCAGTGCAGCGCCCTGTACACACACAGTAACTCTGCAGCCGTCAGTGCAGCGCCCTGTACACACACAGTAACTCTGCAGCCGTCTGTGCAGCGCCCTGTACACACACAGTAACTCTGCAGCCGTCAGTGCAGCGCCCTGTACACACACAGTAACTCTGCAGCCGTCAGTGCAGCGCCCTTACACACACAGTAACTCTGCAGCAGTCTGTGCAGCGCCCTGTACACACACAGTAACTCTGCAGCGTCAGTGCAGCGCCCTGTACACACACAGTAACTCCTGCAGCCGTCATGCAGCCGCCTGTACACACACAGTAACTCACACAGTGAGTCTGCAGCCGTCAGTGCAGCGCCCTGTACACACAACTCTGCACCCACCTGGCGGCGACACTGCTCCAACCTGAAGACAAACTACTGCGCAGTCGGGTGACAGAAACGACAGCTGCCGGGGTCTAGTGACGTCATCAAAACGTCGCAGCCAATCAGTATGCGCTATGTCGCCTGCTAACACCGCTGTGCAGAGGTGACCGCCGGAGAGCAGGCCCCGCCCCCTGTCCGTGTAACCAATGAGAATCGCTGTGACAGTACGCTCGTGCCAGCCCTTACCTGCCGCCTCCTAGTCCGCACATGTGCAGTCTGTGGTGGTGAGGCATTCTGGGACCTGTAGTTCTGCGCTCAGTGCTAACCTGTGCACTGCACTTTATTTGCCGTTTATTGTTTACACCTCAGCGTTGTACTCACAGCAATAAGACTGATGTACAACATCCTGGATGACCGCACACCTACACACTGACAGTGACGGCAATGACGGACACGCACGGCCATACAGTCATAGTAACATTGGTTGTGACATAAATTTAATAGGAAAGGTCAGAACAAACCCTTTATAGATAAGGCTGCGTTCACACTTGCGCTCTGACAGTCCATTTGGAGCAGGGGTGTTTGCAGCCCCCCAACCCTTCCATGTCAGGGGGGGTGAAGACTTACTGCTCAGGAGGAGGAGGGGTGGGCGAGCGCGGAGACAGGGGTGCCGTCTTAGGCTGGCTTCACACATCCGGCGGGCGCCTTGCGGCGCCCCCGGCATTTTCCCGCAGCGCCGCATCTGAAAATCTGATGCGCCGCATGCGGCTTTTTTCGCATTGACATGCATTAGCGCCGGATGGCGCCGCATGTCAATGCGTTGCATGCGGTTTTGTCCGGATGCGGCGCAAATGTACATTGCGGCGTCCGGAAAAAACGCTGCATGTAACGTTTTTTTTTTTTGCCAGATGATTTCTTATCTCTCCAAGCATCAGAAATCATCCGGCAAAAAAACGCATTTTGGGCGCCGGAAGTGTGAAAGCTTTTCACATGCGGCGCTGCAGCAAAATGCCGGGGGCGCCGCCAGGCGCCCGCCGGATGTGTGAAAGAGGCCTTATCTGGCTCCCATGTAAGTAGGTTCCTTTAAATTCTAAAAAGACACAAATCGTTTGATGAATTGGACACAAATGAAAAAGCCACAAATTAAGCCGTATTCACACTAAAAACTGCAATAATGAATGGGGCCCTTAAGTTTTATTGCAGCACTATGACAATGTGGCCCTCAGATCAGAAGATGTTGTGGCCCCGTGATTCAGGGGAACAGGCAAATGGAATGAAATGGAATCTGTCACTGGGATCGTCCCCCCTGAGCCGTCTATGTGGCACGCAGGTCATAGGAAGCGGAATAAAGTGGCGCCCTGATATCTGCGATCCGATGTCTTATTCCAGAGGAAGCCGCGTTTTTCTTCTATGTAAATGATCTGATAAAGATCCTGTGCGCACGATGTCACTGAGCTGAGGTCTCGATCCGCGCTGGTGCCGCCTCCGAGGAGCAGCTGTGAAATCAGACTGCACGTGTGCCGCCAATGACGGAGGCGCGGGCTCGGAATGTCATACAAGACACAGGTCACTTCCTTCTGTTTGACAAATCGGTGACCTGCCATTACAAAACCTGTAAAACTCACCAGCAACTCCGAACAGAATAACGCAGGTGTGAACAGGTGCAAGCTGCCATGACTGCATAATATACAAACCAAATAATGCAGCAGCGTCTTGTAAGCGCTAAGATGTCTGCAAACATTGAACATGAGATTTCCACTGCATTTTTGCTGCATAGATTATACTTATAAAAAAAGAAGGTCCTTAGCGCACAAATTGACCAATTCATGTGAGCACATCACACACGACAAGGTGAACTTTCTTTGCTAATGTTTATCAGACATGTCTCTCGCAGACTATGCTGCTGTATTCTTTTGTTTGTATAGTGACCTGTCATTGAAATACCAGAGGCAGGCTGAAGGGCCTAAGCAGGAGGAGAAGACCCTACCCACAGTATTGCCCTTGTGCACAGAAATCTGATTAACCAACAACAACCACATAACGGATTTATTCACTAAAGGATTCTTCACTATTATGGCCATGTCATTACATTACAAAAACATGGTGACTTGTTATTTTTAAGATCTATGGGCCGGACTCTGATCTCCCTGAGAATCTGCCTCTTGAGCCTATTGTAAATTAACAGGAGCGCTACCAGTGTGAGACAGTACAGCAGAGCAGCCGGTGTGAGCTGAAAGATCTGTGAGAAGACAACTGCAAATGTGCTTGTAATGAAACAAGGTTCAATTCACCTCTGCTGTACTGTGTTAGTTATAATCAGGCACAGCTCTGCTGCAGAGCTGCCTGCACTACAAGAAGACAAGTGCTGATGCAAATATTTGTATTGAGACAAAATTCAGTTCTTTTCTGTGTTAGTTCTGATCTAACTGCAGTGCTGTGTGATCATTACTGGGTTCACACTGGTAACTTCACCCCGTTTTCACTTCCTCACCTGGTCAAATTTTGCAATTCTGACCAGTGTCACTTTATGTGGTAATAACTCTGGAACGTTTCAACGAATCCCAATGATTCTGAGTCTGTTTTTTCATGACATATTGTACTTCATGATAGTTGTAACATTTGTTCGATATGACTTGCGTTCAATTGTGAAAATATTGGAAATTTGGCGAAAATGTTTGAAAATTTCAGATTTTTTTAAACTTTTAGTTTTTATGCCCTTAAACCAGAGAGATATGTCACACAAAATAGTTAATAAATAACATTTTTCACATGTCTCTTTTACATCTGCATAATTTTTTAAACACTTTTTTTATTAGGACATTAGAAGGGTTAAAAGTTAATCAGCAATATCTGATTTTTCAAACAAAACTTACAAAATCATTTTTTAGGGACCATATCACATTTAAAGTGACTTTGAGGTGCCTATGTGATGGAAAATACCCAAAGTGACACCATTCTAAAAAATGCACTCCTTAAAGTGCTCAACCACCAGGTGCTTCACGGAATTTTAAAAGGTTGAACTGTGAAAATGAAAAAAATTGATTTTTCCCAGAAAAATGTTGTTTTAGCCCCAAATGATTTCATTTTCACAAGGGTTGCAGGAAAACAATTACCCCCAAAATTGTTGTGCAATTTCATCAGAGTACGCAGATATTCCATATGTGAGGGAAAACTACCATTTGGGTGCACGGCAGGGCTTGGAAAGTAAGGAGTGACGTTTTGGTATGCAGATTTTGTCACATCGATCTAACTAAGCAGTGGAAAACCCCCACAAGTGGCCCTATATTGAAATTGATCTAATCTTTTCCTGGTATGTGAATTTTATAATGTGGCATACGTAAGTTGTGCAGAGTGCATCAGGTTGGCATACGTAAGTTGTGCAGAGTGCATCAGGTTGGCATACGTAAGTTGTGCAGAGTGCATCAGGTTGGCATACGTAAGTTGTGCAGAGTGCATCAGGTTGGCATAAGTAAGTTGTGCAGAGTGCATCAGGTTGGCATACGTAAGTTGTGCAGAGTGCATCAGGTTGGCATACGTAAGTTGTGCAGAGTGCATCAGGTTGGCATAAGTAAGTTGTGCAGAGTGCATCAGGTTGGCATACGTAAGTTGTGCAGAGTGCATCAGGTTGGAATATGTGAGTTTTGTTAAGTATATCAGGTTGCCATATGTAAGTTGTGTAAGTCAGAAGGAAATTTAGTAGTCCACGGATTAGTGGTAGAGTTTGAAACATTCTTTTAACTCCTGAGGTATTTTCATTTTTGCGTTTTCGTTTTTCGCTCCCCTTCTTCCCAGAGCCATAACTTTTTTATTTTTCCGGCAATATGGCCGTGTGAGGACTTGTTTTTTGAGGGACGAGTTTTACTTTTGAACGACACCATTGGTTTTACCCTGTCATGTTCTAGAACATGGGAAAAAAAATTCCATGGGCAGTGAAATTGCAAAAAAGTGCAATCCCACACTTGTTTTTTTTTTACTTTTTTACTAGGTTCACTAAATGCTAAAACTGACCTGCCATTATGATTCTGAAGGGCATTACGAGTTCATAGACACCAAACATGACTAGGTTTTTTTTATCTAAGTGATGCAAAAAAATTCCAAACTTTGTTAAAAAAAAAAAAAAAAAAAATTGGTTGGGTGAGGGTTTATGTTTTGAGTGTCGATCTGACGTTTTTAATGATACCATTTTGGTGCAGATATGATCTTATGATCGCCCGTTATTGCATTTTAATGCAATGTCGCGGCGACAAAAAAAAGCGTAATTCTGGAGTTTTGACTTTTTTTCTCGTTACACCGTTTAGTGATCAGGTTAATCCTTTTTTTTATTGATAGATTTTGCAATTCTGAACGCGGCGATACCAAATATGTGTATGTTTGATTTTTTTTTTAATGTTTTATTTTGAATGGGGCGAAAAAGGGTGATTTGAACTTTTATTTTTTTTTATATTTTTAAAAACATTTTTCTTTTACTTTTGGCATGCTTCAATAGTCTCCATGGGAGACTACAAGCTGCCATAACCCGATCGGCTCTGCTACAGAGAGGCGATGATCAGTTCGCCTCTATGTAGTAGAATTACTCACTTGCTATGAGCGCTGACCACTGGGTGGCGCTCACAGCAAGCCGGCAGTGACAACCATAGAGATCTACAGGAGACCTCCGGTTTTCATGCCAACACACGGGTGACCCGCAATCACGTGACGTGGGTCACCGGTGGGCGGAAGTGCATAGTAAATGCCGCTGTTAGCAATTGTCTATGCTGTGGCTTACAGCCAATGAAAACCCAAAAGTCATTATCTCAGTAAATTAGAATACTTTATAACATCAGCTTGAAAAATGATTATAAAATCTTAAATGTTGGCCTACTGAAATGTATGCTCAGTAAATGCACTCAATACTTGGTCGAGGCTCCTTTTGTATCAATTATTGCATCAATGCGGCGTGGCATGGAGGTGATCAGCCTGTGGCACTGCTGAGGTGTTATGGAAGAACAGGTTGCTTTGATAGCAGCCTTCAGCTCGTCTGCATTGTTGGGTCTGGTGTCTCATCTTCCTCATGACAATACCCCATAGATTCTCTATGGGGTTAAGGTCAGGCGAGTTTTCTGGCCAATCAAGCACAGTGATACTGTTGGTTTTAAACCAGGTATTGGTACTTTTGGCAGTATGGACAGGGGCCAAGTCCTGCTGGAGAATGAAATTTCCATCTCCAAAAAGTTTGTCGGCAGAGGGAAGCATGAAGTGCTCCAAAATGTCCTGGTAGACTGCTGCGCTCACTTTGGTCTTGATAAAACACAGTGGAACTACACCAGCAGATGACATGGCTCCCCAAACCATCACTGTGTAAACTTCACACTAGACCTCAAGCAGCTTGAATTGTGGCCTCTCCACTCTTCCTCCAGACTCTGAGACCTTGATTTCCAAATAAAAAGCAAAATTTGCTTTCCTTGTGGAGTGTCAATGACTGCCTTCTGGACATCTGTCAAGTCAGGTCTTCCCAGGTACGGACTGGGGCTGAAATTCAGTCCTGGCATTTGAAATCACACAGGCCCATGAACCAGATGGGATATATTACTAATATTACCCTGGATGGTGGAAAGGAAGATTTACTACAAGACCAATATTTCTAATGATACCCGTGGCCTGCTGGGTTTAATGACGGAGTCAGTGACTTTGAGCTCTGTCAAAACTCTTAATAGTATGGTTATCTTGAGAACAGCAGACAAGGCAGCCCATAACCAGACAGGCCCTTCTGGCATTTGCCAGAATTGCCAGATGGCCAGTCCGGCCCTGAGTCTTCCCCATGATTGTGGAGCCTACTGAAACAGACTAAGGGACCTTTTTAAATGCTTCGGAAACCTTTGTAGGTGTTTTGTTAATTATTCTAATTTACTGAGATAATGACTTTTGGGTTTTCATTGCCTGTAAGCCATAATCTTCAACATTAACAGAAATAAACACTTGAAATAGATCACTCTGTCTGTAATGACTATAAATAATATATGCTATTCACTTTTTGTATTGAAGAACTTAAATAAATTAACTTTTTGATGATATTCTAATTTTGTGAGAAGCTCCTGTAGTGGAAAAAGCTTTTTCGTAGGTGCTTCCCTCTAGTAACTGGAATCCCAAAAAGACATTGATTCTGGAACAACCTCCAGGTGGTGCTCATGCACTAACAACATAAAAAAAACTTTTAAAACCCACGTCACTGCTCTGAATGAGCCTTCCTCAGGTGTATGAAGTGATGTGGCATATGGGGAGTTTTATATACAACCCCATCAGATGTGAGTGTGGTTACAATCCTGAAAACTCTTGTCTTTTGTATTGTTAAAAACAGGATATATATATATACGAGGGGGGACCTGAAAAGTTCGAGGCCCACCCATGAAATCTTTTTTGCATGGTCTTGTTTTGCAATGCAATATCTTATTTACTTAGTTGAATGGTCTCATGATGAGCAATCTTGATATATTTACATTTTTTTTGTTTCCGTGACAGCATTTTAAAGTTTGGTGGCAAGGCTGAAATATGGGAATGGATAAATTGGCAAAGCGAGCAGTCATTCAATACCTTCAGAAAAAAGGACTGACAACATTGGAAATTCACAAGGACATGCTGGAGACATTTGGGGACAATGCTCCTTCTTATACAATGGTGAAAAAGTGGGTTGCAGATTTCAAGCGGGGACAGACATCAATTCAAGATGCTGCTCGCAGTGGTCGCCCCTCAACCGCATGCACAGATGAAAATTTTCAGAAAAGTGCAAGACATTGTAATGGCAGATCGACGGGTCAAACAGCGGCACATTTCACAATGTGCGGGCATATCAGTGGAGAGGGTTGGCCATATCCTAACACAGCTGCTGAACATGCATAAAGTTTCTGCCTGATGGGTGCCCAGACTTTTGACATTAGAGAACAAACGTCTGAGAGAACTTCGCTCTGCGAAAAATGTGCAACTGTTTGAAGCTGATATTCAACTTTTTAGGTAGAGATTTGTTACAATGGATGAAACTTGCGTACACCACTTTTGTCCGGAGTCAAAAGAAGCCTCAAAACAGTGGAAACATCCCACCTCCCCACAGCCCAAAAAGGCAAAGGTGGTTCCATCCGCTGGCAAAGTGATGGCATCAGTGTTGTGGTATTCCAAGGGTGTCATTCTTCTGGAGTTCCTCCAGAAAGGTCAAATCATGAATGGGGAATATTATACAGCTCAGATTCATCCTCTGAGGTCATCAATTAAGGAAAAATGTCGAGGGATGCTGCGGAAAGGGGTGTTGTTTCACCAGGACAATGCGCCAGTTCACACATCAGCTTTTGCAATGGCTGTAATTCACTTCTGTGGCTTCCAACTGCTTCAGCACCCACCCTATTCCCCTGATTTGGCTCCCTCAGACTATCACCTATTTCCACAGATGAAAAAGCACCTTTGTGGAAGTCGTTTTGCTTCTGATGAAGCCGTCATGAATGCCGTAAAGGAGTTTTTGGAGGAGCAAGACGGAACGTTCTACCACAGTGGACTAATGAAACTCCAAGAGCGATGGCATACCTGTGTGACCCTCAAGGGAGACTATGTCGAGAACTGACTGTAAAAATTTGGACCCACGGTCACTACTTCTGGGTCGGGCCTCAAAATTTTCAGGCGCCCCTCGTATATATATATATATACAGTACAGACCAAACGTTTGGACACACCTTCTCATTTAAAGATTTTTCTGTATTTTCATGACTGAAAATTGTACATTCACACTGAGGGCATCAAAACTATGAATTAACACATGTGGAATTATATACTTAACAAAAAAGTGTGTAACAACTGAAAATATGTCTTAAATTCAAGGTTCTTCAAAGTAGCCACCTTTTGCTTTGATGACTGCTTTGTACACTCTTGGCATTCTCTTGATGAGCTTCAAGAGGTAGTCACCAGAAATGGTCTTCCAACAGTCTTGAAGGCATTCCCAGAGATGCTTAGCACTTGTTGGCCCTTTTGCCTTCACTCTGCGGTCCAGCTCACCCCAAACCATCTCGATTGGGTTCAGGTCTAGTGACTGTGGATACCAGATCATCTGGCGTAGCACCCCATCACTCTTCTTCTTGGTCAAATAGCCCTTACACAGCCTGGAGGTGTGTTTGGGGTCATTGTCCTGTTGAAAAATAAATGATGGTAAAAACTAAACACAAACCGGATGGAATAGCATGCCGCTGCAAGATGCTGTGGTAGCCATGCTGGTTCAGTATGTCTTCAATTTTGAATAAATCAACAGTGTCACCAGCAAAGCACCCCCACACCATCACACCTCCTCCTCCATGCTTCACGGTGGGAACCAGGCATGTAGAGTCCATCCGTTCACCTTTTCTGCGTCGCAAAAAGACACGGTGGTTGGAACCAAAGATCTCAAATTTGGACTCATCAGACCAAAGCACAGATTTCCACTGGTCTAATGTCCATTCCTTGTGTTCTTTAGCCCAAACAAGTCTCTTCTGCTTGTCGCCTGTCCATAGCAGGGGTTTCCTATCAGCTATTTTACCATGAAGGCCTGCTGCACAAAGTCTCCTCTTAACAGTTGTTGTAAAGATGTGTCTGCTGCTAGAACTCTGTGTGGCATTGACCTGGTCTCTATTCTGAGCTGCTGTAAACCTGTGATTTCTGAGGCTGGTGACTCGGATAAACTTATCCTCAGAAGCAGAGGTGACTCTTGGTCTTCCTTTCCTGGGTCGGTCCTCATGTAAGCCAGTTTCTTTGTATCGCTTGATGGTTTTTGCAACTGCACTTAAGGACACTTTCAAAGTTTTCCCAATTTTTCGGACTGACAAACCTTCATTTCTTAAAGTAATGATGGCCACTCGTTTTTCTTTACTTAGAATTTGTTTTATGACAAGAAAAAAAGCAGCTAACAGTCTATTCAGTAGGACTATCAGCTGTGTATCCACCAGACTTCTGCACAACACAACTGATGATCCCAACCCCATTTATAAGGCAAGAAATCCCACTTATTAAACCTGACAGGGCACACCTGTGAAGTGAAAACCATTTCCGGTGACTACCTCTTGAAGCTCATCAAGAGAATGCCAAGAGTGTGCAAAGCAGTAATCAAAGCAAAAGGTGGCTACTTTGAAGAACCTAGAATATAAGAATATTTTCAGTTGTTTCACACTTTTTTGTTAAGTATATAATTCCACATGTGTTAATTCATAGTTTTGATGCCTTCAGTGTGAATGTACAATTTTCATAGTCATGAAAATACAGAAAAATCTTTAAATGAGAAGGTGTGTCCAAACTGTTGGTCTGTACTGTATATATAAAATATATAAATTGTAGCAATCTAATGAAATCGTCAACTTGATTTCTGTTCAAATATTCACATTCAACCTACTAGACAAAGAGAGAAGACCTCCCCAAACAGGTCATCTCACTCTCTGTACATATTAAAATAATAAATATAATACATAAAAAAAATTTCTATGTCATTACAGTGACCCCTTTGGAACAAATACCCATTACAACAAGAAATAGAAAATCCACCCTTAACAGTAAAGAGTCCTTTAGGATATACAAACTTGGTACCCTTTTTCCAGATGGTTTGAATGAAACAATTGAATCGGTATAATTTGAGCGCTTCACTCCCTTTGTATTTTTATTAATGACAATCCAAAGTACTAATATAACCCACAATCCCAATGAATAATAACTATTTTAAAGGACTGGGAAGCAAAACTCAAATTACCTGACCTTGAGGTCTCCTAAAGCCTGGGTCTCACATAGCGATACACCAGCGATCCCAACAACGATCAGGATCGCTGGTGTGTCGCTACATGATCGCTGCTGAGCTGCCAAACAGGCAGCTCAGGCAGCGATCAGACAGCGACACTGTGGGTAACATCGCTAGTTACCCGCAGTGTACGTTGGATACCAGCACCCTGATGCAGGAGGTAACCAGGTACAATCGGGTTTCCAGGAGCTGCGCGGTGCCTGGAAACCTGCTGTGTACCTTGGTTACCAGCTCCCTGTATCAGGGCGCTGGTATCCAAGGTACACAGCGGGTTTCTAGGCACAGCCCCGTGCCTGGAAACCCGCTGTGTACCTTGGTTACCAGCGGATCGCTGGTCTCCCGCCTGTCACGCAGCGATGCGTGCCTGTCAGCGGGAGACCAGCGATCAAAAAAATGTCCAGAACATTCAGCGACGATCAGCGATTCCCGGCAGAGGGGCTGATCGTCGCTGAATGTCACACACAGCGATATCGCTGGTGAGCTCGCTGCTGCGTCACAAAACTAGTGACTCAGCAGCGATATCGCTAGCGAGATCGCTATGTGAGATGGGGGCTTTACTGTGGGGTTTATTCGACGCCGGCATCTGAGAAAAGCTATGCAGTTCGACGAGGACATTCCTCCTTTGAGGAGCGCTGCAAGTGAACAAGTGTGATTTATCTCCAAATAGAAGCTTTAGGATAACGATCGCAATTGCGTGTG
The DNA here is from genome assembly GCA_033576555.1 of Oophaga sylvatica. Taxonomy (NCBI): domain Eukaryota; kingdom Metazoa; phylum Chordata; class Amphibia; order Anura; family Dendrobatidae; genus Oophaga; species Oophaga sylvatica. The sequence goes on from JARQOD010000002.1 coordinate 108,187,380, forward strand.
ATGAGTTTTTAATCCCAACAGCTCTCCTGCTACTGTTTATAGATCACAACATCGCTCATACAGTACATGCTCCCTGCAGGGTTAATTTTGCAAGTAGAACAATGCACAAAATATTATAAAACTTTTTTTTTTTTATTATTATTATTTTTTTATTTGAATTATTTTTTTTTATTTTTTATAATTACATATTTATTTGAAAAATAATACAAGCAACTTGAGAATAAACAAGGAGCAAATTAAGGAAAGGGTTATAAAACGAAACAAATCAATTGATATATATATATATTTTTTTATAAACATAATATATATATATATATATATATATATATATATATATCCATAACCTGTTTTTAACAATACTAGAAAGACAAGAGATTTCAGGATTGTAATCACACCCACATCTGATGGGATTGTATATAAAACTCCCCATATGCCACATCACTTCATACACCTGAAGAAGGCTCATTCAGAGCGGAAACGCGTTGTGTTTTTTAATAGTTTTTTATGTTGGTGCATGAGCACGTAAAAAATATTTTTAGAATAAATGTAATTTTAAACACACAAGTGTAATATTGTTATTCTGGAACAAAACCTGGATGGAGGTTGTTTCAGAATCAAGGTCTCTTTTGGATTTCAGCTACTAGAGGGAAGCGCCTCCGAATCTAAAATAATAATATGTTAATAATAATATTAATATTGAGCAAAACTATTGATCCAGCCCTCCATGTCATTCACAGTCTGACACATGGCTCCTGGGAGTATTAATGGCCCAACTCTCTTGTAGAGGAGTATAAAACGTTTTTTTTATTTCCACACTAGATGGCACTGTGTTCAAGGACCATGAAGTAATGTAATGTCTAATAGTGGCCACATGATGTCACTGTGGGTCAGTCATAGATTAAATTATAGACTAGAGTCCATGAAAAGGAAAATATCAGTGTGAGCAGAGACCAATAGCTGCATTGTACAAATTGTGGAATTAGACATTGCCTGTGAGTCACTGGATTTATAGAGGAGCTGCCATCTCTGCTGACAAGTCTGTCACAGTAAATCTTCGAATTCCTCATGAAGCAACAATTATGGAGCATCTATACTTAGAACTTTGACATGGAGAGTTTTAATAGCCGGTTGTCAAAATATTCATACAGACATCTTAAGGCAGAATAGAAAAGGAATAGCACAATGCAGTTCTTAGAAAATATGCTCCAGAATTGTTATTTGTTGGGAATTCTATGCAGTTAGTGACTGAGCGGTACTTTACTCTTCTTATAGTCTGCAGCTGTGATAATACTCTGCAGACTAGCAGCAAAGAACATGTATGTAACAGCAATGTGGTCCCTCTGTGCCATATTTCACAACTTTTGAAAACATCTTTCAGGAAGAATTAGGCATAGGTGCAGAGCATTATGGCAAAGTGGGCTAAACACACCTTCTTTGTGAAGACCACTCTCTTTTTGCAGATCACACCAATTTATATTCCTCTTATTCATCCATATGATAAAAATAACAATGACTGGCATTAAAATCAAATGACTCTGCAAATGTAGATGTCACCTGCAGTCCTATGTAACATTTCAGGTAACACAGTGATAACTGAGTACGGATAATGTACTATATGATACCTGCAGTCCTATGTAACACCACATAACGCAGTAATATGAGTACAGATAATGTAGTAAATGTTCCCTGCAGTCTTATGTAACACCATATATAACAGTGATAATGCTGAGTACAGATAATGTAGTAGATGTTACTTGCAGTCCTATTTAACACCACATAACACAGTAATAACTGAGTACAGATAATGTAGCATATATTTTCTGCAGTCCTATGTAACACCACAGTGATAGCATATAAGATGTTATAAAGTTTTTTTTCCCTCAATTTGGCAGTAATATTCAAGTAAACATTAACCCCTTAACGACCGCCAATAAGCATTAAAACGGCGGTCGTTAAGGGGCCTTATTCTCTCATTGCCGTTTTATAATGGGCAGTAAGGGAATAGCGCTGCCCGGCAGTGGCGATTCCTGCAGATGTCAGCTGAACATGACAGCTGACACCCTGCAGTATTGGACCGGCAAGTTTTGCGATAGATTAACCCCTCAATCACGACAGCGGTATTTAAGTTGTTGCAAGGGAGTCACAAGACCCCTTAGTAACAATTAGACCCGCGTGAAAAGTGTGGGTCCCGATGGTTACCATGGTAACCTGAGGTCATGTGACGATCACAGGGTACGGTAGCCTGTTAGATCTAGCTATAAGCTGGGTCTCACAGGCTGAGTCAGTGAAACACTGACAGTCATATACACTGCTATACACGAGTACAACAGTTGTAGTGCAGCGATATCCACACTGAGCAGTGATGAGGCAGTGACCCTGCAAAGTTCAAAACAAAAGTCTCTTTAATGTTCGACTCAAAGCAAAACACAGCACGTGATATCCTCCGGATGTCAGCCGGGAACCATATCCTCTGGTTTGCAGTCGATAAACACACCAGTCCACCTCCGGATCGCAACCGAGCACAGGACAGTCTACTTCCGGTTCAACGCCGGGCACAAGGCAGTCTACCTCCGAGAATAGTTGCTGTGGGCGACTGCACCACCTTGTGGGTGCCAGGCCTTTCAGCTCCCTTGGCGGTTTGGCTCCGTTTGCCTGTGTTGCCTCACACAGGTGGAGCTCTGCAGAGCCTTTTACTCTGAACTCTTGCAAAACCAAACTGTCACTGACACTGACCCTGACACACCCAAACCCTTTACTGCAGGGCTTCAACCAGCATGTCCAAGACCTATACTCACTTTTATTCTACATTGCAATCACAGCTACGCCTGTGACTGCAGTGCACTCCCATGGCCTCAATACACCTCTGTTTCCTGGGGGGAACACACAGCGACCCTTACATGTGACACCGGTCACTGCCTCACACAGTGAATGAGACCAGTGATCAAAGTAAAAATTATACATATCCCACAGGGGGACTAAGTAAAATAGTGAAAAAAAGTAAAAACATGGAAAAAAGTAAAAAAATGCACACACCAATCACGAAATTCTATTTTGTCACTCAAAATGCAGTGTTTGCGATAAAACAAAAATAAACAAAAAAAAGTACACATAATTGGTATCGTCGCGGTCGGAACGACCTGCTCTATAAAACTTGCACATTATTTATTCTGTTTGGCTAACACCATAAAAAAAAATTAAAAAACGCCAAAAATGTAACTTTTCCATCATGTTGACTTAGAAAAAAATGAATAAATAAATGATTAAAAGGTCATATGAAAAAAAATGATACAAATGAAAATGCCAAACTGTTCCCCAAAAAACAATATAGAATATGACGATTCAAAAACAAATTCATTTTTGTAACATATTGTTTTTAGTCTGTGAAAAGAGCAAACACGGAAACCCTGATGTAAGGGCTCAGCTTAGAACACAAGAATATGATTCCAGCCTTGTTCTGAAAGCGATCGAAAAATATAATATACTCCAAAATGTTACCAATAAAAACCCTAATTTATCCCGCACAAAACCAGCCTCCCACGTTACTGGTAGAACAAAAACTCTGTAAAAGCGAGTTGGCTTACACCCCTCAAATAAAATCTAGTGAATTCTGCGCTCCCAAATCCAAATGCCCCCTCCCGAGCCCCACTGTTCCTAAACTGCAGTATCGCTACATGTTTGACATCATTGTAATGAAGAGAAGGCACTTAATTTACAGTTGCGTATCGTCAGAAGCACAAGCTGGGCACAATCTATGGAGGCTCTACACTGTATAGGGATACAATGTATGGGCACTAGACTGGCAGATTTGCAATTCTCCAGAAAAAAGTCTGGTGTTGATGTTATAAAATAGTCATTGCAGCGATAGATAAATTCATTGAGAGGTGTAGTTTCTACAGTGGGGTCATTTTTTGGGTTTTTTTCTGCTGTTCTGGCACCTTAGGAGCTTCGCAAATGTCGCCCGCAATCTATTCAAGCAAAATCTGTGCCCTGAAAGCCAAAGAGCACTCCTTCGTTCTCAGCCCTGATGTGTGACCTAACAGTAATTTCTGAGAACATATGGGGCACCGCCGCGTTCGGGAAAAATTGCACAATAAATTATGGGGTCTAGTTTTACCTATTAACCTTTGTGTATCTGACAAATTTGCAGAAAATACAAAAATTAAATTTTTACCACTAAAATATCATATTTACTTGTCTCAATGTTATAAAATTCTGTAAGGCACCAATGGGTTCAAAATGCTCACTACACTTCTAGATGAATTCCTTGAGTGGTCTAGTTTCCAAAATCGGGTCACTTTTGGGGGTTTCTGCTGTTTTCACATGTCAGGGGCTCTTCAGATGCGATATGGCATTCACAATCTATCCGAGGCAAATAGCGCTTTTTCCTTTCATAACCCTGCCATGTGCCCAAGCAGAAGTTTTTTACCACATATGAGGTATAGTTGCGTTCAGGACAAATGGTGCAACAAATTATGGTGTCCTATTATTCATTGTAAAAATTACAAATTTCGGACTAAAACTAAATTTTCGTGACAAAATGAACATTTTTAATATCACGACCTAATGTTATCAAATTCTGTGTAGTACCTGTGGGTTCAAAATGCTCACAATACCCCTGGATAAAATCCTTGAGGGGTCTAGCTGAAGGTAGTAATAATTATAAGGGTATTTAGTAAACATAATTTTGATCAAAAGAATGTACAAGCCATCCAGCCACGTCAAGGCAACCCTCGTGGCACAGTCCTAACTCTTGTATTAAAACCTTTCCGCTTGTCAAGTGACGTAAATGTGAACAAGGACAGAGGGACTGAACCCACCAGTTAAAGCATAGGCCAGACAGGATGGATTTCTCAGCTCAGAAGCAGGGCGGTCACACCCTTATATGCACAAGATGCACTCTGAACAAAATAAAAAATTAGATCTGAGCTGAAAAAGTAAGTTAATGTGTATGCAAAATGTAAATGTATATTAAGACATGACCATTACACAAAGAAAACCAGACACAAAAACAAATATCCTAAAATAAAATAAATAAAAATTTTTTTTGCAAAAAATGCATGAAGGTAGTAATAATTATAAGGGTATTGAGTAAACATAATTTTGATCAAAAGAATGTACAAGCCATCCCGCCACGTCAAGGCAACCCTCTTGGGACAATCCTAACTCTTGTATTAAAAACCTTCCACTTCTCAAGTGATGTAAATGTGAATTAGGAGAGAGAGACTGAACCCACCAGTTAAAGCATAGACCAGACAGGATGGATTTCTCAGCTCAGAAACAGGGCGGTCACACCCTTATTTGCACAAGATGCACTTGGAACAAAATAAAAAACTAGATCTGAGCTGAAAAAGTAAGTTAATGTGTATGCAAAATGTAAATGCATATTAACACATGACCATTACACAAAGAAAACCAGACACAAAAAACAAATATCCTAAAATAAAATAAATAAAACATTTTTTTGCAAAAGTTGCATGAAGGTAGTAATAAGCCATCCCGCCACGTCAAGGCAACCCTCGTGGGACAGTCCTATCGTATTAAAACCTTTCCACTTGTCAAGTGACCTAAATATATATAGTATTATTTTCCCTTCTTTTGAGGTACACGCTATCAGACTTTTCCAGTGAGTGGAGATTGTGTATCTGTAAAGGGAGGACAGGACTGTAGTCGTGACCTGTATTCTGGTGGCAGCCGTGTCCAGTCCTTCCCCTACAAGAAACAATATTATTATTCTCAGTATACCTGCAACTCCAGATTCAGCTTCACCCGGGCACTTCCCAGGCCATAACAGTCATTCATCTAGGCGATCCCCATCAATGGCGACACAGTCCGAGACAACTTTAACACTTTCTTTACTGAGGATTTCGCACGTTACATCCATAGTTGGTACATCATAACATTCGTGTCAGGATCCCGTCTGGGTTGGAGCCGATGTTACTGCAAACACTAGGGGAAGCAGAGGCAGGTAGCGTAGTCAGAAGGCAGGCCGAGGTCGGTACACAGGAAAGGCAGTTCGGTAGCAGAGGAGCAGGCAGATAACGTAGTCAGGTGGCAGCAGGAGGTCGGTACACAGGAAAGGCAGTGTTTGTAGCAGGGAAGCAGGCAAATAACGTAGTCAGGTGGCAGCCGGAGGTCGGTACACAGGAAAGGCAGTTCGGTAGCAGAGGAGCAGGCAGATAACGTAGTCAGGTGGCAGCAGGAGGTCGGTACACAGGAGAGCAGTGTTTGTAACAGCAGGAACAGCAGGAGAAAGAGCTTGACTAAAGGCTGGAAGCACAATAATCTCGCAATGACACACCCACAGGGCCAGGTTTATATAGGGTGTGTAATTGGCAATCAGAGGCCCAATCAAGAGAGCACTAGGTGTAGCCAATCAGGAAGAACAGTCAATGGTATCTGGGTTCAGCAAGGAACTTTGCAGCCAGCAGAATAGCTCAGATGGTAGAGCTGCTGGCCAGTGGACAAGACGTACTGAGTTCGACTCCTGACAGTACTCCCCTCCTTCCAGGATGGCCTCTGGACATCTCAGGAGCTGGCTTATCCGGGTACCTTTGATGAAAGGCTCTTGTTAGTCTAGGAGCATGGACGTTGTCCCTTGGTTCCCATGAATTTTCCTCTGGTCCGTAACCCTTCCACTGTACCAGATACTGCAGTTTACCTCTGAATTTTCGGGAGTCCAGAATCTTATCCACAATGTATTCTTCTTCACCACGGATCCTTTCTGGTGGAGGAGGTGGCTGAATTCTTCCTGGAAACGGGTTTTCACAGAAGGGTTTGAGCAAGGATATGTGAAACACTGGATGAATCTTTAGATTGTTGGGAAGTTTTAAACGAAAAGCAACCTGGTTAATTTTTGCAGAAATTTGAAAAGGTCCAATGAATTTCTGACCCAATTTGGAGGATGGCACATGTGTCTTAAGGTTTTTAGTGGACAGCCAAACTTTGTCTCCAACCTGAAGAGCAGGGGGCACTCTCCGATGTTTATCTGCTGCTTCCTTATATTCTTCCTGGGTCTTGAGCAATATCTCTGATAATTCCTTCTGGGATTCCTGTAATTTTGTAAGCCTGTCATTAACAGCAGGAATGGGAGTGTTCACTGGCAGATTAGGGATAAATACTGGATGTACTCCATAATTAGCAAAAAATGGGGTTTGAGATGTAGCGCTATGTATGGAGTTGTTGTAGGCAAACTCTGCTGTTGGTAAATAGTCCACCCAGTCATCCTGAAGATAGGAAATGAAGCAACGGAGGTATTGCTCCAAAGTCTGGTTCGTTCTCTCCGTCTGGCCATTGGACTGAGGATGGAAAGCGGTAGAAAGATTCACCGTGACTCCCAAGGCTGTACAGAAACTCTTCCAAAATTTTGACGTAAACTGAACGCCTCTGTCAGACACCACGCTGTCAGGAATTCCATGTAACCTGAATACCTCTTTGATCATCAGTTCTGCAGTTTTTTCAGCAGTAGGAATTCCTTCAGTTGGAATAAAGTGGGCCATTTTTGTGAGTCGGTCCACTATGACAAGGATGACGGTCATCTGTTTGGAAGGGGGTAGTTCCACAATAAAATCCATGGAAATAGATCCCCAAGGCCTGGATGGAACTGGGAGTGGTTGCAAGAGTCCTAGAGGAGACGATCGTGGGGTCTTGTTTCGTGCGCATGTTAAACAGGTTGAAACATATTTCCTCACGTCCTTCCTACAATTAGGCCACCAAAAGAAACGAAGTAGTAAGTCTTGTGTTTTTGCAACTCCAGGATGTCCTGCCAGTTTAGAATCATGGACACTTTTGAGGACTTCAAGGCGAGAAGATTCAGGTACATATATTTGGTGTTTCTGCATCCAAAACCCCTCTTTGAATGAAAGATCGACGTCTTCCGAAGGATGGTTAAGGAAAGAGTCCTGTTGATATCCATCTTTAATTCTATTACCTAGTCCTCTAGAGTGCAATATTCCCAAAAAATTTTTAGGGCCTAGAATTGTATCATCATTACTAGACCTCTCCTGAGGTTCCGAACACATCCTGGACAGGGCGTCAGCCTTGCCATTTCTTGAACCAGGCCGGTAAGAGATTATAAAATTGAATCTTGAAAAAAATAAGGCTCATCGTGCTTGTCTTGCAGACAATCTTTTTGCTGTACGGAGGAATTCAAGATTCTTGTGGTCCGTGAGGACAGTCACAGGGTGATTGGCACCTTCCAGAAGATGTCTCCACTCGGAGAAGGCAACTTTAATGGCTAACAGTTCTTTATTACCAATGTCGTAGTTCTTTTCTGCAGATGACATGGTGTGGGAAAGAAACGCACATGGTGAAGTTGCATCTTGTCCCCAACTCGCTGAGACAGAATGGCTCCCACTGCAGAGTCCGAGGCGTCCACTTCGACAGTAAATGGCAATTCAGGATTTGGGTGTACTAACAATGGAGCAGACGTAAAAAGAGTTTTCAACTTGTCAAAAGCCTCCTGTGCCTCCGGAGACCAGAAAAATGCTTTGGTCTTTTTTGTTAGTGTAGTAATTGGTAGTATGATCCGTGAAAAGTTCTTTATAAATTTTCGGTAAAAATTTGCAAATCCTATGAAACGCTGGACGTCTTTTAAATTTCTTGGAACAGGCCAGTCTACTACAGCATTGATTTTGCCGGGATCCATGCTCAAACCTTCTGGGGAGATGATATATCCCAGAAATTGGATACTGGTTTGTTCAAACTCACATTTTTCAAGTTTAATGTAGAGATGGTTCTCCTGTAGTCGTTCCAAGACTAACTGGACGTGCCTGCGATGCTCTTCCAAGGTGTCTGAAAATATAAGAATGTCATCGAGATAAGCCACAACGAATTGGTCCAAGAAATTATTATTATTATTATTATTATACATTTATATAGCGCCATTTATTCCATGGCGCTTTACATATGAAAAGGGAAAAATATAGACAGATACAATAAACATGTGCTAGACAAGGGACACACAAGTACAGAAGGAGAGAGGACCCTGCCCGCGAGGGCTCACAGTCTACAGGGATGGGTGAGAATACACTAGGAGAGGGTAGAGCTGGTCGTGCGATGGTTCAGTAGACTGAGGATTATTGCAGGTTGTAGGCTTGTCGGAACAGGTGGGTCTTCAGGTTTTTCTTGAAGGTCTCCGTTGTTGGTGAAAGTCTGATGTTTTGCGGCAGGGAGTTCCAGAGTATGGGGGAAGCCCGGGAGAAGTCTTGTATGCGGTTGTGGGAAGAAGAGATGAGGGGGGAGTCGAGAAGGAGATCTTGAGAGGATCGAAGGTTGCGTGTAGGTAGGTAGCGGGAGACCATGTCACAGATGTATGGAGGAGAGAGGTTGTGGATGGCTTTGTATGCCATGGTTAAGGTTTTGAACTGGAGCCTCTGGGCAATAGGAAGCCAGTGAAGGGCCTGGCATAGTGGGGAGGCTGGGGAATAGCGGGAAGACAGGTGGATTAGTCGTGCAGCAGAGTGTAGGATGGACTGGAGTGGTGCCAGAGTGCTAGAGGGGAGGCCAGACAGTAGGAGGTTGCAGTAGTCGAGGCGGGAGATGATAAGGGCGTGCACTAGTGTTTTTGTGGTTTCATGGTTGAGGAATGAGCGTATCCGGGAAATATTTTTGAGTTTGAGGCGGCAGGAGGTGGCGAGGGCTTGGATATGTGGTTTGAAAGAGAGGGCAGAGTCGATGATCACCCCAAGGCACCGAGCATGTGGGACTGGGGAAAGCGAGCAGCCATTGACATTGATGGATAGGCCTGGTGGAGGGGTAGAATGAGGTGGGGGAAAGATGATGAATTCTGTTTTGTCCATGTTCAGTTTGAGAAAGCGAGCAGAAAAGAAGGCTGAGATAGCAGACAGACACTGTGGGATTTTGGTCAGTAGGGAGGTGAGGTCAGGTCCAGATAGGTAGATCTGCGTGTCATCGGCATAGAGGTGATACTGCAAGCCATGGGATTGTATGAGCTGTCCCAGGCCGAAGGTGTAGATGGAGAAGAGTAGGGGTCCTAGGACTGAGCCTTGGGGAACACCGACAGACAGGGGGCGAGGTGAGGAGGTGGTGTGTGAGAGGGAGACACTAAAAGTTCGGTCTGTTAGGTATGATGAGATCCAGGATAGGGCCAAGTCTGTGATGCCAAGAGATGAGAGAATCTGTAGGAGGAGGGAATGGTCTACGGTGTCAAAGGCAGAAGATAGGTCCAGGAGAAGGAGGACAGAGTAGTGTCGCTTGCTCTTGGCGGTTAGTAGGTCGTTGGTGACTTTAGTTAGGGCAGTTTCAGTTGAGTGATGCGGTCGAAAGCCTGATTGTAACCGGTCAAAGAGGGAGCAGGAGGAAAGGTGGGAGGACAGTTCAAGATATACATGCTGTTCCAGTAGTTTTGAGGCGAAGGGGAGAAGAGATATCGGGCGATAGCTAGACGCTGAGGATGGGTCGAGGGAGGGCTTTTTGAGGATCGGGGTGATTGAGGCATGTTTGAAGGATGAAGGAAAGACACCATTTGTAAGTGAAAGGTTGAAGAGGTGTGTGAGAGTAGGGATGAAGACTGTGGCAAGGTTAGGGATGAGGTGGGACGGGAGTGGGTCAAGCGCGCAAGTGGTGAGGTGAGATCTTGACAGGAGAGTGGAGAGCTGATCTTCTGTCATGGTGGTGAAGCTGGTTTTGGAAGAACAGGGCTGAGTGGCTAAGAGGGGCATTGGGGGCTGCGGGCCAAAGCCTTCTCTGATAGTATCAATCTTTTGCTTAAAGAAGGAGGCAAAGTCTTCGGCAGAAATGAGAGGAGAGGGAGGAGGTGCTGTGGGATGGAGTAGAGAATTGAAAGTGTTGAAGAGCTGTTTAGGGTTGTGAGACAGGGAGGATATGAGAGATGCAAAGTAAGTTTGTTTTGCGGCAGAGAGCGTGGACTTGAAGCTGGCAAGGGACTGCTTGTATGCGTTGAAGTGCTCGATGGAGTGGGTTCTCTTCCATCTCCGCTCGGTAACCCTGGAAGCCCGTCTCAGTTCTTTGGTCAGGCTGGTCAGCCATGGCTGCCTGTTGATTGTACGAGTTTTGCTCTGCATGAGGGGGGCGGCCGAATCAAGTGTGGTTTTTATTGTGGTGTTATAAAATGTGGCAGCAGCATCTGTGTCATTAAGTGAGGCTATGTCTGTGAGAGGGAGGAGGGACTCAGAGAGCGATTGTAAATTGAGGTGTTTGAGATTTCTGCGAGGGTGGGTGAGTTTGTGGAGTGGGGGATGCGTACTAACAGAGGAGAGGGAAGAGAATGTCAGTAGGTTGTGGTCAGACAGGGGGAGTGGGGAGTTAGTGAGATTAGTGAGGGAACAGAGACGGGTGAAGATAAGGTCCAGCGCGTGACCGCCTTTGTGAGTGGCCACAGAGGACCATTGAGTGAGGCCAAGGGAAGCTGTGAGCGAAAGAAGTTTAGAGGTTGCCGGGGTGGAAGTGTCAATGGGGATGTTGAAGTCGCCCATAATGATGGTGGGGATGTCAGCAGAGAGGAAATGGAGTAGCCAGGTGGTGAAGTGGTCGAGAAAGGTGGAGATGGCTAGTTCCGGGGGGCGGTAGATGACAGCCAGCTGGAGGTTGGAGGGGGAATAGATGCGGACGGAGTGCACTTCGAACGAGGGAATAGCAGCGGAGGGTGGAATTTGAATAGGGGTAAAGGAGCAGGTATCAGACAGGAGTAAGCCAACTCCTCCACCAGTTTGTTGCTGGGGCGAGGGGTGTGAGAAAGATGAAGTCCGCCATAGGAGAGCGCAGCTGGAGAGGCTGTGTCAGAGGGGGTGAGCCAGGTTTCAGTGATGGCAAGGAAGGAGAGTTTGTTGGTGATAAAGAGGTCGTGGACAAATGACAGTTTATTGCAGACGGAGCGTGCGTTCCATAGTGCTCCGGGTAGGGGGACTGGGGGAGGGGGGTGTGGATGGATAGGTATGAGGTTGACAGGGTTGCAAAAACGTGTGGAAGATCGTGGCAGGGTGTTAGAAATGAGTGTGGGGATGTGATGAGGAGGGCCAGGATTTGGGGATACATCGCCAGCGATGAGGAGTAGCAGACAGAGCGTTAGAAGGTGGGAGCAGGATAAGCCATGGTGTGGCCGTGTGTGTCTTGGTGAAAGGATTGTATGTGGAGGAACAGTTCTGTGGGAAAGGTGAGATGGCTGGAGAGAATGGAGGGGGAAATGACTAATTCCTTACTAGGTGGGGGGATTACAGGGGATAGGAAGAAAGAAAGGAGGATGGGGGTGAAAGTGATAAGAAAATGAAACATAGTGGTTTTATAATCTGTTACCTTGCAGCCAAATTCCAGTCCAATTCTAGTCTAATTCACAGTAGTGTAATTAGAAATCTGTCATTTGAAATATGGGATTTGAAATATGTGGAGCAGACTAAAGTCTGGAGCAGACCCATTGCACTGACTAAATAATGCAGCTAAGGGCAATCAGGTGTGATTGGGAAGTGGGCTGGGATTGCTCAGGCCAAATGCACAGAGTTAAGGAAAGGTCATAAAAGGGGGTAGGTGTTACACAGACCACTCAGATGTGTGGTGAAGATAAGAAGTATGGAGTACAATTATGTGCACAGGAAGATGGGTGAGCAAATCATACCATTAAAAAAGCAATATATATGATGCATTCAGGAGCATAGAAAGCTGGGGTTTTCATACCATTAAAAAAGCAATATATATGATGCATTCAGGAGCATAGAAAGCTGGGGTTTTCATACCATTAAAAAAGCAATATATATGATGCATTCAGGAGCATAGAAAGCTGGGGTTTTCATACCATTAAAAAAGCAATATATATGATGCATTCAGGAGCATAGAAAGCTGGGGTTTTCATACCATTAAAAAAGCAATATATATGATGCATTCAGGAGCATAGAAAGCTGGGGTTTTCATACCATTAAAAAAGCAATATATATGATGCATTCAGGAGCATAGAAAGCTGGGGTTTTCATACCATTAAAAAAGCAATATATATGATGCATTCAGGAGCATAGAAAGCTGGGGTTTTCATACCATTAAAAAAGCAATATATATGATGCATTCAGGAGCATAGAAAGCTGGGGTTTTCATACCTGTGGGAACAGAAGAACATCTCAGTCACAAGGTGATGATGACAATGCTGTAGGATTGATGTGTGGCCAAATGCATTCTAGAATTCTAGTCTAATTCACAGTAGTGTAATTAGAAATCTGTAATTTGAAATATGGGATTTGAAATATGTGGAGCAGACTAAAGTCTGGAGCAGACCCATTGCACTGACTCAGAAATCTCGAAATACGTCATTAATAAAATGTTGAAAGGTGGCTGGGGCATTGCTAAGGCCAAAGGTCATAACAAGAGATTCAAAATGTCCATATCTCGTTCTGAAAGCGGTCTTCCACTCATCTCCTGGGCGAATCCGTATGAGGTTGTAAGCCCCTCTAAGATCCAGCTTCGTAAAGATTTTCGCAGAACGGAGTCTCTCAAATAGTTCAGGAATCAAGGGTAGCGGGTAGCGATTCTTGACAGTGATATTATTCATCTCTCTGTAGTCAATACATGGCCGCAGAGTGGAGTCTTTCTTTTCAACAAAGAACAGGGGTGCCCCAGCTGGAGATGTGGAAGGTCGAATAAAGCCTTTCTCTAAATTTTCATCCAGGAACTTTCTTAATACCTTCAATTCAGGTTCGGAAAGATTGTAAATCCGTCCAAATGGAATGGTTGCTCCTGGCAGCAATTCAATGGGACAGTCGTAAGGACGGTGAGGAGGTAATTGATCTGCTTTCTTCTTACTGCAGACATCAGAGAACTGCTGATATTGAGGTGGTAGTTTCTCTTCCTTCTCATGCGAAATCTCAGAGATTTGGACTTGTTGGAGAACAGGGGGTTCCTTATGACAATTATTCTTACAGTAGTCAGATGGAAAGGTGATGGTCCTTGATGCCCAGTTGATAGAAGGGTTATGGACTGAAAACCAGGGGATCCCTAGAATAACCGGAAATTTCGGAGATGAAATAAGGTGGAAACTGACAGCTTCATGATGATCCGGGTCGATACAAATCTCCAGTTCGATTGTCTCATGCGTGACAGGTCCAGAAGACAAAGGTGATCCATCCACAGTTTCCATTTCAATTGGTGTGGATTTGGTCCTACTGGAAATATTATTATCACGTGTAAATTTTAAGTCCATAAAATTTCCTCCTGCTCCCGAATCCAACAGGGCAGAGCATTGTATTTTTTGGGTGCCCATTACAACCTGAATGGGGATTACAAAATGAGATGATGTGGTATGTATTTTGTCTATTTCTGGCATTACTGATGAGATAGTCTGCAAGATGGAATCCGACTGCTGAGAAAGGTCCGTATTGCTGGCAGACCTGTTGTTGGTAAAGGCTATAGTCCTTTTGTTAGGACAGTTGATGGCATAGTGTCCAGGGTCCCCACAATAGAGGCAGAGATGTTCTGCACGTCGCCTCTCCTTCTCCTGTGCAGAGAGTGGTCTTCGGATGACGTCGATCTGCATCGGTTCAGACACAACTTGCGTCTTTTCTTGGTGGTCTGATGCTGAAAATGAGAAGCCAGGGCTATTCCCAAGTGCTCGCAGTCTCTCCTTTCTCCTTTCAGTAAGTCTCTGGTCAATCCGGATACATAGTTGAATAAAGTCCTCCAACTGGTCAGGGGTCTCAACCCTGGCAAGCTCGTCTTTCACTGGTTCTGATAACCCTAGTCGAAATTGACTTCTCTGGGCCGCTGGATTCCAGGTGGTGTCGGCCACCCAGCGACGGAACTCCGATGTATATTCCGCAACAGAGCGACGTCCTTGGCGCAAATTATGTAATTTGGTTTCTGCTGTGGCACAGGTTGTTTGGGTCATCAAAAACTTGATTCATAGCTGCGATGAAAGCTTCCAGGTCATTAAGGAGGGCATAGTCTTTTTCTACATAAGGTGAAGCCCAAGCAAGAGCTTCATCCGTCAGGAGATTTATCATGAAAAAAACTTTCTTCCTCTCACTGGTAAAGGGAGCAGGTTGCATCTGGAAGTATATGCGGCATTGATTGAGGAATCCTCGGTACTGCTTGCGATCCCCACTGAACTTTGCAGGCAGCGGCAGCCGCGCGTTTGATTCGGACCCTGAATTGCGCACGTCCAGTAGTTGTTTTTGTAGCTCAATTACTTCCTGTTGTATCGCCGTGAAATCAGTTTGTAACTTGGCATATTTTCCTTGAGAGTCAGTACAAAAACTTTGAAGCTCCGTAACTTGCCGCCTCAGGGTGTTCACAGCGGACTCCATTTTGGCGCGAGATTATTCTGTCAGGATCCCGTCTGGGTTGGAGCCGATGTTACTGCAAACACTGGGGGAAGCAGAGGCAGGTAGCGTAGTCAGAAGGCAGGCCGAGGTCGGTACACAGGAAAGGCAGTTCGGTAGCAGAGGAGCAGGCAGATAACGTAGTCAGGTGGCAGCAGGAGGTCGGTACACAGGAAAGGCAGTGTTTGTAGCAGGGAAGCAGGCAAATAACGTAGTCAGGTGGCAGCCGGAGGTCGGTACACAGGAAAGGCAGTTCGGTAGCAGAGGAGCAGGCAGATAATGTAGTCAGGTGGCAGCAGGAGGTCGGTACACAGGAGAGCAGTGTTTGTAACAGCAGGAACAGCAGGAGAAAGAGCTTGACTAAAGGCTGGAAGCACAATAATCTCGCAATGACACACCCACAGGGCCAGGTTTATATAGGGTGTGTAATTGGCAATCAGAGGCCCAATCAAGAGAGCACTAGGTGTAGCCAATCAGGAAGAACAGTCAATGGTATCTGGGTTCAGCAAGGAACTTTGCAGCCAGCAGAATAGCTCAGATGGTAGAGCTGCTGGCCAGTGGACAAGAGGTACTGAGTTCGACTCCTGACAATTCGTTTGCTTCCTGATCTTTCCCTTGCTTGTTGTCACTTCTGTGCAGTACACGCCCGGACAGGACGGTACTAGACTGCTTCCCAGTTCCTTCCAGGCCTGACCTGGCTATAATGACATTTCCTTCAGCCTGCTTCGCCCCAGTAATGAATTCATCAATCACTACGTTTGGTGCCCCCGGTGAAGCATCCGGCCCGTCTGTACTGATCCCATCGAAGCTCCAAATCCTTTCATCTCCTTAGTCCAGCCAACTTCTGCCCAAAAAGCATTGGCCCAGGCGGTAAGACACCACGTCTTCCTTCTCTGTGAGGGCCCACTGATATGATACACAGCGGCCGTGGGTATCATGGGCTGCAGCACTTGAGCGTTGCGTGGTTGCCGAGCTGTCCGGGCCTATAGCCCATGTGGACACTTGGGCACTCTGGCACGGTCTGAGCTAACTTCCTAGGAACCTCTCACTACTACCTGGCAGCCCCTCCTACACTTAACCCTCTATGAACTTCCTATAAGCTATACCTAACAAGGCCCAGTAGTAAGCCCCCACCTAGTGGCTCGCAACAGAACTACACTTACCCAGTCTATAAGAACTACTGTATATACTAAGATGCCCTCCTCTAATGTCCCCAAAAGAAAACACCTTACTTTCCCTGAACTGTACATAACATTAGTACACATCACACACATATATATATATATATATATATATATATATATACACAGTATTATACTAACAGAACACAACGCATATACAATAGTTATACACAAAATGGTAACACAATAGAGGATGTGGCAATACCATTGATATGTGTGGTAATACATATTCCATGTAGCAGTACCATCAAAGTATTTACAACGACACACAATAATTAGTACATATAAACATTAAGAACACTTAAGGGGGCAGGGCAAGGCAGTGATACTCCTTCACCCCCTTACATATCGCCCTCTGGGCCCCTCCCGTCAGTTTCTCGATTACTTTGTCACCTGGCTTCCACACTTTCTATCCTGGGACATCCCCACTCTCATCATGGGAGACTTTAACATCCCTACTGACGATCCATCTCCCCATTTGTTGCTAGACTTTTATCTCTAACCTCCTCTATTGACCTTTCACAGCTTACTAAAGGGTATGCCACACTAAAGGTACTGCCACACTAAACGATCACACTAGCGATCACGACAACGACGCAAGCTAACGAGATTGTTGGTGTGATCGCTTTAAGGTCGCTAGTAGCTTCCAAACAGGAAGATCTCATCAACGACGCACCAGCGATCAGCGATCTGTATAACGGTCGTTAGGATGTGCCACACAGCATGTATTGTTAAAGATCCCGACCTCGATAGGCGTGATTGAGCGCAACCTTTTCCACGCCCCTCAGCACAGATTGGTGGTCACTATATGTCATGACTGTTTGTCACAGCTCTCTCGCTTTGTGATTGGATGACCGCGTCATAAAAGACGACGTATCAGCGCTCCTTTCCATTGCTCTTGAGCAGAAGCGGTTCATTCAAATCTCCAGCATCCTTCCAGTGCGTCCTGCTAGCCTTCTTTGCAGCTACTGCGATCCAGTCTGTGCCACTATTGCGTTTGCTGCAATCCGGTCTGTGCCATTATTGATTTTTTTTCTGCGATCCAGTCTGTGCCTCTAATGCATTTGCTGCGATCCAGTCTGTGCCGTTATTTATATAATTTTTTTCTGCGATCCAGTGTGTGGCGCTATTGCTTTTCCCGCTGTTTTTTTTTTATTCAGGATCACAAACAAGTCTTGTAAGGTAGGTATTTTTTTTGTCACATTTAATTTTAATTTTTTTTAATTTAATTTTACAGATCCATTTTAAGATCCCAGCTGTTGTTAATCGTTGTTATCCATCAATTGTTTATTTTTTTTGCCATTGTTTTTTGTTTGCCATTTTTTTGTTCTGGCGCGCGCCACCACCACCATTTTATGATCCCTGTTGTTTTTACCGTAGTTGTCCATCTATGATTTTTAGTTTGGTCTGCCATTGTTTTCTCCTGCTGCGCCCACCACCACCATTTTATGTTCACTGCTGTGTTCTATGTTGTAGGCTATGTAAGCATTTTATTTAACCATTCTGCCGTTCTCACATAATCCTTTTTTTATTACAGATAGCCGATAAGCATGAATTTCTGCGGGAATTTATCGAGATGTACCGCTCGATGCCTTGCCTGTGGAAAATAAAGTCGGCTGATTACAGCAACAGGCTAAAAAAGAAGGAGGCATACCAAAAACTGGTTGAGCTGTGCAAAAACCGTTATCCCGATGAACCAGCGGATGAGTCATCGGTCAAAAAACGGATTCAGGCCCTCCGCACAGTTTACAAAAAAGAATTAAACAAAGTACAAAATTCTACCAAGTCTGGAGCCGGGGCCGAAGATGTGTATGTCCCCAAATTGTGGTACTTTGAGCTGTTTTCTTTCACAAGGGACCAAGAAGTACCCAGACAAGCGACTTCCATGTTGGAACCAGACTCGGTGATCCAGCCGGACTCCCCTGTCGTACATGTAAGTACCTTTGTATTAAAACACATTTTAATGTACATGCCAAAGTGGACTTGAAATTAAAAATATAATTGTGAAATATAGATAAAATGGCTGAATTAATCCCTTCATGTACTGATAATTTATCTAGCTCAACGGTTGAGGCCTATCCATTTACAAGTGTCGTTTTCACATTTTTGCTGTATTTGGGTGTTATAGTGTGAAGATAAATTCTCTTTTCTTAGTGATTTAACATTCGTTTTTTGTTCATGCAGGACACAGAAGAGGCTGTCTCCACACCTCCGACTGAAGAAGACAGCATGGCGTTGGTCCAAGACGACGAAGTAGTTGAGCCACCATCCTCATCTGTGCGGAGCCGGCTTACATTTTCTGGCAGAAAAAGGAAGGCTCCCACCTCGGCTACTCCAGAATTGATTGAAATAGCCAAAAAAGTGCTTACGGCGGAAAAAGACCAACCAAAAATAACTGGCTTTGCATACTACGCTAATGAGAAGCTCCCAACACTGGATCCTATACAGCGGGTTCATGCAGAGAGACTCAAGTTTGAGGTCCTGACTCAAGCATCATTAGGAAACCTTGATAACAGTTATGTTGTCACGGCCAGACCGCAGTACCCGGAATACTCATGGCCCAACAATCCTGTGCCAAACCCAATTGGGATAAAACCACCAAACCCAAACGTTGTTGCTCCACCTTATTTTTATACACCGCCGAGGCAACGTGGTAATGGCAAAGATCCATGTTACCAGCAGTTGTAGTTTTTAAAATATTTTCAAAAGTTTTTGTTGTCTATATTTTTTTTACATTGTTAAATTTTTTTTAATAAAAATCTTATTTATCTAGTGAATTGTGGTCTTTTATTCTTATGTTTGTTATTGATGTCAACAATATTGTTGACAACTATTAAAATGTTGTATTTTTGTTCCATCTAATTGTTTCTGCTTGTCACACACGGGGTCATGGGAGTACCAGCAGTCATAGGAGTTCCAGCATTGGTAAAAAAATATAATGAAAAATATTTCAAAAATTAACATTTCTTTTAAAGGCCCTGGTCACACTAGCGCTAAAACCTTATATTAAAAAATAATACACCACAGCTGCGTATATATAAACTTCAAATATATAATATATTTGTGCCATATATATTTTTTTATAGAAAAAAAATAAAAATAAAAAAACAATAAAATAATACAAATAATAATAATAAAAAAAAAATTAAAAATAAAAATTAACGACTGCCCCCCCTTTCTAGGGTAGCCACCAACCTCTCCAGCATCACCCCGTGTTGATGCATGGCTGCCATCAGCCGACGGTGTGACAGCAACAGGTCCTGGGCAGTCTGGATTACTGTGGAGGTAATGGTAACAGTTAACAGGGAATTCTGTTGCAACATCAACATGTACATGTTTGCTGTCTAACACTTACGGTTTTGGGGCGACTGCGCTTCACCAGAGGACCCGCTGACTGCCCACCCAGAACCTGCGGCACCACCGGCTAGGGAAACACTGAAAAATATATATATCACAACAGCCATTACACATTTTAAGACCTAACAAAGTTGTCAAACTAGTCGGAAGCTTTTATATTATGTGCGTAAATTACCTGAAGGCGAGCCTGCATACGCGTCATGGAGTGACGCTGGAGAGAATCCTAGGGGGATGGGCAGTGGCGTAGCAACTGTTTGTGGCGCCGGGGCGGTCGAAAAATTTGCCGCCCCTTTGGTCGTTGATAATCCGGAAGCATCCATCTGGAGTCCACTTTCCTGAAAACCCCATTAACCACATTTCGCAACATCAAGGGGCGTATCAACAATAATGAAACAGTGCGAGAGGACAGCGCACGGGCGGATGCGAGAGGGCAGCGCACGGCGGATGCGAGAGGGCAGCGCACGGGCGGAGGCGAGAGGGCAGCACACGGCGGAGGCGAGAGGGCAGCGCACGGGCGGAGGCGAGAGGGCAGCGCACGGGCGGAATATCCGGGGGCAGCACATTTAGGCTGTATTTCCACCATCAGGAAACACAGCGTATATGACGGAGCGGAAACTCCGCTCCGTCTAAGCCCCGCCCCCTTTCTGACGCGCGTTATTTCCGGAGGTGTTCAGGACACCTCCGGAAATAACGCAGGGCTACATAGCCCTGTGTTAAATTCCGTTGCGGCGACGCACCGTCGCCGCAATACGCTAGGACATGCTGCGGTCTGAAAAGACGCGCCGCATGTCCGTAAACGCAGGTCTGCCGCCTGCGTATTGTTACGCATAGTGGAGACGGGATTTCTTGAAATCCTCTCCACTATGCTGTAACATCTGGACGCTGCGTGTTTGGTGCTGCGCCAGCGCACGGCGCCAAACACGCAGTGTTTCCTGATCGTGGAAACTCACCCTCAGTGTGAAATAGGTAACAGTTTCCCATAGCAACCAATCAGCTGACTTTTCATTTTCCAAGAACTACAATCTGGTTGGTTGCTATGGGAAACTGCTCCAATAATTAGACCTCTCCCCTCACATTCTCACTAGCTAAATAACCTGTCAGAGATCAGCAGGAATCAGCGCCTAGCTCTGGACACCGTAAGCAGGATGCAGCATGAGCCACAGGCAGAGATGGAGGACGGGACGGCCTCCCCTCCATCACATGACCCCGCGCCTCTCACCGCAGTCTCCGTCCTATAACAACAGCAGCGCTTCCTTACCGGCTCCTCAGCACAGCGGCGTCCACAACCGAAGTGTCCGAGCAGGTCCTTCTTATACAGATTCCTGCAGGCCTGCAGCCTCCGCCGTTGTAAGTCCTCCTTCAGCAGCGGGTCCCATGTAGGCGCGGGGCTGCTGAATTGTGCCTCCGCGCTTCTCCCACAGAGGATAGGAAGGAAATGCTGCTGCGCTGTGCCGCCCCCACACATGTGCCGCCTGGGGCGGACCGCCCCCCCCGCCCCCCCCACGCTACGCCACTGGGGATGGGGACGATGACCCCAAAAGTGGAGGCGGGGTAGCTGCTGCAGGTGGAGGGGTAGCTGCTGCAGGTGTTGATGGCGCTGCGGGGGACGGTGGTGCAGCTGGTGAAGGTGAGGCTGCAAATAAAAAATAAAATTCAGTCAAATAATCCTTCTACAAACCCCGTCACTGGTGGTACTCCCATCACTGCCAGTACTTAAATCAATGTCTGTAACCCCCTCACTACTGGTACTCCCATCACTGCCTCATGTAACCCCATCACTGCTGGTACTCCCATGACTGACGGTACTCCCGTCACTGCCAGTACTTAAATCAATGCCTGTAACCCCTCACTACTGGTACTCCCATCACTGCCTGTAAACCCATCACTGCCAGTACTCCCATGACTGCCGGTACTCCCGTCACTGCCAGTACTTAAATCAATGCCTGTAACCCCCTCACTGCTGGTACTCCCATCACTGCCTGTAAACCCATCACTGCCGGTACTCCCATGACTGCTGGTACTCCCGTCACTGGTGGTACTCCCGTCACTGCGGGTGCTTTGATATAGGTAGATAACACACAAAACATAACCTCTCCAGATACCCTCATCAATACTCATTTAGATGCCTGCGTAACTGGGCCTGGATGCTGGTGACTCACTCGCTGGAGCGGTATCGAAGGTCACTTGTCACACACGGGGTCATGGGAGTACCAGCAGTCATAGGAGTTCCAGCATTGTTAAAAAAAGAAAAAGAAAAAAATTTCAAAAATTTACAATATTTATTTTAAAGGCCCATGGTTACACTAGCGCTCAAACCTTATAATTAAAAATAATAACAAATAATACACCACAGCTGCGTATATAAAGTTAAAATATATAATATATATTTTTCGTCATATATAAGAGATAAAAAATTGTGATAAAAATAAAAAAAAATTTGGAGGTAAAGGTCTAAATTGACCAGGGAATCCTTTGTGTCACACTTGCGTGCTCGAATCCGACGCAAGACGCCATTGCGATCGCAAAGTGACGATTCTCAGCATAGTGCCCCAGCTACGCACAGATATGAGACGCCATTGCAATACCAAAGTGACTTATCAGCATGGTGCCCCAGCTACTCACAGACATGAGACGCCACTGCGATCGCAAGGTGACGATTCTCACATGGTGCCCCAGCTACGCACAGACATGAGACACCACTGTGATCGCAAGGTGACGATTCTCACATGGTGCCCCAGCTACGCACAGACATGAGATGCCACTGCGATCGCAAGGTGACGATTCTCACATGGTGCCCCAGCTACGCACAGACATGAGACGCCATTGCGATACCAAAGTGACTTATCAGCATGGTGCCCCTCCCACTCACAGACATGAGACGCCACTGCGATCGCAAGGTGACGATTCTCACATGGTGCCCCAGCTACACACAGACATGAGATGCCACTGCGATCGCAAGGTGACGATTCTCACATGGTGCCCCAGCTACACACAGACATGAGATGCCACTGCGATCGCAAGGTGACGATTCTCACATGGTGCCCCAGCTACGCACAGACATGAGACGCCATTGCGATACCAAAGTGACTTATCAGCATAGTGCCCCTCCCACGCACAGACATGAGACGCCACTGCGATCGCAAGGTGACGATTCTCACATGGTGCCCCAGCTACGCACAGACATGAGACGCCACTGCGATCGCAAGGTGACGATCCTCACATTGTGCCCCAGCTACGCACAGACATGAGACGCCACTGCGATCGCAAGGTGACGATTCTCAGCATGGTGCCCCTCCCACGCACAGACATGAGACGCCATTGCGATCGCAAAGTGACGGTTCATAAAATGACTATTAATGAAGTAATTATGAGTTGCTCGGCCAGGGCTTGTGGGATACTCGGCACCGAGCCCGTTCACTTCAATGGGGGATGTCACGGGTAGCGCAGCTCGGTCCGTGACCCTGGGCGCTCACTAAAAAGGGGAATATTTACAGGGGATTGTAGTATATAGAAAGGTTCATGACGCCACCTGTGGTTCCTGGTCAGGGTGACCAGCGCTGCAGGGTAGATCCTCTGAGGGGTTGTTACTGGGCAGCAAGGTGTTAAGTCTTCCACAGGCAAGACTGATCCCTTAGGGTATATGGCAGTGTAGGGGTGCAGGATCAATAAGGCAGACACACACACGAAAGTCTCTTTCTGTACCTTTACTGATGGTAGATGCAGGCATGTCCCGGGAAGCTGTCAGGGTGGAGGATGCACTTCCAGTAATCCCACTGAGTAGGTGTAGGGCCTCCGTACTCCTTTATGTGTGTGAGTTTCTGACCTGTATAGAACAAAGTCTAACTCTGTCTTCAGTTACACGCCCGGCTGACTTTGTGGTGAGGCCTTCTTGTGGACAGAACAGTGTCTCTGTATGCAGGGCCCTGCTAGACCCCCGTCTTCCTAACCTCGGTTATGTATCAGCACTGCTGGGCCCCTGCGACATGAAGTCCCACAGGGTCTCCGGTTTCTCCCACTAGTCGTGTAGATTCTAGCAAGCTCGGACCCGGTGTCCGGTTGTGCAGAGTAGAGGTAAGCGATCAATGCTGTTTCAACCTCTGTCACTCTCTTCTTCCTTTTCCACTCGCCTTTCATCCTACTCTCACCTTTAACATAAGCACACACTAGCAGTAGATGGCAGTTCTCCTTCTCTTCACCGCTCTTAAAGCGTCGGCACGCTCACTCTAAATACCTCAGTTGACTCAGTCTTACAACACTGCAGTTCCCTTTCCTTCACTTCCTTCTGAGGCTCTGTTCGAAGTAGCTATCAGGACCTTCCGTCAGACTGATCTATGCTCACTCCGAGAGTCACTTTCCACTTTCCTAGGGTAACTACAATCTGCACGTTCTGAGGTGACTTTCCTCTCTGCTCATCTGAGGTACAACCAACAGCTAGCTAACGTTCAGCTAGACTGCCTTCATCTGACTGCCGTCTCTCTCCACAACCCTTATATATATGCATACTCTCCAAGGGCTCCCTCTGGTGGCACCAGGGAAATGTGAAGTGTGAATGCATATCGGGTTATTATGTGGGTTTACCTTTTGTGCATCCTCCAGGGTAACATGTGGCTCCAGAGCGCAGCTGGGCTACACAATTACAATGAATGAAAACTTTTGTAAACATGGTAAAAAAGTAAGCGGTCAGTAGCCCACTAGATCTGATGCTGCCAAGTAGGCCAGTTAATCGCATCGTCCTTGCTCATGCCTTGATAGGCAGGGGCGCCTAGTTGGGAACAATCATCTTGCGATTGCAACAGCGTCTCATATCTGTGCGTGGCTGGGACGCATGGCTGCTGCGGTCACTTTGCGATCGCAATAGCTTCTCGTGTCGCAAGTGCGACCGCACGTACGTACGCTGTGACGTCATGACACTGGCGTCCTTTATGCGTTGTTGTTTGGTACAATGACGGCGAGACCGAGACAGCGTTGCGCTCCGTGGAGTGACGCGGAGTTCCGTTTTTTGATAAAAAAAACCGGACCAATGGGATTATGATTGCAGGCTACCTGTGGCGCATCCTATGTGCCACAAAAAGGTAGT
Source organism: Oophaga sylvatica (assembly GCA_033576555.1). Taxonomy (NCBI): domain Eukaryota; kingdom Metazoa; phylum Chordata; class Amphibia; order Anura; family Dendrobatidae; genus Oophaga; species Oophaga sylvatica. The sequence continues at coordinate 108,212,267 of JARQOD010000002.1, forward strand.
CCTGTGTAAAATCCGGCGGGGCCTGGCGAGACGGTTTGGTGTGGAGCGGACCACAACCCAGATCCGCAAAAAGCTGGCGGACCTTCGATACCGCTCCAGCGAGAGGGTCGCCAGCATCCGGGCCCAGTTACGCAGGCATCTGAGTATTGATGAGGGTATCTGGAGAGGTTATGTTTTGTGGGTTATCTACCTATATCAATGCACCCGCAGTAACGGGAGTACCACCAGTGACGGGAGTACCGGCAGTCATGGGAGTACCGGCAGTGATGGGTTTACAGGCAGTGATGGGAGTACCAGTAGTGAGGGGGTTACAGGCATTGATTTAAGTACTGGCAGTGACGGGAGTACCGGCAGTCATGGGAGTACCGGCAGTGATGGGGTTTACAGGCAGTGATGGGAGTACCAGTAGTGAGGGGGTTACAGGCATTGATTTAAGTACTGGCAGTGATGGGAGTACGCACCATGGGTACGGAGTGTGGGTTACAGAAAGGCAGTGATGGATACAGTATGAGGGTTACAGGCATTGATTTAGTACTGGCAGTATGGAGACCACCATTACAGGTTTGTAGAACATCTTCCGACTGAATTTATTTTTACTTGCAGCACCACCCTCACCAGCTGCACACCGTCCCCAGCGCATCAACCCTTCACAGCTACCCCCACCTGCGCACCTTCCAGGCACCTTCACCAGACCTACCCGCCTCCACTTTTGGGGTCATCGTCCCCATCCCCCTAGGATTCTCTCCAGCGTCACTCCCATGACGCGTATGCAGGCTCGCCTTCAGGTAATTTACGCACATAATATAAAAGCTTCCGACTAGTTTGACAACTTTGTTAGGTCTTAAAATGTGTAATGGCTGTTGTGATATATATATATTTTTCTGTGTTTCCCTAGCCGGTGGTGCCGCAGGTTCTGGGTGGGCAGTCAGCGGGTCCTCTGGTGAAGGGCAGTCGCCCCAAAACCGTAAGTGTTAAACAGCAAACATGTGCATGTTGATGTTGCAACAGAATTCCCTGTTAACTGTTACCATTACCTCCACAGTAATCCAGACTGCCCAGGACCTGTTGCTGTCACACCGTCGGCTGATGGCAGCCATGCATTAACACGGGGTGATGCTGGAGAGGTTGGTGGCTGCCCTAGAGAGGGGGGCAGTCGTTAATTTTTATTTTTAATTATTTTTTTTATTATTATTTGTATTATTTTATTGTTTTTTTATTTTTATTTTTTTCTATAAAAAAAATATATATGGCACAAATATATATTATATATTTGAAGTTTATATACGCAGCTGTGGTGTATTATTTTTTAATATAATGTTTTAGCGCTAGTGTGACCAGGGCCTTTAAAAGAAATGTTGTTAATTTTTGAAATATTTTTCATTATATTTTTTTTACCAATGCTGGAACTCCTATGACTGCTGGTACTCCCATGACCCCGTGTGTGACAAGCAGAAACAATTAGATGGAATAAAAATACAACATTTTAATAGTTGTCAACAATATTGTTGACAACAATAACAAACATAAGAATAAAAGACCACAATTCACTAGATAAATAAGATTTTAATTAAAAAAATTAACAATGTAAAAAAAATATAGACAACAAAAAACTTTTGAAAATATTTTAAAAACTACAACTGCTGGTAACATGGATCTTTGCCATTACCACGTTGCCTCGGCGGTGTATAAAAATAAGGTGGAGCAACAACGTTTGGGTTTGGTGGATTTATCCCAATTGGGTTTGGCACAGGATTGTGCAGTCATGAGTACTCTGGGTACTGCGGTCTGGCCGTGACAACATAACTGTTATTAAGGTTTCCTAATGATGCTTGAGTCAGGACCTCAAACATGAGTCTCTCTGCATGAACCCGCTGTATAGGATCCAGTGTTGGGAGCTTCTCATTAGCGTAGTATGCAAAGCCAGTTATTTTTGGTTGGTCTTTTTCCGCCGTAAGCACTTTTTTGGCTATTTCAATCAATTCTGGAGTAGCCGAGGTGGGGGCCTTCCTTTTTCTGCCAGAAAATGTAAGCCGGCTCCGCACAGATGAGGATGGTGGCTCAACTACTTCGTCTTCTTGGATCAACGGCATGCTGTCTTCTTCAGTCGGAGGTGTGGAGACAGCCTCTTCTGTGTCCTGCATGAACAAAAAACGAATGTTAAATCACTAAGAAAAAGAAATTTATCTTCACACTATAACACCCAAATACAGCAAAAATGTGAAAACGACACTTGTAAATGGATAGGCCTCAACCGTTGAGCTAGATAAATTATCAGTACATGAAGGGATTAATTCAGCCATTTTATCTACATTTCACAATTATATTTTTAATTTCAAGTCCACTTTGGCATGTACATTAAAATGTGTTTTAATACCCGGATCACCGGGTCTGGTTCCAACATGGAAGTCGCTTGTCTGGGTACTTCTTGGTCCCTTGTGAAAGAAAACAGCTCAAAGTACCACAATTTGGGAACATACACATCTTCGGCCCCGGCTCCAGATTTGGTTGAATTTTGAATTCTATTGAACTCTTTTTTGTAAACTGTGCGGAGGGCCTGAATCAGTTTTTTGACCGATGACTCATCCGCTGGTTCATCGGGATAACGGTTTTTGTACAGCTCAACCAGTTTTTGGTACGCTTCCTTCTTTTTTAGCCTGTTGCTGTAATCAGCCGACTTTATTTTCCACAGGCAAGGCATCGAGCGGTACATCTCGATGAATTCCCGCAGAAATTCATGCTTATCGGCCATCTGTAATAAAAAAAGGATTATGTGAGAACGGCAGAATGGTTAAATAAAATGCTTACATAGCCTACAACATAGAACTCAGCAGGGAACATAAAATGGTGGTGGTGGGCGCAGCAGGAGAAAACAATGGCAGACCAAACTAAAAATCATAGATGGACAACTACGGTAAAAACAGCAGGGATCATAAAATGGTGGTGGTGGGCGCGCCAGAACAAAAAAAAGGCAAACAAAAAACAATGGCAAAAAAAATAAACAATTGATGGATGACAACGATTAACAACAGCTGGGATCTTAAAATGGATCTGTAAAATTAAATTAAAAAAAAATTAAAATTAAATGTGACAAAAAAAAATACCTACCTTACAAGACTTGTTTGTGATCCTGAATAAAAAAAACCCGCGGGAAACGCAATAGCGCCACAAACTGGATCGCAGAAAAAAATTATCTAAATAACGGCACAGGCACAGACTGGATTGCAGCAAATGCACTAGAGGCACAGACTGGATCGCAGAAAAAAAATCAATAACGGCACAGACCGGATTGCAGCAAACGCAATAGTGGCACAGACTGGATCGCAGTAGCTGCAAAGAAGGCTAGCAGGACGCGCTGGAACGATGCTGGAGATTTGAATGAACCGCTTCTGCTCGAGAGCAATGGAAAGGAGCGCTGATACGTCATCTTTTATGACGCGGTCATCCAATCACAAAGCGAGAGAGCTGTGACAAACAGTCATGACATATAGTGACCACCAATCTGTGCTGAGGGGCGTGGAAAAGGTTGCGCTCAATCACGCCTATCGAGGTCGTGATCTTTAACAATACATGCTGTGTGGCACGTCCTAACGACCGCCAAAGTCGTTACACAGATCGCTGATCGCTGGTGCGTCGTTGATGAGATCTTCCTGTTTGGAAGCTACTAGCGACCTTAAAGCGATTACACCAACGATCTCGTTAGCTTGCGTCATTGTCGTGATCGCTAGTGTGATCGTTTAGTGTGGCAGTACCTTAAAACTCTCCTACACATGAAGAAAGGAATACGCTGGATCTGATCTTTTCCTGGCTCTGCTCAGTGCATGGTTACTCTCTTCTCCTGGCTCTGCTCAGTGCATGGTTTTACTAACTCTCTTCTCCTGCTTTCTGACCACAACCTCCTTTAATTCACTATCAAGAACTGTAACCCCACTCAGGACACCCCTACTTACCACACTTATAGGAATATATGTTCCATGAATACCCAGCAACGTATGAAGAATTTGCAGTTATCATCGGTCCCAATATCCTCCCTTTAATCTCCTGACTTTGCACATAAACATTATAATGAAACACTGCAAACACGTTTTTACTAGTGGTGCTTCATGTGCGCTGAATGTCTGTGGAGAAAATCCAGTCTAGCTAAAGATTTCATCTATTATAAGTTTATGCTTAAAACATGCAACTCTGTCCTTCACCTCTCCAAACCAGCCCTCATCACTTCACTATCCAACAATCCTGAGGCTAAGTGCACACGTTCAGGATTATTTGCGTTTTTTTCGCGTTTTTTTGTGGGAAAAAACGCGTCAAAAACGCATGAATTAAGCATCCTATCATTTAGAATGAATTCCGCAATTTTTGTGCACATGGTGCGTTTTTTCCGTGAAAAAAACGCATCGCGGAAAATCTAGCAACATGTTCATTAATTTTGCGGATTTCTAGCGTTTTTTCCCGCTATATTATTGACCTAGAAAGTTCAGGAAAAAATCGCGGTAAAACGCGTCAAATCCGCGCAAAAAAAAAAGCACGAAAAAATCGGCAAAATCCGCGCAAAAAAAACGTGCGTTTTTGCAGCGAAAAAAAGTCCGGTTTTGCTCAGGAATATTCTGCAAACATTCCTGAACGTGTGCACTTAGCCTAAACGATTCTTTGACACTTTTCATTCCCTCCTCAGTCTAAGAGTTCAGGCCCCAACAACCAACCTCTGTGCTGATGATCTGAACAATTATTTTAAAGAAAAAATTGATCATATCTGACAGGAAATTTTCTCCCAATCCCCTGATATCAAGGATTATTTTCCCTCTTGCACTTCATCTAGCTCACTTTCAGTCTTTGAATCAGTCACGGAAAAAGTTTACTTGGCTCCTTGCATCTTCTTGCCCTACTACCTGCATCAGTGACCCTATGCCCTCACATCTCCCTCAGTTCCTTTCCCCGGCTGTCACAACTCACCTAACTAAAAAATGTAACCTTTTTCTTTCTTGTGGTATCTTTCCCTCCTCCTTCAAACATGCCAGCATACACCCAATACTTAAAAAACATACAATGACCAGAACTGCGCTGCTAACTAGAGTCATGTCTCTAATCTCTCCTTCATTTCTAAACTCCTGGAATGCTTGGCCCCCTCTCATCTAATCCACTATCTCTCAGATAATGCTCTTCTTCACCCTTTACAAACCGATTTCCATTCTTTACACTCTACTAAAACTGCCCATACTAAAGTCTCTAATGATATACTAACAACTAATTCTAATGGTCTCTACTGCTTGCTGGTTTTCCTTGATCTCTCTGCAGCATTTAATACTGTGGATCACCAGCTCCTCCTCACTATGCTCTGCTCTATCAGGCTCAAGCATACTACTGACTCTCAGTTCTCCTCCTACCTCTCTGACTGCTCCTTCATTTTATCTTTTACGGGCTCCTCCTCCTCTCCTCTTACCCTTACTGTCGGGTTCCTCAGGGTTCAGTTCTAAGTCCTCTTCTCTCTGTATTCTGCCCCTTTTGTACAAACCATCAGTAGATTGGGCTTTCAGTAACATCTCTATGCTGATGACACCCAATTATGCACATTGTCTCCTGACATCACCCCTGCTTTACTGCAAAGTACAGTGATTGTCTTTCTGCTGGCTTTAACATCATGTCCTCCCTCTGTCTAAAACTGAATCTGTCAAAAACTGAACTCATTGTGTTTCCTCCCTCTACTAACCTTCCCAAACCCAATATTGTCATTTCCTCTCGCTCATGTAACCTACACCTCAAAACCATCTCTAGAATTTGACCTTTCCTTACATTTGACTCTGTAAAAACTCTTACAGTTGCTCTTATTCATCATTCTCGTCTGGACTACTACAACTCTCTACTAATCTGTCTCCCTCTTACTAAACTCTCCTCTCTCCAATTCGTCCTAAATGCAGCAGCCAGGATCATTTTGCTTTGCAACCGCTACACCGATACTTCTACCCTGTGCCAGCTATTGCACTGGTTGCTCATCGGCTACAGAGTCCAGTATAAACTTATCACTCCCACCCATAAAGCTCTCCACAGTTCTGCACAACCCTACATCTCCCATATATCTGTCTGTCTATCACCCTACCCGTGCCCTCTGTTTCGCTAAATACATAAAACTAACATCCTAAATAATCTGAACCTCCCACTCCAAGCTCCAAGACTTATTATGAGCTGCCCCACTTCTCTGGAATGCACTACCCAGGACAATTTCTATGTTTCGTGGCTCTCCTATTTCTTCATAGATTATAGCTTGCGAGCCAGGTCCTCACACCTCTTGTTATCTGTTGAACCATGGGTTACTCTGTAACATCTTTATCTGTACATTTCTCCTCTGTAATGTAAAGTGCTGGGGAATATGTTGGAGATATAGAAATAAAAAATATTATTATTATATGTTAATGTGGACAAACCCTTAGAAAGAATAAATGCCAGATGCAAAAAGAGAAAATATAAAATCATCACTTTCATCATCACATTTTGCTGAAAAAATTGTCCTAAATATAAACTGGAGGATATAGGGTCACTTAAAAGGTCACATTTGAATATGGATTGTAGTATGTTGGAAAACAATGGAATGTGAAATTTGTCCAAAAATTGCTGAATATTTGCGTGACCTTAGACTGACATTCTGATACCGTACATCTCTGTAGAAAGAAAATGGGTTTCTTTCTACCTATATGAAACTTGCAAATATCAAGTTAGTTAGACTTTTAGGGGGAAGGGAAGGCTGGTACAGAAGAGTACATAATACTAAAAAATCCTATGGATTTTTAGTTTGAAGACCAGATCATCCGCGAGTCGGAATGAGCAGCAGACCTCACCTAAGGCCGGGGTCACACACACATCGTCTAAAAAATTTGACCGTTTTAGTTGGTCGATTATCGCAGCAAAATGTCATGAACAGTCATCCGTCTGTCATCCGATTTTCCGGGAATGATGCGATTTAGTCGCATCTGAGCGTTCGTTACACATCCGATTGACATCCGACTTGCAAGATTTTGTCGGTGGCTAGCAAAACTGACATATAATGCATCCAAATGAATAGTTTTCAAATCACAAAAGAAAGAATAGATATATACACATAGAACACACACACACACACACACATATATATATATATATATATATATATATATACACTGTGTTCCAAATTATTATGCAAATAATATTTTCCTCAGATTTTCCCAAATTACCTATATGAATTTCAGTCATTGTAATTTTCCAGTCAAATAACTATAAGGCTAAGTGCACACGATCAGGAATAATTGCGTTTTTTTCGGGGTTTTTCCGCGGTTTTCCGCGGTAAAAACGCGATAAAAACGCAAGCATTAAGCATCCTATACATGTTAATTGATTCCGCATGTTTTGGCCACATGTTGCGTTTTTTTCCGCGAAAAAAACGCTTTGCGGAAAAAATAGCAACATGTTCATTAATTTTGCGGAATGTAAGCGGTTCATGTGCGGTGGTTCCCAGGGTCTGGAGGAGAGGAGACTCTCCTCCAGGCCCTGGGTACCATATCCCTGGTAAAACAATAATTAAAATAAAAAATAATGATATTCTCACCTTCCGGCGGCCCCCGCAGCCTTCCCGCGGCCCCCGCAGCCTTCCCGCCTTCAGCGACGCTCCCGGCAACTTCCGGTCCCAAGAGTCCTTTGCGAGAATCACCCAGATGGCATAGCGGTCTCGCGAGATGCTACGTCATCGGTGTGATTTGTCGCAAAGCATCCTTGGGACCGGAGTTGCCGGGAGCGTCGCTGAAGGCGGGAAGGCTGCGGGGGCCGCCGGAAGGTGAGAATATCATTATTTATTATTTTTTTTATTATTTTTACATTAGATCTTTTTACTATTGATGCGACATAGGCGGCATCAATAGTAAAAAGTTGGTCACACTTGTCAAACACTATGTTTGACTCGTGTGACCAACCTGTCAATCAGTTTTCCAAGCGATGCTACAGATCGCTAGGAAAACGCTAGCATTCTGCAAGCTAATTACGCTTGCAAAACGCTATTATTCTGGCGGGAATCAGCATACAAAAAACGTGCGTATTTCCTGCGGGAGAAGTGCGGGATTGCCGCGGAAATTTCCGCGGCAATTCCGCAACGTGTGAACTTAGCCTTAGAGTACAATTGAAAGGTTTTTGTACAAACTGCCTATGATAACAGTATATTTTTTAAAAAATAAAACACTCAAACTGCACTCAAAATGCATGTTCCAAATTATTATGCACAGCAGAGTTTTCAACCTTTTCATTTTAATAAAGAACCAAAAAATGGTCATTTTTGAAATTATAAGCATTAGCAGGTTCTTACAAACTGAAATCAAACAGTTTTCAACTCAAAACTTTATTCAAGGTGATGTTACATTTGCACATAGGACCCCTTGTTCGAAAGCAGCTTCTGAACTCTCTCGTCCATTGAATTTGTCAGGTTTTGGATGGTTTCTGCTTCTCATGTACAGCACCATGGAATCAATGGTGCTATAGAAATAAATAATAATAATAAAATAATAATAATTGTTTGGCATGAGGACAGAATACCCTCCCAGAGCTGTTGCTTAGATGTGAACTGCCTCCCGCCATCATAGACACTCCTGATGATGCTCCAGAGGTTATCAATGGGGTTGAGGTCAGGGGAGCATGGGGGCCACACCATAAGTTTGTCCCCTTTTATGCCCATAGCAGCCAGAGATGCAGATGTGTTATGTGCAGCATGAGACGGTGCATTATCATGCATGAAAATGATCTTGCTGCGGAATGCACGGTTCTTCTTCTTGAACCATGGCAGGAAGTGCTGTTTGAGAAACTCAACATACACTATGGAGTTCATCTTTACCCCTTCAGGGATCCTAAAGGGGCCAACAATCTCTCGCCCCATGGTTCCAGCCCAAAACATTACTCCACCTTGTCCTTGTTGGCGCTTTAGCCGTGTTTGCATGGGGTGTCCATCAACCAGCCATCCTCCACTCCATCCATCTGGACCATCGAGCGTTGCACGGCACTCATCAGTGAACAAAACAGTTTTGAAGTCAGTCTTCATGTATTGTTTGGCCCACTGGAGCCATTTCTGCTTGTGTGCAGTGGATAGAGGAGTGTTATGATTTGGTAGCTGAGGAGTGCAGGTAAAAAAGGCAATACACCAGAGCAGTTGGAATCTATGAGATTGCAGTACCCTGACTAACCACCACAACTAGAGGCAGCCGTGGAGCGTTCCTACGTTGGTCCTAGACGCCTCGTCACAGCCTGAGAAACTAACTATACCTAAAGATAGAAAGAGGAAAGCTATCTGCCCCGGAGCAGATCCCCAAAGAACATAGAAAGCCCCCAAACATGTAATGGCGGTTAGACAAGAAGAAATACTGACACAGACAGAAAATAGTATGAGCAAACGTTGGGGCCCAAACTATCTAAATAGAAAAGGATAGGAAGGGCACTTACTGCAATCCCAAAAAACCCTGAAAAGCACCAACTCTACTAATTTCAAAAACACCTGAGATCACACGACCTCTACCACCTAAATTAGTTCTCTGGTGTAACAAAATCAAAACAGCAGCCACTGAAAAAACTGGAAAAAGCAAATGTACAAAACATCAGTGGCTGAACTAAACTGAGAGGGCAAAAGCCCCTGGAGGGGACCCTGAAGGCCCCCACAGAAGTGCAGGACAAAATGCAAAAATCAAGCACAAAAACAAAAAGAAGAAAATGTCTTATCTGTTAGCAGGAGATGCAGACACGACACAGCAGGCTACAAAGGAAACAGGAATCAAGGATTGAGACCAGAACAATTGATCACCGGCAACCCTGATGGGAAGGCGACTCCCTTAAATAAGACCAGTCAGTAACACCTGATTCCCAATCCTCACAATCTTCACTGGACAGTCCAGTACCGCTTGTAACCACCAGAGGGAGCCTCTGCTCAGAACTCATTTCAAGTCCATTCACAACAGTACCCCCCCCTTGAGGAGGGGTCACCGAACCCTCCCTTGAGCAACCAGGTCGGTCAGGATGAGTTCTATGATACGCACGGATGAGTCTCCTAGCATGGATGTCCGAAGCAAACACCCAAGAATTGTCTTCCTGACCATAACCTCTCCACTTAACCAAATACTGGAGTTTCCGTCTAGAAAAACGAGAATTCAATATTTTCTCAGCCACAAACTCCATATTGCTCTCAACCAGAACAGGGTCAGGAGGCAAAGCAGTAGGAACCACTGGCTCAACAAACCTCTTCAACAAGGACTTGTGGAACACGTTATGGATCTTAAATGTCCCTGGAAGAAGCAAACGAAAAAGAAACAGGATTAAGAATCTCCATGATCTTATAAGGTCCAATGAACTTAGGCTTAAATTTAGGAGATGCCACTCTCATAGGAATATTTTTTGAGGACAACCAGACCAAGTCCCCCACTTTAAACCGAGGACCATCAGTCCTATGCCGGTTAGCAAATCGCTGGGCCCTCTCCTGAGAGAGGGACAACCTCTCCACTACCTGGTCCCAAATCTGTTGCATACGCTCCACAACAGAGTCAACACCCGGACAGACAGAAGCCTCCGCCTGTCCTGAAGAAAATCGAGGGTGAAACCCAGAATTACAGAAAAATGGAGACATCAAAGTGGCAGAGCTAGCCCTATTATTAAGAGCAAACTCATCCAAAGGCAAAAAAGAGACCCAGTCATCCTGATCAGCAGACACAAAGCATCTTAGATAAGTCTCCAATGTCTGGTTTGTTCTCTCAGTTTGACCATTGGTCTGAGGATGAAACGCCGAGGAGAAAGACAACTGAACCCCAAGCTTACAACAAAAGGTCCTCCAAAATCTGGAAACAAACTGGACTCCTCTGTCAGACACAATGTTCTCAGGAATGCCGTGTAAACGAACCAAAGTGCTGAAGGAACAAAGGCACCAATTCGGAGGAAGGCAATTTAGGTAATGGCACAAGATGTATCATCTTGGAAAACCTATCACAAATCACCCAGATGACGGTCATTCTCTGAGAAACAGGGAGGTCGGAAATGAAATCCATAGAGATATGGGTCCATGGTCTCTTGGGCACAGGCAATGGCATCAACAAACCACTAGAGCGAGAGCAAGGCTTGGAGCGAGAACAAGTCCCGCAGGACTGCACAAATTCCCTGACATCACGAGACAAGGTAGGCCACCAAAAGGACCGACTAACCAAGTCTCTGGTACCAAAAAATTCCGGGATGACCGGCCAACACGGAACAATGAATCTCAGACATCACACTCTTTTTTCACTGGTCCGGGACAAACAATTTCCCAACAGGGCAGCGCTCGGGCCTATCCTCCTGACACCCCTCCAGAGCCAGTCTCAAATTGGGCGAGATGGCGGAAAGAACTACACCTTCTTTCAAAATAACAGAAGGATCAGATACCTCAGGAGAGTCCGCAAGGAAACTCCTCGAGAGGGCATCCGCCTTAACATTCTTAGTGCCAGGAAGAAAGGAAACCACAAAATTAAAACGTGTGAAAACAAGGCCCACCTGGCCTGTCTAGGATTAAGTCGCTTGGCAGATTCCAGATAAACCAGATTCTTATGGTCCGTAAGGACCACCACCTGATGTTTGGCTCCCTCCAGCCAATGTCTCCACTCTTCAAAAGCCCACTTCATGGCCAATAACTCCCGATTACCCACATCATAATTACGTTCAGTAGGAGAAAATTTTCGAGATAAAAAGGCACAAGGGTTACTTTTAGAGGTCTCTGGATCTCTTTGGGACAAAACGGCACCTGCCCCAATTTCAGAGGCATCAACCTCCACCTGAAATGGCAGAGAAACATCAGGCTGCCGTAGAACAGGAGCAGAATTGAATCTCTGCTTAAGTTCCTGAAATGCAGAAACTGCCTCAGGAGGCCAATTCACCACATCAGAACCCTTTTTGGTCAAATCAGTTAATGGTTTAACAATAACCGAGAAATTACCAATAAATTTACGATAAAAATTGGCAAAACCCAAAAATCTTTGAAGAGCCTTTAATGAAGTAGGTTGGACCCAATCACAGATGGCCTGAACCTTGACCGGGTCCATTTCAATAACAGATGGGGACAAAATGAATCCCAAAAATGAGATCCTCTGTACGCCAAAAAGACACTTTGATCCCTTCACATACAGAGAATTCTCTCTCAAAATCTGGAATACAGTTCGAACATGTTTCACATGAGAGTCCCAGTCATTAGAAAAAATCAAGATATCATCCAAATAAACAATCAGAAATTTATCCACAAAATCCCTGAAAATGTCGTTCATGAAGGACTGGAAGACAGAAGGAGCATTAGTGAGCCCAAAGGGCATCACAAGGTACTCAAAATGCCCTTCAGGGGTGTTAAATGCCGTCTTCCATTCATCCCCGTGCTTAATGCGAATAAGGTTATATGCCCCCTGAGGTCAAGCTTGGTAAACCAAGTAGCGTTTTTCACCCTGGAAAACAGGTCAGAAATCAAGGGTAACGGATATTGATATTTCACAGTAATATTGTTCAAAAGACGATAATCAATACACGGCCTTAATGAACCATCCTTTTTGGCCACAAAGAAAAAACCGGCACCTAAGGGTGAAGAGGATGGTCTGATATGACCCTTCTCCAATGACTCCTTGATATAAGACCGCATAGCGTCATGTTCAGGTACAGACAAGTTAAAAAGGCGACCTTTAGGGAATTTACTACCAGGCACTAATTCAATAGCACAGTCATAGCTCCTATGGGGAGGCAAGGATGCAGATTTACTTTCGCTAAACACATCAGAAAAATCAATCAAAAAGTCAGGAACATCCTGAGCCTGGGGGGAGGCAGTAAAAACAGGAGTGTTGGTATTAACACATTGGCAGCCCCAACTGGTTACAGACACAGATTTCCAATCCAAAACAGGATTATGAGACTGTAACCAAGGGAAACCCAGCACGATAATGTCATGCAGATTATACAGAACCAAAAATTTACAGCTCTCCTGATGATCAGGTTCAACCCTCATTATCACCTGAGTAGAGAACTGAGGTTTATTCTCAGCCAAAGGGGTAGAATCGATCCCCATAGGGGAATAGACTTCTCTAGGGGTATGAAGGGAAACCCGCAACGTTTAGCAAAATCAAAATCCATCAGGTTAATAGCTGCTCCCGAATCAACGAAAGCCTGAGCAGAAAATGAGGACAGAGAGCATATCAGAGTAACAGTTAATAAAAACTTAGTCTGAACACTACCCAAGACAACTGATGGTGCAAAACGTCTTCCCCGCTTAGGGCAGACTGAAATAGCATGAGAGGCATCACCACAGTAGAAA
>JARQOD010000002.1:108225660-108323199 GCA_033576555.1 Oophaga sylvatica
TGCTTGGTTGCTGCGATCTGTCCTGTTTCTGACCGGGTAAATAAAATAGGAGGGGGTGGATACTCATAACCACTAGCAATAGTGGGCATAGCAGGGACTGGTGCTGGCTGATAGGTACCGTCAGCGTTTACCAAGGGAAATGTTGGGACTACGACACGCAACAGGTCTCTCTCCACTGAAAATTAGTAACTCCGCATACATTATAAATCCACCTGGCAGGTTATAGGGTGGGGCCGCACTTGGTTTTGTAATTCAGGATATATTGGTGCCCTGGGGTTGAGGGGCACAGAGCTTACAATCGGGTAAAGAGACTTATTTCCAGGAAGGACCTTATTATCTAGCAGAGAAACCATTGTTCCAAATCATCATTTCATTTTAATTATTGTCTTTTTGGTAACTTTTAGTCATTTTTTTTAGTTCCTTCCACAAAACATCCAGTCTTTGTCGTAACAGACAGCTTTCTTTTTCAACATAACCATAACAGAAACTATCAGAATTCACTTTCTTTTTTTTCTTCCTCCATATCAACCTTCTTATGGCTTTTTTTTTCTCACACCTTTATTCCATAGCGAGGCTGTATCCTCCCGCCCTCACGAATTCCCTTGCATTGCCGATAGATTTATTTCAACATCTCTGACTAACAGTATCCTATCTATCACACAAATCCAAATTCTTCTTTTTTCTTCTACGGAAACATGAATTCTTTTTAATTAAATATCCTTACTTCAGTTGTGCACAGTAACTGGAGCGGCCGTACAGTCTGTTCCACGGGTCTATCTATCCCCCACAGGGATGACCCCAAAACGGGTTCTCAGTGAAAGGAGGAGGGGTCTTAGATTATCCTCCGGACACCTCTGGTTATACATATATATAAATATTATTTCCGGTACCCTACCCAATCTTCGATCACCTCATCTACGCATGATTTAACAGTGATCAGAATTTCAGGATATTTTGACTAAAAAGAGAGTTACAATCACTGGTCAATCCGGGGTGTCCGTCCCTTATGAGGTACGGTTCGAGCACTGGGCCCCAACGGAACTACACCTCTATATGATTACCACAAGAATCACCCCACCATCGGGGACAAACCTCAGATCCTCTTTTTCAGCAACAAACACAGGAAAACCACACCAAATGGTCAGTTTGAACAGTATAATGCCAACTTACCGTGGTTTGTGGGGGGTGATCAGTCCCAATTTTCAGTGCCTGTGTCCGGTCCGAGGGTCCTTTGTCTTGTTGTCCTCCGGGAGTAGAAGCGTCCCTATATGGGGGCCCACGTTTGGTGCCATCTGTCGTGGGAGGATCAAGTGACCCTCACGGTTGACCAAGTGATTTCCAAAATTACACTACCAGCAAAACCCCTAAAGGAGACTCAAGGTCTCCAAAAATTCAATATAAACAGCAAAAAAAGGCAGCAACACTCACCTGCCAGATCTCAGAAACAATGCACTACAGGATGCAGCCAGCCATTAAGCAAGATATAAGCAGCACAGGTGCAAAATACCAGATTAAACAGCCACTCTCACATACCCATCCAAGGGGGGGTGACTGCCTAGTATACAATTGCACAATAGAAGCCCGCATAGGGGCCGTTTCACACAAGGATACTGCACAGTGGTCTGGTTCACAGCCTATTAATCACGCCCTACTATTCGACTAGGCGGGGCTGGCCAGTACACTCTCAATCGCACCAGTGTGAACACCCCTCATGCGGACCAGACGTGCCTGGCCTGGCTGCACCCCGAAAAATACAGTGCAAAAAATAAAAAAATAGTGGGGTATTAGTTAATATTTTGGCCAAAAACGTAAGCTTGTAACCTGCGCCCAAAGGTCCTCACGCTTACAAGTCCTACTCTAATATCCAGCAAACCACTAAAGGAGACTCAAGGTCTCCAAAAATTCAATATAAACAGCAAAAAAGGCAGCAACACTCACCTGCCCAGATCTCAAACAAATGCACGAACAGGATGCAGCCAGCCCATTAAGCAAGATATAGCAGCACAGGTGCAAAATACCAGATATTAAACAGCCACTCTCCACATACCATCCAAGGAGGGGGGGACTGCCCAGTATACAATTGCACAATAGAAGCCCGCATAGGGTGCCGTTCACACAAGGATACTGCACAGTGTCTGGTTCACAAGCCTATTAATCACGCCCATACTATTCGACTAGGCGGGCTGGCCTGTACACTCTCAAATCGCACCAGTGTGAACAACCCTCATGCGAGACCAGACGTGCCTGGGCTGGCTGCACCCCGAAAAATACAGTGCAAAACATACAAAAATAGTGGGGTATTAGTTAAATTTTTTGGGCCAAAATACGTAAGCTTGTAACCTGCGCCAAAGGCCCCACGCTTACAAGTCCTACTCTACACTATCCAGCAAAACCACTAAAGGAGACTCAAGGTCTCCAAAAATTCAATATAAGCAGCAAAAAAAAGGCAGCAACACTCACCTGCCCAGATCTCAGAACAAATGCACTACAGGATGCAGCCAGTCCATTAAACAAGATATAAGCAGCACAAGTGCAAAATACCAGATTAAACAGCCACTTCCACATACCCATCCAAGGAGGGGGTGACTGCCCAGTATACAATTGCAAATAGAAGCCCCATAGGGTGCCGTTCACACAAGGATATGTCATGCGGTCTTATGATATGTGTACGATGTCGTAAACTATTCTTAAAAGAACAACACTCTATACAACATATAGATTAGCAACATCGCATGTAATATATAGAATAATTTACCTGACCGATATCCGTTGAACTCAGGGTTAATCTTGAGGACTTGATACACTGTCACAGGAAAGAGGAGGACCGGGGTTCTAACCTGACCTAAACTGGGGTCCTAACTAATCCTCACCTTGGAGGTAATGATAATGGTTCAGAGGTCCAAGTCTCCAGCCTAACCCTGTCTCCTATCAGTCCTGAACCCTGTAATCAGTCCTAAGAAGGATTCTGATTACCACAAAGGGATTGGGCTGATCTCTGCTAAATACACAGATTAGACATAATAAGACAGACTGGAGAAAACACAGACTTGCATACACACTCAAACACAGAAGGAACATAAATGATCTGGGATATTAAACTTAAGCAAAGGTGAGCTTAAAACAATAAGGAGCTTTTAATTAAGTCTATACAGATACAATCCTATCTGTGGTCTGCATGAAGAATTTCCTGGCAACTCCCAACACAGACAACCAGAGATTTAAAGGAAACCAATCAACAAAATAATTAATTGCAGCGGGAGAACTGCAACCCAGTCCAGAACTGAGCACAGACAGAATTAACTCCCTAACTGCCAAACACAAAGAAACAGCAACTCAGCTGTGAGAAGTCAGAATGTGCAACCGCGACGATCTTCGTGGCGATGCACACATGACAGTACCCCCTTCTACGAGGGGCCTCCGGACCTCAGGGCCAGGTTTGCCGGGTGAGTTTGTGGAAGGTCGCACAAACGATCTGCGTTAATGTCAGACGCAGGAACCCACGTCCTCTCCTCTGGATCATACCCCTTCCAATGCACCAAGTACTGAAGGGACCGGCGATTCAGACGTGAGTCAATGATCTTTGACACTTGAAACTCCAAGTTACCATTGACCACCACTGGAGGAGGAGGTAGGGGTGATGGTATGACTGGTGCCACGTACCTCTTAAGTAATGACTTGTGGAACACATTGTGGATTTTAAACGTAGGAGGGAGGTCCAGACGAAATGCCACAGGGATTAATTATGGAATGATCCTGTACGGCCCGATGAATCTGGGGCCCAGCTTCCAGGAGGGAACTTTAAGTTTTAATTTCCTGGTAGACAACCATACCAGATGTTCACATTAAGATAGGACCAGAAAACTCTCCTCCTATACAGCCATACGTTTAAAGGTTCCCCATAGCACTCAGATTATTCAATACACCTTCCACATGAAGCAAGTGACGACGAGAAACGCTCCTCCTCAGGAACCCCAGAAGGGCCCCCCCATTGAATGTACAAAATGGGGATGAAAACATATGCCCAAAAAACGGGGACTTACCAGTGGACTCGCTCCGCCTGTTTGTTAAGAGCGAACTCTGCCAGAGGCAAGAAAGAAACCAGTCCTCCTGGTTCTCTGAGACAAACACCGAAGATAAGTCTCTAGGCTTTGATTCAGACCTCTGTCTGACCATTGGTCTGCGGATGAAAAGCCGAGGAAAATGACAATTGCATCCCCGACGTAAACAAAATGCCCTCCAAAACTTGGACACAAAACTGAGACCCCCTATCTGACACCACTCAGAAGGCAACCCATGAAGTCTCACAATTCCCCAATGAACACCTGCGCCAGAGTTTTAGCATTAGGGAGGGCAGGAAGAGCAATGAAAATGTGCATCTTACTGAACCTGTCAACAACCACCAGTATGACAGTCTTCCCTGACGACTGAGGAAGGTCCGTGATGAAGTCCATAGACAAATGAGTCATGGACGCTCCGGAAGTTTCAAGGGTAAGAGGGTCCCAGACGGACGGGTATGAGGGGTCTTAGAGCGAGCACAAACCCCACAGGACGCGACAAAAGTTAAAACATCTTTATTAACGTTAGGCCACCAAAACCGGCGAGAAAGGAGATCTAAAGTAGCTTACTCCTGGTGTCCTGCTAAAGCAGAATTATGATGTGCCTCAATAACCTTTTGTCTCAACTGATTTGGGACAACAGTCTCCCTGGAGGTCCTGCAGGGGCGTCCCCCTGAGCCTCTAACACCTCCTCTCAAGCTCAGAACATACAGCCGACACTACCACCCCTCCTGAAGGATAGGAATCGGGTCATCCATTTTACCGGCCCCTGGGAAACTGCGAGACAAGGCATCGCCTTAACATTCTTAGATCCAGGGGCGATAAGTGACAACAAAATTTAACCTGGTAAAAAACAACGACCATCGGCTTGTCGGAATTCAGACGCTTAGCAGATTCCAAATACGCAGGTTCTTGTGATCAGTTAATGACGGTGACCGGGTGGACTGCCCCTCCAAAAAGTGACGCCATTCTTCAAAAGCTAACTTAATGGCCAAAAGTTCCCTATTGCCGATATCATAATTCCTTTCGGCGGACGACAATTTTTTAGAAAAGAAAGCGCAAAGGATTGCCATTTACCAGGGGACGGACCCTGGGACAATATTGCACCCACCCCTACGTCAGACGCGTCCACCTCCACAACGAACGGCTGTGATGCATCTGGTTGGATGAGACGGGTGCCGAAGCAAAAATTTTTTCAAAGGGAAAAAGTTGGCAAGCTTTGTCCGCACATTTAGAAAAATCCGTCCTTTTCTTGTCATGTCTGTGAGAGGTTTGACAACAGATGAGAAATTACAAATAAATTTCCGGTAGTAGTTAGCAACCTCAGAAAACGCTGCAGAGCCTTAAGATCCTTGGCTGATCCCATTCAAGCACTGCTCTACCTTTTCAGGGTCCATACGGAAACCGGAGGCTGACACCAAGAACCCAAAACTGAAGTTCCAGTACGGCGAATACACACTTTTCCAGTTTGGGTATAGTTTATTGTCTCGCAAGATCTGCAACACCTGTCTCACATGCTCCTGGTGAGACACAAGATCTGGTGAGTAAATTAAAATGTCATCCAAATATACGACCCAAACAGCCCACCAGATGACGAAAAATGTCATTAACAAAATGTTGGAATATGCTGGTGCAGTAGTCAGACCAAAAGGCATGACAAGGTTTCTCTATAATGTCCCTCCGGGTGTTAAACGCCGTTTTCCACTCATCCCCTCTTTTATCCTAATCAGATTATACGCCCCTGAGATCCAATTTAGAGATCCATTTGGCGCCAACAATTTGATTGAAGAGATCAGGAATCAGAGGGAGTGGATAAGGAAGTCCCAACCACAATAGGAGTAGGTAGACCCTCCAACACATAACAAGATAATAGTTCCCTATGTATTGCCCCTACCCGAAGGTCAATGTTTTTGAACCTCATGAACAAAGCTACCTTGGCCGAGAGGCCTGGCGTCAATGGAGAATATAGGGATCGGTTTGACCAATACACTCAGATGCATACCTGAGCCTGAGCAAACTGAGCGTCAACCAGATTAGCCCCGGACCCACTATCAAGAAGAACAGAAAATCTCTCCACTCTCGTACCAACCACCACCTCCACTGGTACAAGGAACTGAGAAGAACTAGCGGACGAAATACATACTCCCAGGTTGTCGTCCACCACACAACCTGGGATTAACAGTTTTCCGGCGACTTTTTGCTCAACAAGGCACGGGATGGACATCCCTCAACAAAATGTCCCTCTTTCCCACAGAAGAAACACCTTCTAGTCCTGCGGCGTACCGCCAATCCCCTCCTACGAAATGATGTCCCTCCCAACTGCATAGGCTCCTCCGAACAGACAAGGGGAACCTCAACATAAGGGACTTTAGTAGTAGGTGGAGAAACAACAGGGGGCGGAGTTACCTCGCACCTCTCCCGGAGCCGTCTATCAGTACGGATAGCTAGGGCCATAGCAGCCTCCAGTGATGGAGGAGAATCATACTGAGCCAAAACGTCTTTTAATTTATCAGAAAGCCCATGACAAAACTGGCTCCTAAGAGCTGGGTCATTCCACTGAGTATCTGTGGCCCATCTACGGAACTCAGAAGCAAATTCCTCTGCCGGACGATCTCCCTGCTGTATCTTACGTAATTTTGTCTCAGCAAGAGAGACCCGATCTGGTCATCATATACCAAACCCAGGGCAGTAAAAAATTGATCTACAGACAGTAGAGCCGGGGATCCCAGAGGAAGGGAAAATGCCAGGATTGAGGGTTCCCTTGTAGGAGCGAGATAACAATTCCCACTCTCTGCTCTTCACTCCTGATGATCGAGGCCGAAGCCGAAAATACAATTTACATGCTTCCCTGAAGGTAAAAAATTTGTCTCGCCCACCAGTGAACCTGTCCGGGAGAGCTACTTTAGGTTCAAATCTGGTTTGCTCCGAGGGAGACAAAACTTTGGACTTAATGTCCGTCAGCTCCATGGATAATCCCTGCAACTGCAGAGCCAGCTGGGCTACTGGATCCATGGCAACTGGGAATAATTTTATGGGCCAGTGAAAATGTCATGCGGTCTTATGATATGTGTACGATGTCAGTAAACTATTCTTAAAAGAACAACACTCTATACAACATATAGATTAGCAACATCAGCATGTAAATATAGAATAGATTTACCTGACACGATATCCGTTGAACTCAGGGTTAATCTTGAGGACTTGATACACTGTCACAGGAAAGAGGAGGACCGGGGGTCTAACCTGACCCTAAACTGGGGTCCTAACTAATCCCTCACCTTGGAGGTACTGATAATGGTTCAGAGGTCCAAGTCTCCAGCCTAACCCTGTCTCCTATCAGTCCCTGAACCCTGTAATCAGTCCTAAGAAGGATTCTGATTACCACCAAAGGGATATGGGCTGATCTCTGCTAAATACACAGATTAGACATATAAGACAGACTGGAGAAAACACAGACTTGCATACACACTCAAACACAGAAGGAACATAAATGATCTGGGATATTAAACTCTAAGCAAGGTGAGCTTAAAACAACTAAGGAGCTCTTTAACTTAAGTCTATACAGATACAATCCTATCTGTGGTCTGCATGAAGAATTTCACTGGCAACTCCCAACACAGACAACCAGAGATTTAAAGGAAACCAATCAACAAATAATTAATTGCAGCCGGGAGAAACTGCACCCAGTCCCAGAACTGAGCACAGACAGAATTAACTCCCTAACTGCCAAACACAAAGAAACAGCAACTCAGCTGTGAGAAGTCAGAATGTGCAACCGCGACGATCTTCGTGGCGATGCACACATGACAGATACTGCACAGTGTCTGGTTCACAGCCTATTAATCACGCCCCTACTATTCGACTAGGCGGGCTGGCCAGTACACTCTTAAATCGCACCAGTGTGAACACCCCTCATGTGAGACCAGACGTGCCTGGGCCTGGCTGCACCCCGAAAAATACAGTGCAAAAAATACAAAAATAGTGGGGTATTAGTTAATATTTTGGCCAAAATACGTAAGCTTGTAACCTGCGCCAAAGGTCCCCACGCTTACAAGTCCTACTCTACACTATCCAGCAAAACCACTAAAGGAGACTCAAGGTCTCCAAAAATTCAATATAAACAGCAAAAAAAGGTAGCAACACTCACCTGCCCAGATCTCAGAACAAATGCACTACAGGATGCAGCCAGCCTATTAAGCAAGATATAAGCAGCACAGGTGCAAAATACCAGATTAAACAGCCACTCTCCACATACCCATTCAAGGAGGGGGTGACTGCTGTTATGAATGTGTTAGAGATGGTTTCTGAGCAGAGGCTCCCTCTAGTGGTTACAGACAGTACTGAACCTTTCAGCGAGGAGTGGCAATCTGGGTTCACTGGCTGGTCTGATATAAGGGAGGTTCCCTCCCATGATGGTTGCCGGTGATCAATTGTTCTTGTTTCAATTGTGGTTCCTGGTTCATTTGGAAGTTTGCTGGAGTCTTGCCTGCATCTCCTGCTTTCAGATAAGATATTTTTTGCTTTTCTTTTTGTGCTTGCTTTTTGCATTGTTTTCTGCACTTTTGTGGAGGTCAGCCAGGTCCCCTCCTGGGGCCTGAGCTCCTCACAGTTTATCTGCAGCCACTGTTATTTGCTCATTTGCTTTTTCCTGTTTTTTCAGCGGTTGCGGCTTGGTTTTTGTTCACACTGAGATCTGATTTAGTGGGAGGCGAGATCGTGTGATCTTAGTATTTTTGTAATCAGAATTGTTGGATTTTTGTAGGGTTTTCTGGGTTGCAGAAAGTAATCTCTCCTGTCCTATCCTATTTAGTCAGCTTGTGGCTCCAGCGTTTGCTCAGTCTATTTTCTGCCTATGTTTGTATTTTCATCTTGTCTAACCGCCATTATATGTTTGGGGGCTTCCTGTTTTCTTTGGGAATCTGCTCCGGGGCAGATAGCTTTCATCTTTCTGCCTTTAGGTGTAGTTATCTCTCAGGCTGTGACGAGGCGTCTAGGATCAACGTAGGAACGCTCCACGGCTACCTCTAGTTGTGTCGTTAGTTTAGGAATCTGCAACCCATCAGTTACCAACATCTCAGGTGTTCAGCTGCCCTGCTGTTGTTCCTGTCCTCAGCTACCGAAACATAACAGTATCACCGGCCAGAACTGAAAATTATATGGTACTCACAGAAGGGAATAATAGTGTGGAAAGAAAAAAGTTGTCAGAGATTTTTTTTTTTTTTCTTTTTTTCCCTCTTTTTCTCTGGGTGCTGAGGAGGATTTTTTTTTCTCTCACTGGAGTTTGCACAGTTGTCTGGCCGTGTGGATCAGCTTGCCACTGAGGTTCGGAGTATTGCTACCTATCTTGCTGGGTTGCCCGTTGTGGAACCTAGGATTCCCATGCCAGATTTGTTTTTGGGGGATCGGGCTAAATTTCTGAATTTCAAAAATAACTGTAAGTTGTTTTTTGCCTTAAAGCCTAAGTCCTCAGGTAACGCAGCACAGCAGGTTCAAATTGTCATCTCTGAGAAGAATAAGCACGTCACTCCTTGTTTTAGACAGTGGTGCCAGAATTTGGGATGTCAATCCCCTAATATTATGAGATAAATGGATCCGGCACTCAAAAAATATGCTCAAAAAAAGTAAATTTATTGATGAACATCCAACTAATAACATGTGACGTTTCGGTCAATCACCTGACCTTCTTCAGACCAGTAGTGGTAGATATAGAATATAATAGCATGGATCTGTGTACTGTACTGGTCTGAAGAAGGTCAGGTGATTGACCGAAACGTCACATGTTATTAGTTGGATGTTCATCAATAAATTTACTTTTTTTGAGCATATCTTTTGAGTGCCGGATCCATTTATCTCACAAATTGTCATCTCTCTCCTGCGCGGCGATCCTCAGGATTGGGCTTTTTCCCTGACACCTGGGGATCCTGTTTTGAATGATATTGATGCATTTATTCTGGCTCTGGGGTTATTGTACGATGAACCTAATGTCACTGATCAAGCTGAAAAAACTTTGTTGGCATTAAATCAGGGTCTTGAAGACGCTGAGTTGTACTGTCAGAAATTCCGAAAGTGGGCAGTCCTGACCAAATGGAATGATGCTTTGGCAGCCCTTTTTCGGAAGGGGCTGTCAGAGAATGTAAAGGATGTTATGGTGGGATTCCCTGCTCCATATGGTCTCCATTATTCTATGTCATTGGCTATTCAAATTGACAGACGTTTGCGTGAGCGCAGAGGTATGCGTGAGATAGTGTTGCCTTGTGTGCCAGCTTCTGAGCCCATGCAGTGTGATAGAGTGACTTCTGTGGCTCAGCGTCATGAGTTTCGAAAGCGCAATGAGTTATGTTTCTACTGTGGTGATGCCTCTCATGCTATTTCAGTCTGCCCTAAGCGGGAAGACGTTTTGCACGCTCAGTTGTCTTGGGTAGTGTTCAGACTAAATTTCTGTTGACTGTTACCCTGATTTGCTCCCTGTCCACATTTTCTGCTCAGGCTTTTGTTGATTCAGGAGCAGCTATTAACCTGATGGATTTTGACTTTGCCAAACGTTGTGGGTTTCCCATATGATACCCCTGCGGAAGTCTATTCCCCTACTGGGCATTGATTCTACCCCTTTGGCGGAGAATAAACCCCAGTTTTCTACTCAGGTGATAATGAGGGTTGAACCAGATCATCAGGAGAGTTGCAAATTTCTGGTGCTGTATAATCTGCATGACATTATTGTACTAGCTTTCCCTTGGTTACAGTCTCATAATCCTGTTTTGGATTGGAAATCT
This sequence comes from Oophaga sylvatica, assembly GCA_033576555.1. NCBI lineage: Eukaryota > Metazoa > Chordata > Amphibia > Anura > Dendrobatidae > Oophaga > Oophaga sylvatica. The sequence continues at coordinate 108,236,486 of JARQOD010000002.1, forward strand.
GTGTCTGTGACCAGTTGGGGATGCCAATGTGTTAATGCCGACACTCCTGTTTTTTCTGCCTCTCCCAAGTCTCAGGATGTTCCTGACTTTTTGACTGATTTTTCGGATGTATTTAGTGAAAGTAAATCTGCATCTTTGCCCCCTCACAGGAGCTACGATTGCGCTATTGAATTAGTGCCTGGTGGTAAATTTCCTAAAGGTCGCCTTTTTAGCTTGTCTGTACCTGAACACGATGCTATGCAATCTTATATCAAGGAGTCATTGGAGAAGGGTCATATCAGACCATCCTCTTCACCCTTGGGTGCCGGTTTTTTCTTTGTGGCCAAAAAGGATGGTTCATTGAGGCCGTGTATTGATTATCGTCTCTTGAATAAGATCACTGTGAAGTATCAATATCCGTTACCCTTGATTTCTGACCTGTTTTCCAGGGTGAAAAGTGTGAGTTGGTTTACCAAGCTTGACCTCAGGGCGGTATAACCTTATTCGCATTAAGCACGGGGATGAATGTAAGACGGCGTTTAATACCCCAGAGGGGCATTTTGAGTACCTAGTGATGCCTTTTGGGCTCACTAATGCTCCTTCTGTCTTCCAATCCTTCATGAATGATATTTTCAGGGATTTTGTGGAGAAATTTCTGATTGTTTATTTGGATGATATCTTGATTTTTTCCAATGACTAGGACTCTCATGGGAAACATGTTCGGACTGTGTTCCAGATTTTGAGAGAGAATGCACTGTATGTGAAGGGATCAAAGTGTCTTTTTGGCGTACAGAAGGTCTCATTTCTGGGATTCATTTTGTCTCCGTCTGTTATTGAAATGGACCCGGTCAAGGTTCATGCCATCTGTGATTCGGTCCAACCTACTTCATTAAAGGCTCTTCAGAGATTTTTGGGTTTTGCCAATTTTTATCGTAAATTTATTGGTAATTTCTCCGGTATTGTTAAACCATTGACTGATTTGACAAAAAAGGGTTCTGATGTGGTGAATTGGCCTCCTGAGGCAGTCTCTGCGTTTCAGGAACTTAAGCAGAGATTCACTTCTGCTCCTGTTCTATGGCAGCCTGATGTTTCTCTACCGTTTCAGGTGGAGGTTGATGCCTCTGAAATTGGGGCAGGTGCCGTTTTGTCCCAAAGAGATCCAGAGACCTCTAAGAGTAACCCTTGTGCCTTTTTCTCTCGAAAATTTTCACCAACTGAACGTAATTATGACGTGGGTAATCGGGAGTTATTGGCCATGAAGTGGGCCTTTGAAGAGTGGAGACATTGGCTGGAAGGAGCCAAACATCAGGTGGTGGTCCTCACGGACCATAAGAATCTGGTTTATCTCGAATCAGCCAAGCGACTTAATCCTAGACTAGGACAGGTGGGCGTTGTTTTTCACACGTTTTAATTTTGTGGTTTCTTTTCTTCCTGGCACTAAGAATGTTAAGGCGGATGCCCTCTCAACGGGTTTCTTTGCGGACTCTCCTGAGTTATCTGATCCTACTGTTATTTTGAAAGAGGGTGAGGTTCTTTCCGCCATCTCGCCCAATTTGAGACTGGCCTTGGAAGAGTGTCAGGAGGATAAACCTGAGCGCTGCCCTATTAGGAAATTGTTTGTCCAGACCAGTGGAAGAAGAGTGTGATGTCTGAGATTCATTGTTCCACGTTGGCTGGTCATCCCTGGATTTTTGGTACCAGAGACTTGGTGAGTCGGTCCTTTTGGTGGCCTACTTTGTCTTGTGACGTCAGGGAATTTGTGCAGTCCTGTGGGACTTGCTCTCGCTCCAAGCCTTGCTCTCGCTCTAGTGGTTTGTTAATGCCATTACCTGTGCCCAAGAGGCCATGGACCCATATCTCTATGGATTTTATTTCCGACCTCCCTGTTTCTCAGAGAATGACCGTTATCTGGGTAATCTGTGATAGGTTTTCCAAGATGATACATCTTGTGCCATTACCTAAGTTGCCTTCCTCCTCCGAATTGGTGCCTTTGTTCCTTCAGCACGTGGTTCGGTTACATGGCATTCTGGAGAACATTGTGTCTGACAGAGGATTCCACTTTGTTTCCAAATTTTGGAGGATATTTTGTTCTAAACTTGGTGTTCAATTATCTTTCTCCTCTGCTTTTCATCCTCAGACCAATGGACAAACCGAGAGAACAAACCAGACCTTGGAGACTTATTTGAGATGTTTTGTGTCTGCTGATCAAGATGACTGGGTCTCTTTTTTGCCTTTGGCTGAGTTTGCTCTTAATAATAGGGCTAGCTCTGCCACCTTGATGTCTCCATTTTTCTGCAATTTTGGGTTTCACCCTCGATTTTCTTCGGGACAGGCGGAGGCTTCTGTCTGTCCGGGTGTTGACTGTTGTGGAGCGAATGCAGCAGATTTGGGACCAGGCAGTGGAGAGGTTGTCTCTCTCTCAGGAGAAGGCCCAACGGTTTGCCCACCGGCATAGGACTGATGGTCCTCGGTTTAAAGTGGGGGACTTGGTTTGGTTGTCTTCAAGAAATATCCCTATGAGAGTTGCATCTCCAAAGTTTAAGCCCAGGTTCATTGGACCTTATAAGATCATGGAGATTCTTAATCCTGTTTCCTTCCGTTTGCTTCTTCCAGGGACATTTAAGATCCATAACGTGTTCCACAAGTCCTTATTGAAGAGGTTTGTCGAGCCAGTGGTTCCTATGGCTGCGCCTCCTGACCCTGTTTTGGTTGAGGGCAATCTGGAGTATGTGGTTGAGAAAATATTGGATTCTCGTTTTTCTAGACAGAAACTCCAGTATTTGGTTAAGTGGAGAGGTTATGGTCAGGGGACAATTCTTGAGTGTTTGCTTCGGACATCCATGCTAGGAGACTGATCCGTGCCTATCACCGAGCTCATCCTGATCGGCCTGGTTGCACAAGTGAGGGTTCGGTGACCCCTCCTCAAGGGGGGGTACTGTTATGAATGTGTTAGAGATGGTTTCTGAGCAGAGGCTCCCTCTGGTGGTTACAGACAGTACTGAACCTTTCAGCGAGGAGTGGCAATCGGGTTCACTGGCTGGTCTGATATAAGGGAGGTTCCCTCCGATGATGGTTGCCGGTCATCAATTGTTCTTGTCTCAATTGTGGTTCCTGGTTCATTTGGAAGTTTGCTGGAGTCTTGCCTGCATCTCCTGCTTTCAGATAAGATATTTTTTGCTTTTCTTTTTGTGCTTGCTTTTTGCATTGTTTTCTGCACTTTTGTGGAGGTCAGCCAGGTCCCCTCCTGGGGCCTGAGCTCCTCACAGTTAATCTGCAGCCACTGTTATTTGCTCATTTGCTTTTTCCTGTTTTTTCAGCGGTTGCGGCTTGGTTTTTGTTCACACTGAGATCTGATTTAGTGGGAGGCGAGATCGTGTGATCTTAGTATTTTTGTAATCAGAATTGTTGGATTTTTGTAGGGTTTTCTGGGTTGCAGAAAGTAATCTCTCCTGTCCTATCCTATTTAGTCAGCTTGTGGCCCCAGCGTTTGCTCAGTCTATTTTCTGCCTATGTTTGTATTTTCATCTTGTCTAACCGCCATTATATGTTTGGGGGCTTCCTATTTTCTTTGGGAATCTGCTCCGGGGCAGATAGCTTTCATCTTTCTGCCTTTAGGTGTAGTTATCTCTTAGGCTGTGACGAGGCGTCTAGGATCAACGTAGGAACGCTCCACGGCTACCTCTAGTTGTGTCGTTAGTTTAGGAATCTGCAACCCATCAGTTACCAACATCTCAGGTGTTCGGCTGCCATGCTGTTGTTCCTCTCCTCCTCAGCTACCGAAACATAACAGACTGCCCAGTATACAATTGCACAATAGAAGCCCGCATAGGGTGCCGTTCACACAAGGATACTGCACAGTGTCTTATATCTTGCTTAATGGGCTGGCTGCATCCTGTAGTGCATTTGTTCTGAGATCTGGGCAGGTGAGTGTTGCTGCCTTTTTTTTTTTTGCTGATTTCCAAATTAATCCACAGAACGTTGCTAGCAACAGAAATAACCAGACGGAGACTTGTTTCTGTCTGGGAGAATTGAGGTAGATTCCTAACCAATGTATTGCATCATCATCTTTTATAGTATTTAGTAAGTTTGTACTTCAACCAATAGTATAAAACCACACCTACAACATTTAACCTATGAAAATGCAAGAAAATTGGAAAAAAAAACATATATGTCCGTATCCACATGACATAGAGAGGAACACAATAGTGTTTCATTCTTAAGATTACACCTCAAGGTCTCATATCTTGTTCAAACTGGAACAGTCTAGTTTTTATTACAGCCTATGACCTTTACTTTAGTAAAAAAAACTATTTGGCTTTATAACAGCCATAAGCTATAGCCTAGTAACAAAATTTATCTCATAAACGATAAAATGGAATTTCAAGCACAAAATGGTTCTGATCTTAGTTTAACCCTTCACAGGCCATCTGTGTAAATGTAGTGGACAACCTCTTTAAGTCCACCACTGGTCATCCTGGGAATTACCCAACCCTTTTCAAAACATCCACTTTGGTGGGGGTGGCTGTACATATAATAACCAACCCCAGTCAAAGATGCTCCGTAAATAAAGCAAAGTTGGTAACCATGTATCTTTCAGTATTTTGCATCTGTATTTGTAAGTCAAAATCAGGAGAGGAGAAAGAATAAATTGAGAGATTGTCACTGCTCATTTTGGAGACAGTTCTGATCTTGGCTAAGTCTAATGTGTATGGGAGCTTTAACCCCTTCATGACCTATATGTATTATTATTATTTATTATTATAGCGCCATTTATTCCATGATGCTTTACATGTGAGGAGTGATTTACATAATAAAAACAAGTACTGTAATCTTAAACAATACAAGTCACGACTGATACGGAAGAGAGGACCCTGCAATCTACAAGGGATGGGTGAGGATACAGTAAGCGAGGGTAGAGCTGGTCGTGCAGTGGTTTGGTCGATCGGTGGTTACTGCAGGTTGTAGGCTTGTCGGAAGAGATAGGTCTTCAGGTTCCTTTTCCACAGTAGGTGAGAGTCTAATACAGTATGTTGTGGTAGAGAGTTCCAGAGTAGGGGGGATGCGTGGGAGAAATCTTGTATGCGATTGTGCGAAAAGGAGATAAGAGGGGAGTAGAGAAGAAGATCTTGTGAGGATTGGAGGTTGCGTGCAGGTAAGTACTGGGAGATGAGGTCACAGATGTATGGAGGACACAGGTTGTGGATGGCTTTGTATGCCATGGTTAGGGTTTTTGAACTGAAGTCTATGGGTAATGGGGAGCCAGTACAGGGATTGACAGAGGGGAGAGGTCGGGGAATACCAGGGGGACAGGTGGTTTGAAGGAAAGATCAGTATCAAGGATTATGAACTGTCTGAGGCCGAAGGTGTAAATGGAGAAGAGCAGGGGCCCTAGGACTGAACCTTGCGGGAGTCCGACAGATAGAGGCGAGGAGGTGGTGTGCAAGTGGGAGACGCTGAATGTCCGGTCTGTTAGGTTTGATGAGATCCGAGATAGGGCCAAGTCAGTGATGCCAAGAGATGAGAGGGTCTGTAGTAGTACGGAATGGTCCACTGTGTCAAAGGCAGAGGACAGGTCCAGGAGGAGAAGGACAGAGAAGTGTCACTTGGCTTTGGCAGTTAATAGGTCATTGGTGACTTTAGTTAGGGCAGTTTCAGTGGAGTGATGCAGCCGGAAGCCAGATTGTAAGCGGTCGAAGAGGGAGCAAGAAGAGAGGTGAGAGGACAGTTCGAGATGGACGTGTTGTTCCAGTAGTTTTGAGGCATAGGAGAGAAGTGATATGGGCCGATAGCTAGATACAGAGGATGGGTCAAGAGAGGGCTTTTTGAGGATAGATGTGATTGAGACATGTTTAAAGCTTGAGGGGAAAACACCAGTTGTTAGAGATGGGTTAGGGTTGGGATGAAGACTGTGGTGAGTTTTGGGGTGAGGTGGGATGGAATTGAGTCAAGTGCACAGGTGGTGACTGGTGAGATGTGATCTTGAGAGATATGTGTCATAGGTCGAGCTCCTGCATTCCATGTGGGCTCCGGCGCTGAGCCCGCATGTTTTCTGGCACATGACAGCTGATATGTGCCCCAAATAGCCGTGGGTAGAATGTTAAATGCTGCTGTCAATCTCAGTCAGCAGCATTTAACATGGCCGCGCCGGAAGCGCATCACTAATCCTACGCCCCTGTCATATGATCGCGTGGCGCTGATGTGTTGACATAAATACCCAGGGAATGCAGGAGACCCCTGTGGTTGTCATTGCCGGTCTGCTATGCACACCGCCTAGTGGCCGGTGTTCATAGCAGATAATCCATTTTTGCTACACATGGCAGGGCTAAAGCCCTGCTTTTTGTAGCACAGGTACTCGGAGTCTGCTAAGGAGACTATTGAAACAAAATAAAAATTTAAAAAAGTAAAAAAATATAAAAATGTTCAAATGACCACACTGTTAAAATAAAGCAATTAAAAAAAATAAAAAAATATACATATATGGTATTGCCGTGTTCAGAAACACCCGAGCTATCAAAATATAAAAAAATGTATCTGATCGGTAAATGGCGTAACGAGAAAAAAAATGAAAATGCCAGTATTACGTTTTTTGGTCGCTGCAACAATGCAATAAAATGCAATAATGTGCGATAAAAACATTGTATCTTTTGCAACATGGTATCAATAATAACGTCACCTCGGCGCTCATAAAATAAGCCCTCACCCGGCCCCGAAAATTGGAGACGCTACAATGTTTTGGGTTGTCATTATGATTTAAAAAGAGAAAACACAGTAGTTTGACAATGAATGGCTTCATCCAACCACTAACCATGAGTGGAGAAAAAGTTTTGGTGTTATCATTCATATTCTCTGCAAAAAGGTCAAGAAAGCAAAAATTCTGGTGGGGTATTATTTTCATGCACTATGCTGTTTATATTTTTACTGCAGGGTATTTAATTATTATGTTTCTTCTTTGTTTTTTTCTGTTCAGTGGCTAGTGTGAACATGCACTTACACACTGCATGCACACCAGTTTATATCCCAGTTCATACCTTTGGGTCATTTATTGAGATGCATGAATCAGCTGACAGGTTCCCTTTAAGACTGAAAATCATCAGTTCTTTTACATCATATCCCCAGTAGGTGGTATGTGAGTGTCGCTTTTCTGTTGAAGAGATGGTACCAGGATGCACTTTGGGAAGGGAAGTTTTGGAGGCAGTGTGTTGCAGGGAAACTTTTGTTCCTGGCATTCCTGTAGATATTACTTTGATATGTGCTACCTACCAAGGGTGTACTGTCCAAAAGGGCAGATTATGCTTTGGGGCCCGTGAGTTGGGGGTTGAGGGTGCCAAGTAGCTCCACCCCCAAAATCCCCGGCTTGTTGTCACAGATACAATTTATTATTATTCATTTTTATAGCGCATTTATTCAATGGCGCTTTACATGTGAAAAAAGGGGCATACATAAACAAGAACAATAAACATGCAAGACAAGGCACACACAAGTACAGAAGGAGAGAGGACCCTGCCCGTGAGGGCTCACAGTCTACAGGGATGGGTGAGGATACACTAGGAGAGGGTAGAGCTGGTCGTGCAATGGTTCAGTAGACTGAGGATCACTGCAGGTTGTAGGCTTGTCGGAAGAGATGGCTCTTCAGGTTCCTTTTGAAGGTTTCTGTGGTAGGCGAAAGTCTGATGTGTTGGGGATGTGTTGCAATGGTATCTGATCCCAGCTGAACCATTCCGCCTGTACGTCTGACAGTGACTTAACACAGCAGGCACAATGGCGTCATTAGATTGTGCTTCCTGTTTGGCCGAAGTCATGGTCGTCACAGTGAACTGACTGGAGCATACATCAGGGGAAAGGCAGATGGTGAACAATTTGTATTTTTGTCAGTACGTATTGGGGACATGATGCTTTCTGGGGACATCAACAGTGTGTATGTGCTGCATGGATATTAAACTTTCCTTACTGCGTGCAGGGGTCCTCATACTGACTGGAGGCTGTGGGGACCCGCATGCTATGTAGAGGGCTATGGGGGCCTTCATACTGCATGTTGGGGCTGTAGAGGACATTATATTGTGTTGAAGCACTCATACTATGTTGGAAGCCTTATTTTTTGTGGGGGGGGGGTGTTGGCAAGATACTGTGTGGGGAGCCCTCACAATGCCTGTTGTGGGAACATCATAATGTGTGTGAGGGCCCTCATACTGCATACTGGGTCTGTAGGGAACTTCATGAGTGTTCATGAGGGGCTGTAGGTGACATTAAACTGTGTGGGGGCACTCATACTTCCTATGGCACCTGTGAGGGACGTATTATGTGGAGGCCGTCATGCTAGCTGTGCGAGAAATCATACTGTGTGTGGCACTTTGGGGATCATCATGCTGTGTATAGGTGGCTACTATGGAACCATCATTCTATATACAGTACAGACCAAAAGTTTGGACACACCTTCTCATTTAAAGATTTTTCTGTATTTTCATGACTATGAAAATTGTAAATTCACACTGAAGGCATCAAAACTATGAATTAACACATGTGAAATTATATACTTAACAAAAAAGTGTGTAACAACTGAAATTATGTCTTATATTCTAGGTTCTTCAAAGTAGCCACCTTTTGCTTTGATGACTGCTTTGCACACTCTTGGCATTCTCTTGTTGAGCTTCAAGAGGTAGTCACTGGGAATGGTTTTCACTTCACAGGTGTGCCCTGTCAGGTTTAATAAGTGGGATTTCTGGCCTTATAAATGGGGTTGGGACCATCAGTTGTGTTGTGCAGAAGTCTGGTGGATACACAGCTGATAGTCCTACTGAATAGACTGTTAGAATTTGTATTATGGCAAGAAAAAAGCAGCTAAGTAATGAAAAACGAGTGGCCATCATTACTTTAACCCTTCCCGATCTTTGACACAGCGTATGCGTCATGAAAGTCGGTGCCAATCCGACCTGTGACGCATACCCTGTGTCATGAAAGGATCGCGTTCCTGCGGGCCGGGTGACCGGGGTCACTGAAAGGTCACCCGACCCGCAGGCACAAGACCCTTTGTGCTTCACCACAGGGGGGGTTGGCTTAACTCCCACGTGGCTACGATCCCTCTGATTAACTGTTAAAAGTGAAACAGCCAATCAGAGCAATCTGTAATATTTCACCAATAAAATTTTGTGAAATATTACAATCCAGCCATGGCCGATGCTGCAATAGCATCTGCCACGGCTGGAGACCGAGATCCGACCCCCCCACACCGAGTCACGGCGGCGACCGGCCGCCGCCACGATAGATGGCGGCGATCGGTCACCGCCGTCACTAAATGCTCCTTGCCTCCGCTCCCCTCACCTTCCGATACCCCCTTACCTTCCGACCCCCCCTACTCACCTCTCCCGGTCCTCCGATGTCCCTGGATCCATCCCGGCGTCTGTCAGGGATGTTTCATGGGCGCCATCTTGCAAAATGGCAGGCGCATGCGCAGTGCGCCGGCCGGCGCATGCGCAGTGCGCCCTCCATAGTCCAGAAATTTATTTTGATCACTGTGATAAACTCTCACAGTGATCAAAATAAAAAAAAGTAAATAAACGCCCCATTTATCACCCCCATAGGTAGGGACAAATAAAATAAAAAATATATACAGTACAGACCAAAAGTTTGGACACACCTTCTCATTCAAAGATTTTTCTGTATTTTCATGACTATGAAAATTGTAGAATCACACTGAAGGCATCAAAACTATGAATTAACACATGTGGAATTATACATTACACTTTACAAAAAAGTGTGAAACAACTGAAAATATGTCTTATATTGTAGGTTCTTCAAAGTAGCCACCTTTTGCTTTGATTACTGCTTTGCACGCAGAAAAGGTGAACGGATGAACTCTACATGCCTGGTTCCCACCGTGAAGCATGGAGGAGGTGGTGTGATGGTGTGGGGGTGCTTTGCTGGTGACACTGTTGGGGATTTATTCAAAATTAAAGCGGTGAGCGGTCCAGCTCACCCCAAACCATCTCGATTGGGTTCAGATCTGGTGACTGTGGAGGCCAGGTCATCTGGCGTAGCACCCCATCACTCTCCTTCTTGGTCAAATAGCCCTTACGCAGCCTGGAGGTGTGTTTGGGGTCATTGTCCTGTTGAAAAATAAATGATGGTCCAACTAAACGCAAACCCAATGGAGTAGCATGCCGCAGCAAGATGCTGTGGTAGCCATGCTGGTTCAGTATGCCTTCAATTTTGAATAAATTCCCAACAGTGTCACCAGCAAAGCACCCCCACACCATCACACCTCCTCCTCCATGCTTCACGGTGGGAACCAGGCATGTAGAGTCCATCCGTTCACCTTTTCTGCGTGCAAAGCAGTAATCAAAGCAAAAGGTGGCTACTTTGAAGAACCTACAATATAAGACATATTTTCATTTGTTTCACATTTTTTTGTAAAGTGTAATGTATAATTCCACATGTGTTGATTCATAGTTTTGATGCCTTCAGTGTGATTCTACACTTTTCATTGTCATGAAAATACAGAGAAATCTTTGAATGAGAAGGTGTGTCCAAACTTTTGGTCTGTACTGTATATATATTTTTTTCTTATTAGGGTTAGGGTTACGATTATAAGGCTGTGTTCATATTGCGTTATGGCAGTCCGTCAGACGGACTGCGTTACACCGCGGTATAACGCGGTGTAACGTAGTCCGTTAACGCTGCCATTCACCCCCATTTGCGGGCGCATCGCGAAGCATTCCGTAAAGCGGCATGCGTTCGTGACGTGCCGTCATTCAGTGACGGAGCCTCGGACGCGGGCTGCAGCGTCTGGGCTCCGTCACCGCTAGCGCAGATGAATCATCTGCTGATTCATCTGCTCTAGCGGGTATAGCATAACGCGATCGCGTTATACTATACCATTAACAGCCCGTCAACGCTATGTGTTGAACAGGCTGGTAAAACGCAATATGAACCCAGCCTTAGGGTTAGGGTTAGAACTAGGGTTAGAGTTAGCCTTAGGGTTAGCATTAGGGTTAGGGTTAGAATTAGGGTTGGAATTAGGGTTAGGGTTAGAATTAGTTTTGGAATTAGGGTTAGGGTTGGGATTAGGGTTAGGTTTGTGGTTAGGGTTAGAATAAGTGTTAGGGGTGTTTTGGGGTTAGGGTTGGGATTAGGGTTAGGCTTGTGGTTAGGGTTATGGTTGGAGTTGGGATTAGGGATGTGTTGGGGTTAGGGTTATGGTTGGAGTTGGGATTAGGGATGTGTTGGGGTTAGGGTTATGGTTAGGATTTGGATTAGGGTTAGGGGTGTGTAGGGGTTAGGGTTGAGGTTAGAGGTGTGTTGGGGTTAGGGTTGGAGTTAGAATTGAGGGTTTTCCACTATTTAGGCACATCAGGGGGTGTCCATACATGACATGGCGCCACCATTGATTCCTGCAAATTTTGCGTTCAAAAAGTCAAACAGTGCTCCCTTTATTCCAAGCCCCGACGTGTGCCCAAACAGTGGTTTGCCCCCACATATGGGGTATCAGCGTACTCAGGAAAAATTGCACAACAACTTTGGGGGTCTAATTTCTCCTGTTACCCTTGTGAAAAAAAAAATTGGGGACTAAAAAAATTATTTTTGTGGAAAAAAAATGATTTTTTATTTTCACAGCTCTGCGTTATAAACTTCTGTGAAGAACTTGGAGATTCAAAGTGCTCACCACACATCTAGGGCAGTTCTTGGGGGATCTAGTTTCCAAAATGAGGTCACTTGAGGGGGTTTCTACTGTTTAGGCACATCATGGGCTCTGCAAACGTAACATGACGCCCGCAGACCATGCCATCAAGTCGGCATTTCAAAACGTCACTACTTCCCTTCCGAGCCCGACATGTGCCCATACAGTAGTTTTCTCCCACATATGGGATATCAGCGTACTCAGGACAAATTGGACAACAACTTTTGGGGTCTAATTTTTCCTGTTACCCTTGGGAAAATAAAAAAATTGGGGACTAAAAGATCATGTTTGTGGAAAAAATTAGATTTTTTATTTTCATGCCCGGGTGTTATAAACTTCTGTGTAGCCCTTAGGGTTTCAAAGTGCTCACCGCACATCTAGATAAGTTCCGTGCGGTGTCTAGTTTCCAAAATGGGGTCACTTGTGGGGAGTTTCTACTGTTTAGGCACATATGGGACACCAGCGTACTCAGGAAATACTGGACAACAATTTTTGGCTTCCAATTTATCCTGTTACCCTTGGGAAAATAAAAAATAGCGGGCTGAAAAATGATTTTTGAGAAACAAAAATTATTTTTTTATTTTCACTGCTCTGCATTTATAAACTTCTGTGAAGCACTTGGGGGTTCAAAGTGCTCACTACACAACTAGATAAGCTCCCTGGGGGGTCTAGTTTCCAAAATGGGGTCGTTGTGTGGGGTTTCTACTGTTTAGGCACATCAGGGGCTCTGCAAACTCAACATGACGCCCGCAGAACATTCCATCAAGTCTGCATTCCAAAATGGCGCTCCTTCCCTTCTGAGCTCTCCCATGCGCCAAAACAGTGGTTCCCCCCACATATGGGGTATTTGTGTACTCAGGACAAATTGCAAAACAACTTTTGTGGTCCAATTTCTCCTGTTACCCTTGTGAAAATAAAAAATAGCGGGCTAAAAAATCATTTTTGAGGAAAAAAATGATTTTTTTATTTTCACTGCTCTGCGTTATAAACTTTTGTGAAGCACTTGGGGGTTCAGAGTGCTCACAACAAATCTAGATAAGTTCCATAAGAGGTCTAGTTTCCAAAATAGTGTCACATGTGTTTTTTTTTTACTGTTTAGGCACACAGGGGCTCTCCAAACGCGTCATGGTGTCCGCTAACGATTGGAGCTAATTTTCCATTCAAAAACTCAAATGGCGCTCCTTCCCTTCTGGGCCCTGCCGTGCGCCCAAACAGTGGTTTATGACCACATATGAGGTGTCTGTGTACTCAGGATAAACTGCCCAACAAATTTTAGGATCCATTTTATCCTGTTGCCCATGTGAAAATGAAAAAACAGAGGCTAAAAGAAAATTTTTGTGAAAAAAAAGTACTTTCTTTTTTTAACGGATAAATTTGTGAAGCACCTGGGGGGTCAAAGTGCTCACTATGCATCTAGATAAGTTCCTTGGGGGGTCTAGTTTCCAAAATGGGGTCACTTGTTGGGGTGCTCCAATGTTTAGGCACACAGGGACTCTCCAAATGCGACATGGCAACCGCTAAATATTCCAGCATATTTTCCATTCAAAAAGTCAAATGGCGCTCCTTCCCTTCTGAGCCCTGCCGTGCGCCCAAACAGTGGTTTATGACCACATATGAGGTATCTGTGTACTCAGGAGAAATTGCCCAACAAATTTTAGGATCCATATTGCCCATGCAAAAATGAAAAAATTGATGGTAAAATAAAATTTTTGTTGGAAAAATTAAAATGTCCATTTTTTCCTTCCACGTTGCTTTAGTTCCTGTGAAGCACCTGAAGGGTTAATAATCTTCTTGAATGTAGTTTTGAGTAGCTTGAGGGGTGCAGTTTTTATAATGGTGTCACTTTTTGGTATTTTCTGCCATATAGACCCCTCAAAGTGACTTTAAATGTGAGGTGGTCCCTAAAAAAAATGGTTTTATAAATTTTGCTGTAAAAATTTGAAATCGCTGGTTAACTTTTAACCCTTATAACTTCCTAACAAAAAAAAAAAATTGTTTCCAAAATTGTGCTGATGTAAAGTAGACATGTGGGAAATGTTATTTAATAACTATTTTGTGTCACATACAGTTAGGTCTATAAATATTTGGACAGAGACAACATTTATCTAATTTTGGTTCTAGACATTACCACAATGAATTTGAAACAAAACAAATCAGATGCAGTTGAAGTTCAGACTTTCAGCTTTCATTTGAGGGTATCCACATTAAAATTGGATGAAGGGTTTAGGAGTTTCAGCTCCTTAACATGTGCCACCCTGTTTTTAAAGGGACCAAAAGTAATTGGACAAATGACTCCAAGGCTATTTCATGGACAGGTGTGGGCAATCCCTTTGTTATGTCATTCTCAATTAAGCAGATGAAAGGGCCGGAGTTGATTTGAGGTGTGGTGTTTGCATTTGGAAGGTTTTGCTGTGAAGGAAACATGTGGTCACAGGAGCTCTCCATGCAGGTGAAACAAGCCATCCTTAAGCTGCAAGAACAGAAAAAAAAACCATCCAAGAAATTGCTACAACATTAGAAGTGGCAAAATCTACAATTTGGTACATCCTGAGAAAGAAAGAAAGCACTGGTGAACTCATCAATCCAAAAAGACCTGGGAGCCCATGGAAGACAACAGTGGTGGATGATCGCCGCATACTTTCTTTGGTGAAGAAGAACCCGTTCACAACATCAACTGAAGTCCAGAACACTCTCAGTGAAGTAGGTGTATCTGTCTCTAAGTCAACAGTAGTGTTGAGCGATATTGCTCGATATCTAAAAATATCGTATCGAAATTGTATCGCCGATAGCACTAAATATCGTCGATATCCGATTTCGATACCGGAAGTCCCATGTAAGTCTATGGGAACAAAATATCGCAACAAAAAAAACCCTTTCTTTCGTTGTAAACACAAAATATACACACATAGAATACATATATATATATATATATTATATATACATGTCATTGTGACATATATATATACATATATTTATAGTTTATACACTTCTACATAGTAAAATCGACTCTAATTCAATTGCCGGGTAAAGACGTGACATACCCCATAGAAGTCGACGGGCTCGGTGCCGAGTACCCCGAAAACCTCTGGCTCTGTGCGACTCAACTTGGGCGTCACGAACAGGATTCTGTAGCTCGCTATAAGCGAGTCCTGTGTGCCTGAATTGCACTGGTTTTGTGCTTGAGAATTGCTAAAATCATCAGAGAATGTATTTGCCATTTTTCCGCCATATCTGCGTCACGACGAGGCACTGGTGAAGAAGAAGGGCGTGCTCTTCGTGGGTGTCACTCACTCAGTGGCGTGAAAACGATGGCCGCCCACTGTAAATGGTACTGCAATGTAACATCGTGCCCCAAGCTCTGGAGTTCCGCCTCCTCATCCTCCTCAGTGTGAGGAGGTCCCGCCTCCCTACAAAAGAGGGGCCCTCTCCAGATATGACACATGTGACCTGGCAGAGATGGCTAATGGACACGACGAGCAGAAGTGGGAAGGGATGGAGGAGTCAGAGCTCTCCCCCCACGGAAGCGACCCGATCGCCACGGAATCACCGTTGGGCACCCGGCCTGTAAACCCTCCTACGCTGCAAGAAGCGGAGGATACCCTGAGAGGCCTGGCCCGGCACCGGGAGGAGGTCGCCAGGATGGAAGCCAGCTGGCGTGCCCTAAAAATAAACTTGGAGCGGCGCCAATCCCTCTTACCTGAAGTGTCTGTACCGGAAGGTGAGGCACCCGTTATAGTAGAGGAGCCCTTGCAATGTGATCCGGTTGACGTTGTCGCAGTGGAGGCACCGTTCCTGCAAAAACCGCAGCACCGTCAGCAGCACCCCAGATCCCGCTGTCTGCCCCGGTCGCTGAGACAGAAGAAGCGACACCCGTCCTCATGGAGGAGGCCGCGCAGGCACCAGAGCACTACCTGCCTGTACCGGAAGCCCCGACTGTCATCTGATTTAGAGCCGTCTGCTTCCTCCGCAGGGGAGCGCCGCCAGGACTGGGGGGCGACAGGAGAGCTGCCGCAAACCGGACACTGTAAGCTGCAGTGGAGTGGTGGAGACATGGAGCAACTGGTGGAGGAGAATTACAATCGGCGTCAGGAGGAAGAGTGGAGACGTTGGGAGCGGGAAGCAGAGCGACAAAGGGAGCAGCGAGAAACCCTAAAACTTCGCCAACGTCACCTGGAGAAGGACCGGGCAGATAAGGACCGGATGAGAAAGGATAAAGGAACCCTGAGTGAGCCGCGGCGTAAGGGTGCAGTACGGAGCTTTAAATTGAAAGGTGGGTGGGGCTTCATCAAGGAGCCTGGACTTTATTTAGAAGTCTTTGTGACCCGGCGGGACGTGGAGGCTCACCTCCCAGAAGGACACCCGGGGAGGGACCTGTTGCCAGGAGACTTGGTGACTTACACCCGACACTGGGGTTACAATGGGTGGTACGCCCTAAATGTTACCAGGTGCGACCCCTACTCCCCAGTGTGTCAGGAACCTGTGAGACCCTCGAAGCCTTCAGCCTCCCACATCCAGGCCTCTGCAAAAGTGCCCACCCACGCCGTAAATCTCCCCAGCCTCCCTCAGTGGTCTCCTCAGCAGCCCCAGCTATGGACATGATAAGTATAGCTGGCCCGTACCCGGCGCCTGTTAGGCCCCCTGGGGTTCGTACAGTCCGTGACATAGGGCTCCAGACCCGGAGAGAGATGAAAGAGGTGGCCACACAGACCCAGATAGCGGGTCACGACTTGACTGTACAGGCCACACGACGTCATCAGGTCCTGGTGGTCCTTGGTGTCTCGGATGTTTGGCAAGCACCAGAAGAGTACCAGGTGGTACCTGTAACACCCCTGCCAAAGAAGTCTAAATAACCCGGACAGGGTCCCTGTATGTAAATAAATAGTTAAATTGTTTATGTACCCGGACGGGTGAATGTTCCAAAAAAATTTTTTTAATTTAATAAAAAATAAAAAAACACAGTTTTCATTTCTTTTATTACTGTCTCATCCTGCTGCGACGCCATCGATCTCCTGTAAAAAAATGAAAAAAAAAAAAAAAAAAGTATACCACCTGACCGACGCAGTCCATAGTAACGAGTGTCCCACGACGATCCAGCTCTGCTACATCAGAATGACAGGCAGAGCCTGTCATCCCGGCGCAGCACAGCTGATTACCTGCTTCCCCGGCGGTGACGTCATCGGACTGACTGCTTTACGGCCGGGATTACCCTGCAGTCACTGCAGTTATCGCGGAAAAACTGCATGTGACCGCCAGGGAGAAGATAATGGCGGCCATCAAGCAGTCCAGGACGTGACCGCCGGAGATCTTCTGCCAGGTAAGTGCCGCTGACTCCTGACAGACCCGACCGACGGACACTCACAGTGACAGTGACAAATCCGATTCCGGTATTCGATAAGACGAAAATATCGAAACGAATTATCGAAAGGCCGATAGAGCTAATATCGGCCGATAGCCGATATTTGCATTATCGTATCGCTCAACACTAGTCAACAGTAAAGAGAAGACTCCATGAAAGTAAATACAAAGGGTTCACATCTAGATGCAAACCATTCATCAATTCCAAAAATAGACAGGCCAGAGTTAAATTTGCTGAAAAACACCTCCAGAAGCCAGCTCAGTTCTGGAAAAATATTCTATGGACAGATGAGACAAAGATCAACCTGTACCAGAATGATGGGAAGCCAAAAGTTTGGAGAAGAAAGGGAACGGCACATGATCCAAGGCACACCACATCCTCTGTAAAACATGGTGGAGGCAACGTGATGGCATGGGCATGCATGGCTTTCAATGGCACTGGGTCACTTGTGTTTGTTGATGACATAACAGCAGACAAGAGTAGCCGGATGAATTCTGAAGTGTACCGGGATATACTTTCAGCCCAGATTCAGCCAAATGCTGCAAACTTGATTGGACGGCGCTTCATAGTACAGACGGATAATGACCCCAAGCATACAGCCAAAGCTACACACGAGTTCATGAGTGCAAAAAAGTGGAACATTCTTCAATGGCCAAGTCAATCACCAGATCTTAACCCAATTGAGCATGCATTTCACTTGCTCAAATCCAGACTTAAGAGGGAAAGACCCACAAACAAGCAAGACCTGAAGGCTGCGGCTGTAAAGGCCTGGCAAAGCATTAAGAAGGAGGAAACCCAGCGTTTGGTGATGTCCATGGGTTCCAGACTTAAGGCAGTGATTGCCTCCAAAGGATTCGCCACAAAATTTTGAAAATAAAAATATTTTGTTTGGGTTATGTTTATTTGTCCAATTACTTTTGACCTCCTAAAATGTGAAGTGTTTGTAAAGAAATGTGTACAATTCCTACATTTTCTAACACATATGTTTGCTCAACCCTTCAAATTAAATGTTACAATCTGCACTTGAATTCTGTTGTAGAGGTTTCATTTCAAATCCAATGTGGAGGCATGCAGAGCCCAACTCGCGAAAATTGTGTCACTGTCCAAATATTTCTGGCCCTGACTGTAACTCTATGGTTTAACAGAATAAAAATTACAAATTTGAAAATTGAGAAATTTTCAAAATTTTCGCCAAACTTCCATTTTTTTCATGAATAAACGCAAAAATTATCGACCTAAATTTACCACTAACATGAAGCCCAATATGTCACGAAAAAACAGTCTCAAAATCGCTAGGATCCGTTGAAGCGTTCCTGAGTTATTACCTCATAAAGGGACACTGGTCAGAATTGCAAAAAATATCAAGGTCTTTAAGGTCAAAATAGGCTGGGTCATGAAGGGGTTAAGAAGTGAAGGTCAGTCAGTCCGAAAAATTGGGAAAACTTTGAAAGCGTCCCCAGGTGCAGTTGCAAACACCATCAAGCGCTACAAAGAAACTGGCTCACATGAGGACCGCCCCAGGAAAGGAAGACTAAAGGCCCTTTACACTAAGCGAGATCGCTAGCGAGATCGCTGAAACGTCACCGATTTTGTAACATAGCAGCGACCTAGTGTGACACTCAGCGACGATCAGCCCCTGCTGGATGTCGCTGATCGTCGCTGAATGTCCTGGACCATTTTTTGATCTCTGGTCTCCCGCTGCCAAGCGCACATCGCTGCGCGTGACAGGCGGGAGACCAGCGATCAGCCAGCCGGAGCTGGTAACCAAGGTAACCAACATCGGGTTTGTGCCGGGCGGCGCATGGAAACCCAATGTGTACCTCAGATACCAGCGCGCTGATGCAGGGGAGCTGGTAACCAAGGTACACAGTGGGTTTCTAAGCGCTGAGCGGTGCCTAGAAACCCGATGTGTACCTTGGTTACCAGCTCCCTGCACCAGCACGCTGGTATCTAAGGTACACTGCTGGTAACTAAGCGACATGCGTCGCTTGTTACCGGCATAGTCGCTGTCCTACAGCGATCATGAAGCAAACTCACCAGCGATCCTGACAAGTGCATATCGTTGTCGGGATCGCTGGTGAGTCGTAATGTGTAACGGGACCCTAAGAGTCACCTCTGCTTCTGAGGATAAGTTTAGCCGAGTCACCAGCCTCAGAAATTTACAGCAGCTCAGATTAGAGACCAGGTCAATGCCACACAGAGTTCTAGCAGCAGACACTTCTCTACAACAACTGTTAGGCTAAGTGCACACGTCAGGAATTTTCGCGTTTTTTTCGTGTTTTTTCCCGCGGCAAAAACGCGAAAAAAACGCAAGCATTAAGCATCCTATTCATTTAAATTGATTCCGCAATTTTTGTGCACATGCAGCTTTTTTTCCGCGAAAAAAACACTTCGTGGAAAAAAAGCAACATGTTCATTAATTTCGCGTAATCTCGGCGGAATCGCCGCCATAGGAATGCATTGAACCGCTTACTTTCCGCATGTGGCTGTGCCCACCATGCGCAATGTAAGCGGTTCATGTGCGGATGGTACCCAGGGTCTGGAGGAGAGGAGACTTTGCTGGTGACACTGTTGGGGATTTATTCAAAATTGAAGGCATACTGAACCAGCATGGCTACCACAGCATCTTGCAGCGACATGCTATTCCATCCGGTTTGCGTTTGGTTGGACCATCATTTATTTTTCAACAGGACAATGACCCAAGCACACCTCCAGACTGTGTAAGGGCTATTTGACCAAGAAGGAGAGTGATGGGGTGCTACGCCAGATGACCTGGCCTCCACAGTCACCAGAACTGAACCCAATCGAGATGGTTTGGGGTGAGCCGGACCACAGAGTGAAGGCAAAAGGGCCAACAAGTGCTAAGCATCTCTGGGAACTCCTTCAAGATTGTTGGAAGACCATTTCTGGTGACTACCTCTTGAAGCTCATCAAGAGAATGCC
This sequence comes from Oophaga sylvatica, assembly GCA_033576555.1. NCBI lineage: Eukaryota > Metazoa > Chordata > Amphibia > Anura > Dendrobatidae > Oophaga > Oophaga sylvatica. The sequence continues at coordinate 108,256,435 of JARQOD010000002.1, forward strand.
AAGAGTGTGCAAAGCAGTAATCAAAGCAAAAGGTGGCTACTTTAAAGAACCTAGAATATAAGACATATTTTCAGTTGTTTCACACTTTTTTGTAAAGTGTAATGTATAATTCCACATGTGTTAATTCATAGTTTTGATGCCTTCAGTGTGAATGTACAATTTTCATAGTCATGAAAATACAGAAAAATCTTTAAATGAGGTGTGTCCAAACTTTTGGTCTGTACTGTATATAGGCTAGCTATGGAGCCATCATACTGTGTGGGGACCACTTTAGGGGCATCATACTGTGGGAGGTATTGTACTGTATTTAGGATACTGTGTCAATATAATTTATGGGACGCACTCTGGTGGCGGCATCCTATTTTACTGGAGGCACTGTGGTGTTCTCATACTGTGAAAGTGGGGGGACTGCAGAGTGAAATTGTTGGGGAAATTTACTGTGGTTGTATCATCCAGTATGGGGGGATATTTTTGAGGGCTTTACACTAGAAGGGACATGAAAGGGTATAGTAGTGGGTGAGAACACTAAGCGGCTTCAGCGTTGGCATAATTACTGTGTACCTGCTACAATGTGTCCCTCCCCTCAATTTTAAAAATTGAGAGGTATGACCCTGCTAAATATCTTTCTTTGGGAGTGTGTAGAAGGAGGGCCCAGTTAGGACTTTTGTTATGGGCCTCATGATTTCTATGCATGCCTTTTCTACTTACCTAAACAGTGTTGCAGGCTCATGGCAACACTATTCTCTAATGGCAGTGCCCTCTTTCAGCAGGATTAGGTGCCCTGCCTCAATGACAAAATTGTCCAAAAAGGACAAGGAGTTTATTTGATCTCAAAATTCCCAAGATCCTAATCAGAAGAGCATTTGTGCGCTTTGCTAGAAAACCACATCCAATCCATGGAGGTCGCACCTCGGAGCTTACAAGGCTGATAGCAAACCCTGTTTTCACATATAAATATGGCAGCCTTTGTGAAATTCGCTAAGCTGTTTCATAAAACTTTCGTCCCCAGTTTGCATTTAAAAAAGCAAATTTTGCTTTACTTTCCCTTCAAGGACCCAGCGCAGTGTCTCCATTGCCACTAACACTGTCTCGTGATTGTCTGCAGTTTGGTAAGGCCCCCCCTTCACCCATCCAGATGATTCCAGTTCTGTAAAAAAACAGTACTGGTGAGAGCTGTGTGTATGTGTATGTATCTTTGTGACACATATGGAATGAAATTCAGCCCCGAGATGAGAGTTTTATGTATTAAGATGTTCAAAGATAGAAATAGATAGAATATGTCAGTGTGTTATATATAATCAGTGTTTTGCGTGTGTACTTTTCTGTACTTGTATCTGACTCGCTCCACAATTGTGGATACCAGGGCTATGGGGTACTCGGAGCCGAGCCCATCGATTTCTATGGGAGTTGTCACTGGCAGCGGGACTCGGTCCGTGGCCCTGGCAGTCAAGCGATGGGGGATATTTACAGGGGATTATTAGGATAGGTAGTTCGTGACGCCACCTGTGGTATCTGGTCAATTGGACCAGCGCTGCTGTAAGGATCTTCACAGGGGATGTTATGGGGGCAGCTGGGTGGTAAGTCTCCCACAGGTGAGACGGGTCCCTGGAAGTCTATGGTGATGATGCAGGGTGTAGATAAGAATTCAGTCACACACAATGCAGCTTCTTTTCATACCTTTACTGGTAGATGGTTCAAGCAGGTCCCGGGGAGCTGGTCGGGGTGGAGAATGCACATTCGGGTAACCGCTCTGAGCAGGTTAGAGGCCTCCTTAACTTCAAATGTATCTGAGTCCAAACTTGCGTGAAGCGAAGTTAACTCTGCAATCTCCAGCTTTCTCAATAGCTGACAAGCCCGGCTGACATTGTGGTGGAGCCTTCTATGTCTCTGAATCTCAGATGTTGAGAGAACTAAGTCCTTACTTTTGCAGCGTCCCGCTCAAGTCCCCGTTCTCCCTGACTCCGGTTACGTATCAGCGCTTAGGGCTGCTCTCTGCGACCTGTAGTCCAGATAGCCTCCGGTTTTCTTGTTACTATGCTTGAAACACTAGCAACGCTTCGGACTCCGGTGTCCGGTGATTTAGTGCAGGCAATCCAATACCTGAAGCACTTCTCTCTGTCTTCTCCACTATGCCCTTCGCCCTGCTCTCGCTCTTAGCATAAGCACTTGTAGCTTCGATGGTAATGTCAGCTTTCTCCAGAGCTCGCTGAGCAGATCTCAGTATCCTCCTCTGTTTCAGCTTCTGTTGAGGTACTGACTAAGGGTAGCTCTGACCAGGCTAGGATGATTCACTTCACCCGTACTAGCCTCCACTTCTTTGTCAGGTGAGCTACGCTAACTCTGCGAGGATTCAGTCCTCTCTCCTCTCCCTCCAAGTCCAGACTCCACTGGCACTGAACTGCACTGTCTGAAGACAGGAAACTGACTGGTCTGAGCTCTTCTCAGACAGGAAACAGACTGAGCTCTGCTAAGTGTCACTACCTCCTACACCCCTGGTGGGTGTGTCTGAAAGGGTGAGTGACGTGAATAGATAACAAGCTTTTGCGGTTACCTTCCTGTGCATTCTCCTGGATTTTATGTGTGTGCCTTACATAGCTGGGCCACACATCCCCCCTTGGTTAAACACAGCACTCCCGGGCTGTAAAAGAGAAAAAGAAAAACATTTTTGTTTGGCATTTAACAACAACATTTTAACTCTTCCCATCCGGGAGGTAAGACTTCTTGAACGTTACAATTTGTACATTAGAAAAATACAAAAGTATCAAAACATTCTCATAATACAAGACAAATTCTTGTGGAGGACCCGCACCAAAAACCTCCCACGTGGGTCCTGGGTGGGCTGCAGGACTTCTGACTGCAGACCTCACTCTAGGCCCACCATACGGGTTTTTCTTCAGAGGTGATAGTAATGGTTTCGTGTAAAACCAAGATAAGGCACCGTAATGCAAACTATTTACATGAAAGTTTTTGGGCTGGCACAGTCCACAGCCACGCAGTCCATTGGCATGGTTAAACACACAGATATATATAAATTTCAAACTTTATACATTTTGTCAGTGACAATAAACCCTATCTGGGTCTTGCTAACTAGTTTACTAGGATTACTCCTGATAGCGAATAGGTAGTTTTCCTTTAGTGATACGTTCTGACCTACGTGGGGTAGCGTCAGGTATAGTAGTCTCTAACCTTTCTGTTCTGCGTAACGGCAAACTATAGATACGACTCCACCTCTCTAGGGACCTGGCAAGCATGCTAGTGACTGGACGAGGCGGTACTGCTTCACCAGCTTCACCAGGGGACTCCACTTCTTGTGGTGCTGCTTCTTGCGGTTCCGCTGCTTGGGATCCCAATGGTTGAGGGTCTGCCGGAACAGGTTCTTCTGGAACTGGCTCAACTGGCACAATTGGTATGACTGGTGGTAGAGACTCCTCTTGCAGTTGATAAAACTGCAGCACAGGAATAATTACAGCGTCTCCCAATCTGGGCCAATCTGCAGGTAAATCTCCCAAATCCGTGTGTATGACCGTTTCATCACTTTCTTCCTGATTGACAACAGGGTTTTCTTCACTGAGCTTTAATGGGCCAGGACACAACTTTAAATGATCTCTAGACACAGTTGCCGTCGTTTTTCCTCCATCCTTGCTGATGGTACAGACCTTGCTGTTATCAAAATTGGAATTTTGCACGACATATGGCTCCTGTTCCCACTGATCATCCAACTTGTGTGTTCTTCTTTTCCTTTTGAGCACCATTTCTCCAGGCATTAAAGGCTTAGCGGGAGCATTTTTGTTATAGTTCTTCTCTTGCTTTTCTCTTACTTTGTTGAGACTGTCTTCTACGCAGGCTTGTACTCTCTTGTACTGTTCTTGTCGAGTGGTGTCCCAATCTTCAGCGTTGTCATCAGCCTCTGGTTCTACCACACCCAGTTCCAAATCCATTGGCAGCCTTCCCGGTCTTGCTCTCATAAGGTAGGCTGGAGTGCAGTTAGTGGAACTTACTGGTATGTGGTTGTACAAGTCAACCAGGTCAGGTAACAAGTCTGGCCACCGATTTCTTTCTTCCAGGGGTACAGTTTTCAGTAAATCCATGACAATGTGATTCATCTTTTCACAAAGGCCGTTGGTCTGAGGGTGGTATGGTGTTGTTCTGATCTTCTTACATCCATACAATTGGCAGAATTCCTGAAACAGTTCAGCTTCAAAGGCTGGACCTCGATCAGTCAGTACCTGCTCTGGATATCCGTGTGGTCTGCAGAAACTTGCTTGGAAGGTTCTTGCTGCTGTCTCTGCTGTCAGATCTTTGACAGGGGCGACCACCAGGAATTTGGAATAGTGATCCACCATGGTCAGGGCATATGAGTATCCTGACCTGCTTGGGGACAACTTGACGTGATCCAATGCCACAATCTCCAAGGGACGAGTCGTCCGGATAGGCTGCAGGGGTGCTCTCTGACTATGATAGTCTTTTCGTCTGAGTCCACAGGGTCCACAATTCCGGCACCACTTCTCGATGGAGCTGCGCATCCCTACCCAGTAGAACCGACACCTCAACAGGGTCTCCAACTTTTTCCAGCCGAAGTGTCCTGCTTGATCGTGGTATGCTTCCAACACCATTTGGATGTCTGCTCTGGGAACCACTATCTGCCAAACCATCTCATGGGTCCTTGGGTCGACGTATCTCCTGCACAACTTCTCACGGTATATGAACAACCGGCTTCTCTCGTTCCACAGGAGCTTTGCTGGTATGGGTGCGTCTTTCTCCAAGGAGGAACCTTCCTGTTTTATCAACTCCTTGATACGGCTGACCACGGGATCACTGTCCTGAGTTTCCTTCCAGCTGTGATGAGGTAAAGGGTTCAACATCTCACCACACCGCTTCCTGTAGACTCGTTGCTCTTGGACCATCCCATTTCGGTGGAACGCAGGTAGCTCGATTTCTTCCAGATCGTCTGATTCTTCCTCCGTGTCGGATTCATGCGGCATTCTGGACAAGGCGTCTGCGTTAGCATTTTTACGGCCTGCCCTGTACTTGATGGTAAATTGATAATTTGACAGCCGAGCCATCCAACGTTGCTCCATGGCTCCCAGCTTGGCTGTTTCAAGGTGCGTCAAGGGGTTGTTGTCCGTGTACGCAGTGAACCTGCTGGAGGCAAGATAATGTTTAAATCTTTCGGTAATGGCCCAGACCAGCGCTAGGAACTCCAGTTTGAAGCTGCTATAGTTTTCGGGGTTTCTCTCAGTTGGCCTGAGTTTTCTGCTGGCATATGCAATGACTTTTTCTTGGCCATTCTGCTTCTGACTGAGGACAGCTCCTAATCCTTTGTTACTGGCATCTGTGTATAGCAGGAACGGTTGGCTGTAATCTGGGTAGGCTAAGATTTCATCGCCTGTCAGGATCTCTTTCATCTCTTTGAATGCCTCAGCTTGTTCTTTTCCCCAATTGAATGGAGGGTTTCTGCTCTTGAGAGGTTGTCCGACCAGGAGGTCCTGTAAAGGCGCCGCCTTCTTAGTGTAATCTTTTACAAACCTCCTGTAGTAACCTGTTAGTCCCAGGAACTGACGCACCTCCTTTAGATTCTTCGGCTCCGGCCATTTCTGGATGGCTGTGACCTTCTCGGGGTCCGGCGCTACTCCTTCGGAACTGACAATATGTCCCAAGTATTGTACCTTCCGTTTGAGCAGATGGCATTTAGAGGGCTTCAGTTTCATCCCATACTTGGACAGTGACTCGAATACCTCTGCCAGGTGCTTCAGATGATCTTCATATGTCTTGGAGTAGACAATCACGTCGTCCAGGTACAGCAGCACAGTTTCGAAGTTGAGATGTCCTAGGCAGCTCTCCATCACTCTCTGGAATGTTCCTGGGGCACTGCTGAGGCCAAACGGCATTCTGTCAAACTCGCAGAGTCCCATTGGGGTGGTGAAAGCAGTTTTCTCCCGATCCTCCTCAGCCACAGCTACTTGCCAGTACCCACTAGTAAGGTCGAGGGTAGAAAAGTAGTTAGCCGTTTTCAGAGCAGCTAAGGATTCCTCTATGCGTGGTAATGGGTATGCATCTTTATGTGTTATACGATTTACTTGCCTATAATCTACACACATTCGCATGCTACCATCCTTTTTCTTAACTAGAACTAGAGGTGCTGCCCAGGGGCTACAACTATCCCTTATCACCCCGGCTTTCTTCATGTCATGCAGCATTTCCTTAGCTTTCTGATAGTGGGCTGGAGGTATAGGCCTGTACCGCTCTTTGATGGGAGGATGATTGCCTGTAGGGATATGATGCTGTACTCCCTTAATTGTCCCAAAGTCAAGTGGGTGCTTGCTAAATACTTGTGTGTACTCTTGTACCACCCGTAGTACCCCCTGTTTCTGGTGGACGGAAGTGGTGTCTGTCCCTATATGAAGCTGCTGACACCAGTCCGCTACCGGGGTTGCCGGATCATTATCCTCCGCTGGTTGGCGGGAGGCTAAGGACTCGGTTGTGAGGATAGAATTGTTATCTACGGCATGTAATTTAGCAACTGTAGCATAACGTGGCAAATTTACTTCATCGTCCCCCAGTTGAGAAGTCGTACTGGTACTCTCCCATTTATTACTTCCACTACCCCTCTAGCAATCATGAGTGTAGGTCTGTGTTCTGAGCGATGAGGTTCTACTACTGCTTGGTAGTTCTGTCCTCTCAGACCTATGGCTGCTCTACACCATATTAACATTTCACTCATTGGGGGTATTACAATGGGGTTCGAGTCTGTGACCCGTACATTACCGATTTCACCATCTGTAAGCTTCGCTTGCTGCTGGCACATCAGGGCCCGGATCTCCCTCTGGATCACTCCCTTCTGCTTTGGCCTGGCAATTTCAGCGAGCTGTTGGAGCAAAAACACAACTTCTCCCAGACAGTTACTGATAACGTTAGTACCTAGTATCACATTTAAGGCATTCTCCTCATTTACAGTCTTTACCACTAAGAGTCCCTGATCCTTCAGTTCCACCCTGCCCACTTTTACGTTTACGTTTTTGGCCCCAATTACTTCAACAGGGAGACCATTGGTAGCGTACACTGTCAAGTCAGGGCTCGGGGGCTGGAGGCTGTCCATGGACCAAAATTTATTGTAAAGGACATCAGGTATGATGGTCACCTGAGATCCAGTGTCCAGCAGTGCAGGGATTGCAATCCCGTCCAGAATCATGGACAGGTAGGGCCGTCCACCCACGAACCTGCGGTTCCAGTCTAAGGGGCCTGATGAGTCTACTCCTGGGTGTTGGCCCTCTGACCCAGGATTGGCTCGTTTAAAGGACATTGCTGAGCCATATGACCTTTTTGGTTGCAGCGGTAGCAGATGATCTCCCGGCGAGGATGGTGTTGATCAGGAGTCGCTCCTGGGGGTGGCGTGGTCCTCCTCCGGTGTGGCGACGTCCTCCATTTCCTCCGGTTCATCCAAGGGACATCCTTCGGACAGTCGGCTAGTAGGATCTTTCCTCCTTCCTCTTTCCGCAGTTGCAGGGCATCCATTACATTGGCCAAGTTCTTAGTCAGCTGGCGCACTTCTGAGCGCAGACATTCCAACTCACTAGGGGGTGCCACCTGCGTTTTAGCTTCTGCCACCTGCGGGGAAAAGGTGGGTACTGCCGGCTTAAGAGTGGCTTCACCCGGGTGATACTGATTTGCCACCTCAGGCTTTTCCAGGGGTCGCAGTCCTTTTATTGCCATGTCCTTTAGGGCATCAAAGGTGGCATCTGGATGATCCAAGGACCACCAGTTTACAGTCCTGCCTTCCTCTGGAGACCTCAGTCCCCGCACAAATTGCTCTTTCAACATTTGGCTCTCATCAATGGGACTTGTAGGGTTAGCCTGTTTAAGAGCTCGCAGGGCCCCTTGTAGTCGGCAGGCGTAGTCCCTAATACTGTCACCCGGTCTCTGGAAGCACTGATAAAATGCCATCCGGAGATCCGTTTCTGTGCGGTCCTCAAAGATGGCTTGTAGCTTTAAGAGAATCGCAGGTACCGACTCCTGGTCTGCAATGGGCCAAGTCTCTACTTCTCTCTCAGCCGCACCAGCTAACTGTCCTATTACCACAGCAGCTTTTTGCTTTTCAGTCATTGAGTACATATCCAAAATACTACATATTTTCCTTTTAAACCCTGGCAGGGTGTCGGGCTCGCCGCTGTACTGGGGGAGCCACTTCGCTCCTGGCATGTAGGGGAGCGTTAGGGGCATAAGCGGGACCACCGGACCAGGTGAGGGGCCCGCACCTCCATCCTGCGCTACAACGCCAAGCGGTGGGCTATCGGGACTACCGGCTGGGGCCGCTCCGTCTGCCGGTTGTTGCGACATGTTGATACCCCCTTGGTTAATCTGAGCCTACCCCTTTCACAGGCTGCAGCGTCGCAGGCACAGCGGTGGAGACAGGACCTTCGTTGCAGGCACAGCGGTGGAGACAGGACCTTCGACGCTGGCGCTCTGATTTCAGAGCGTTCACTTCCTGTTTCACAGGACCTGCCGCCGCGTCAGAGTTGGGGGCGGGGCCAGGGAACCAGCGCGCTCTTTCAGGTACGCCCCCCTTCTTCACCAGCGCCTGAGGGCGCGAATATTGCGGCAAAGATGGCGGTATTTGGCGCCAAACACAGCAAACAGTCTTTTTCACCAAACAGTTCAATATAGGCACACAGGACTCACAATTGCAAGCTTCGCATCCTGTTCGTGACGCCAGAAATAGTTGACTCGCTCCACAATTGTGGATACCAGGGCTATGGGGTACTCGGAGCCGAGCCCATCGATTTCTATGGGAGTTGTCACTGGCAGCGGGACTCGGTCCGTGGCCCTGGCAGTCAAGCGATGGGGGATATTTACAGGGGATTATTAGGATAGGTAGTTCGTGACGCCACCTGTGGTATCTGGTCAATTGGACCAGCGCTGCTGTAAGGATCTTCACAGGGGATGTTATGGGGGCAGCTGGGTGGTAAGTCTCCCACAGGTGAGACGGGTCCCTGGAAGTCTATGGTGATGATGCAGGGTGTAGATAAGAATTCAGTCACACACAATGCAGCTTCTTTTCATACCTTTACTGGTAGATGGTTCAAGAAGATCCCGGGGAGCTGGTCGGGGTGGAGAATGCACATTCGGGTAACCGCTGAGCAGGTTAGAGGCCTCCTTAACTTCAAATGTATCTGAGTCCAAACTTGCGTGAAGCGAAGTTAACTCTGCAATCTCCAGCTTTCTCAATAGCTGACAAGCCCAGCTGACATTGTGGTGGAGCCTTCTATGTCTCTGAATCTCAGATGTTGAGAGAACTAAGTCCTTACTTTTGCAGCGTCCGCTCAAAGTCCCTGTTCTCCCTGACTCCGGTTACGTATCAGCGCTTAGGGCTGCTCTCTGCGACCTGTAGTCCAGATAGCCTCCGGTTTTCTTGTTACTATGCTTGAAACACTAGCAACGCTTCGAACTCCGGTGTCCGGTGATTTAGTGCAGGCAATCCAATACCTGAAGCACTTCTCTCTGTCTTCTCCACTATGCCCTTCGCCCTGCTCTCGCTCTTAGCATAAGCACTTGTAGCTTCGATGGTAATGTCAGCTTTCTCCAGAGCTCGCTGAGCAGATCTCAGTATCCTCCTCTGTTTCAGCTTCTGTTGAGGTACTGACTAAGGGTAGCTCTGACCAGGCTAGGATGATTCACTTCACCCGTACTAGCCTCCACTTCTTTGTCAGGTGAGCTACGCTAACTCTGCGAGGATTCAGTCCTCTCTCCTCTCCCTCCAAGTCCAGACTCCACTGGCACTGAACTGCACTGTCTGAAGACAGGAAACTGACTGGTCTGAGCTCTTCTCAGACAGGAAACAGACTGAGCTCTGCTAAGTGTCACTACCTCCTACACCCCTGGTGGGTGTGTCTGAAAGGGTGAGTGACGTGAATAGATAACAAGCTTTTGCGGTTACCTTCCTGTGCATTCTCCTGGATTTTATGTGTGTGCCTTACATAGCTGGGCCACACATATCTACTGAATAAATAAACAGCAAAAAAACGGTATGGGGCTCCCTCCTTATTTTTACTAACCAGCTGAGGGAAGCAGACAGCTGGGGACTGGTGTTATTATTCTGGGGAGGGACCAATATCCATAAAAGTTTACCAGCCTGTTAATATCAGCTCACAGCTGTCTGCATAGCCTTTACTGGTTATTACAAAGGGGAAACCACAAAAAAAAATGACGTACTGTCAGTATGTGTCGGCAGCTTTACTGAGCGGTCACATAACTGATGTCACAGCTCAACACAGCATCCTGATGTAGCAGAGTTGGGGATTATTGTGGGATTGACTTTACGGCAGACCATTTTGGATTATTATTTTTGGGCTTTTCTCTGTGTCTGTGTTTATTACTTTTGATTATGGGATTAGTAATGGGAATTGTATAGATGCCTTTCTATTTCTAACCTTTGGGATTGATGCCAGCTGACATAACAGCTGACATCAACCCCAAAACCATTACCTTGCTTGCCAACTCTCCAGGGCAAGCGGGAAGAGCCAAGGCTACGTGCCAGAATTAGCACATCTAATGGATGCGCCATGTCTGGGGCGACTGAGGGTTGGTGTATTTAGTTTGAGAGAGGGTCAATATCCATTGCCCCTTCACAGCCTATTAAGATCCCTTCGAGTAATTTTCCCAGAAGAAAATGGCGAGCGCATGCGCAGTGCGCCCGCCGAGATCTGCCGGCTGGGACCCGGCGACAATAGATTTTTCCTATTGGTTCATTTTGATCACTGTGGTAGACCCTATCACAGTGATCAAAATAAAAAATAGTAAATCAAACCCCCCTTTGTCACCCCCTTAATTAGGTAAAAATAATAAAATAAAAATGTATTTGTTTCCATTCTTTGCAGTTAGGGTTAGGGTTGGGCTAGGGCTAGGGTGGTGCTGGGGTTATGGTGGTGTTGGGGTTAGTGCTGTGTTAGGGTTGGAGTTAGAATCGGGGGGTTCCACTGTTTAGGTACATTAAGTGGTCGCCAAAGGTGACATGGCACCGCCATTGATTCCAGCCAATTTTGCGTTCAAAAAGTCAAACGGTGCCCCCTCCCTTCGGAGCCCTGCCATGCACCCAAACAGTGGCTTTCCCACACATACAGGGTATCAGTGTACTCAGGAGATATTTCATAATAAGGCTATGTGAACAAGTAGCGTTTTTTAAGCATTTTTGCCACGTTTTTAGAAAACTCATCCCATGCAATCCTATGGGATTACGCATTGCTGTGCACATGCTGCGTATTTTTGCGGAGCGTAATCGCTTTGCATAAAAATAAGCAGCATGTTCATTCTTTTTGCATAATCGCGGCGAATACGCCGCCATGAGATTGCATTGAAACGCTCACTTCACGCATGTGGCTATGCCCACCATGCGTGAAGTGAGCGCTTCAGGTGCGCTTGGTACCCAGGGTCTGGAGGAGAGAAGACTCCCCTCCAGGCCCTGGGTACCATATCCCTGTTAAAAATAGAAATAAAATAAAAAATATTGATTTTCTCACCTTCCGGCGGCCCCCGCAGCCTTCCTGCTCCACAGCGACGCTCCCGGCAAGTTCTGTTCCCAGGGATGCATTGCGAGAATGACCTTTGTGATTATTTTTTTAATTATTTAAGCTGCTCACACTTGTCAAGCACTACGCTTGACAAGTGTGTCCAACCTGTCAATCTGTTTTCCAAGCGATGCTACAGATCACTTGGAAAATGCTAGCATTCTGAAAGCTAATTACACTTGCAAAATGCTTGTGTTTTGCGGGGAAAACGCATACTAATTACGTATGCGTTTTACCTGCGGCGGGAAGTTGCGCAAATGCTCCGCAAAATTGCAGAGCATTTGCGCAACGTGTGCACATAGCCTAAATCTTGCGGTCCATTTGCTTCTGATACCCTTGTGAAAATAAAAAAGTTTGGTTCCAAAGTAAATTTTTTGTGAAAAAAGTAAAATGTTAATTTTTTCCTTCCACATTGCTTTAGTTCTCATGAAGCACCTGAAGGGTTAATAAACTTCTTGAATGCGGTTTTGCGCACTTTGAGGGGTGCAGTTTTTAGAATGCTGTCACTTTGGAGTATTTTCTGTTATATTGACCCCCCAAACTCACTTCAAATGTGAGGTGGTCTTTAAAAAAAATGGTTTTGTAAATTTTGTTGGAAAAATGAGAAATCGCTGTTCAACTTTTAACCCTTATAACGTCCTAACAAAAAAAATTAAGTTTCCAAAATTGTGCTGATGTAAAGTTGACATGTGAGAAACGTTATTTAGTAACTATGTTGTGTGACACCACTCTCTGATTTAGGCTAGCTTCACATTTGCGGTTTAGTCCGCAGCATTAATGGTTTTATTTCATTTATAGGTTCCACAACGTGAGGACTATATAGACAATGACCTCCTCATCTCCCTTGTCCATGAGTCACTTTGTGGGATAGCCGGCACTCGGACATGGTGGTGCTTCGGCGGCAGTGGAATGAGGTGGCCCAAGAGCTGATGGATGAGTGGGACAACGCTACGCCAAGAGCCAGAAAGGACTTTTGTAAGTATTGCAATGTTGTCTGATGCGGCAGTGAACCTGTAAAGGCCGGGATCACACAACCGTGTGTGATGCGATAAACTCCTGCGAGTTTCTCACATCACACATGGTTGTGTGATCCCAGCCTAGAGTGCATTGTTAAACCCTTTTTTTATTTATGCCCCTTCACAGTGAACAGAGTCAGGACCCGGTGGCCTTCAATGAAGGATAGCTTCAATAAGGACCTCAGACAGGAGAACCAAGCTCGCAGTGGTGGTGGTGGTGCAGCAAGGCTCAGGAAGTACAAGTATCACCGTATGCTGGCTTTCCTGAGGCCTGTCCTTGCTCAGAGAACGCAAGTATTTTTGTGTTGTATTCCATTGTGTTGTGTTCCCTAATGTGATATTTTCTATTCCACAGGAGTTGGTATAATTTATTTTTTTGTGGTACTGTTTGGAGCAGCACCCTGGAACCTGGTTCGTCCTCTGGAGCGGTCCTTCAACGAACAGCCTCGGAGCAGTCCCAGCCATCCACCAGCGATGCAGCAATTAGGCCGGCGTCACAAGCTGAAGAACATGCAGCTGGTCCATCAGGTCTTCCCCTGTCCCAGGCCTCCTCCGCCTCTTTTTTTAATGTTGGGTCTTCCCGACAGCGGCAGAAGGCCTCGGACAGGACACTCATGCCCTAGTTTCTACACTTGAGCTTGGTTTTCCAGGATGGCATGAAGTCGATGATAGATAGACTGGATAGTGTTAGGAGCCATGTTGACACACTGTTCCAGTCTGTCCACCAGCGCCTTGATGGTCTGGAATCCGACAGCCAGAGGCCAGCACATCATTTTTTTTACGGCCATTGAAGGGCATGGCGGAAAACCTTACGCCTGAACTTCAGCTGAATGTGATGCAGGCCTGCAATGCTGCATACCTTCAGGCTATGCAGCAGACTCGGTTATACCCGCTGGCACCGGTATTTCCCAATGTGCCACTAGTTACCCGGTTCACATCTCTACCAAGTTCTGCTGCATACCCCTGTATGGCCACCTCCATGCCTAGTCCTGCCGCACTCCACTACAGCGCCTCCACCATGCCGAGTGCAGCTGACAGTCACTCCACCACCACGCCTAGTCCTGCTCCAGCGCTGATGCCCAATGCCACCATCACTCGGAGTCCTGCTCCTGCCCAGCAGTCCACCGCCAAAAGAACGCAGGTTCCTGATAGGTCACGGCCGTCCACCAGCTCACACATTTCGGGTCCTGCTTTGTCCACCACAACCACGCCTTCTCAACCCACCACTCCAAGGAGAAGGTCAAGCTGCCATCCAACTCATGGGAGACAGAAAAAGAAGAAAAGGGAACCGAGGCGGGACAGGACAGTCGTGCTTCCTTCACCACCCTCACCTCCCAATGTGTCCGTTATGTCCAATTTGTCCCTCCCTTCTAATGTGTCTCTCCCGTCCCATGTTTCTACTCCTAATGTGTCCACCTCCATCCTTGAAGACCTCACACATCTATTAGCCCCTTCCCCTGGAACCCCTTCAGCATCCACCCCAAGACAATCCTCACATCTGCACACCCCCTGGTCCGTAACATTTCCCCTCATTATGTAAAAAAATATTTTTTTTGTAAATAAAAATTTTGTTGTTTGAACCGTATCACGGTTTGTTCTTTATCTATTTCGTCGCCGGCAACATACACCGTGCGATGTCAACACACAAATCGCCGTATACACACACACTGTTTCTTTTCAACCTCATAGCTCCATGAAACACAATTTTTAAAATTTTTTAAATTATTGCCTCTATCATGGAAAAGCTATGAGGTGGAAAAAATACAAAGAGGCATGATAGTGCTCCCCCCCGAAAAAGGTAAACAACAAAAATGGTCAGGGGTCTGCAATACTCACCTGCCTAGGTGTCAGTACTATTACACTCAGGATGCTGGGTTTTTTTGCATCCTGAGTGCAGTAGTTCTGACACACGGGCTGGTGGGTGAAGATATGAGGTACATTTCCTCCATCTCTTCAGTGTGCATTAATCAATTAGACTATAGATTAATGCAGACTGAAGAGATGATGGAGCTCATGAGAACCAACCATAGCACTGACACATAGAACAGGTAAAGTGTAAAGCATGGGAACATAAAAAAATTATTAGTACAACAACTGTTTACTTTGTTTATGTAAACATAAAACATTTAAAATACAGGTAAACATTCAAAGGCCATAACATTCCATACAATTTAAACGTTAAACCATTACATCTTGCCATGCCACCGTCCAACCTCAGAAACAAAGTAGTCCACAAATGTATCCCTCATTTGGGCAGCTTCCCTTGTTGTCCTCAGAGGGTGATGATGGTAATCTGGCAATAGGTTAGCAACAGGTTCGTCTAGTTCGAAGGATGGTCGCTCTTTAGACAGTATGTAGTTGTGGAGAACCACACACACCTTGACCACCTCATCAACCGTTTGAATTTTAAAATTAATTGCAGTCCCTAGAATGCGCCATTTTGAGACAAGAATACCAAAGGCACACTCAACAGTTCTGTGGGCCCTGGTCAGTCGGTAATTAAAAATACTTTTTGTGTGGTTCAAGTCCCGACTGGAGTATGGCTTGAGTAGGTTTCCACACATATGAAAGGCCTCACCCCCTACCACAACAAATGGCATTGGCGGGCCTTGAGTGTTGGGAAGAGGTCTTGGGAGAGGGAAATTAAAAGTATTGGTATACAAGAGTTGGCCCATGTCCGAGTTTTTAAAGGTCTGGGAGTCATTTCCACGGCCAAAAGAACCAATGTCCACGGCAATAAAACTACAGTCTGCAGCTGCTATGGCCATGAGAACTATATAAAAGTATTTTTTATAGTTAAAGTATTCGGATCCACTTTGAGCCGGTTTTGTTATCCTAATATGTTTCCCATCCACTGCTCCCACACAGTTGGGGAAATTACAAATTTCCCAGAATATTTCAGCATTTTCTTGCCATATTGCCATGGTGGGTAGGGGGATAAATTCATGACGAAGCACGTCCCACAAAGCCCGGAAAGTGCCCGCAACAATCCCAGAAAGGGTAGAAAGACCTATCCGGAACTGGAAATGGAGCGATGATAGGCTCTCTCCAAATGTTTTGTGCAAGACGATGCGGCTAAAAAACGCTGCGTTTTTATGCATTTGTACACGTTTTTGCATGCGTTTGTGGTTGCGGAAGAAATGCTGTGTACTCAACCGCAAATGTGAACCTAGCCTTAAAGGGAATCTGTCACCCATTTTTTGTGATATCGGGTAAAGATATCACCCAATTGTGCATCCCATAAGTATTCTAGTAGTACCTTTCATAGCCCTTGGCCCCCACCTTTGATGCAAAAATACCTTTTTAATCTGTCTTTCGCTGTATGCAAGTCGCTGCGGTCCAGTCCGATGGGCGGGGCTTATTCTCCTCCACCCCCCTCCTCGGCTAGCTGTTCGTATCTAGATCTGTGAATCACAGATCCCATAGTGTTTCCTCACATGCACATTGAAAAGGGCCCTCACGCATGCGCAATATGCTTTGCTCAACTGTGGGCAAAGCATAAAACCAGTATTGCATATGTGCCGGTATTTTGCATCACTTTCTATGCCCCAGAACAGACAGCTTGCCTTGTTAGACTTCCGGGGCATAGAAAGTGATGTAAAATACCGGCGCATGCGCAATACTAATGTTATGCTTTGCCCACAGTTGGGAAAAGCATACTGCGCACGTGCGAGGGCCCTTTTCAATGCGCACGCGCGGAAACCCTACGTGAACGCACTAATAATTAGAAACAAGTGCGTAGGGCAAGACAGGAGGGGGGGAAATAAGCCCCGCACATCGGACCGGACCACGGCGATTTGCATACAGCGAAAGACAGATTAAAAAGGTATTTTTGCATCAAAGGTGGGGGGGGTCAGGGGCTATGAAAGATACTACTAGAATACTTATGGGACACACAATTGGGTGATATCTTTACCTGATATCACAAAAAATGGGTGACAGATTCCCTTTAAGGGTACAAAAATTAGGTTTGAGAATTGCAAGATTTTAAAAGTTTTTGCCAAATTTCTGTTTTTTCCACAAATAAACACAAGTTATATCGAAGAAATTTTACCACTAACATGAAGTACAATATGTCATGAAAAAAAACAATCTCAGAATCAGTGAGATTGAAGCGTTCCAGAGCTATAACCTCATAAAGTGACAGTGGTCAGAATTGTAAAAATTGGCTCGGTCATTAAGGGGTTAAAAATAAGGGGGACCCCATGCTTTTTTTTTTATTTCATGCACGCTATTTACAGATGGCAGCTGCTGACTACAACTCTCATCAGCGTCGATTGGTCTCGCTGATCGCAGGGAGACCACATACATACATGAGAAACGGACATGTGACGTGGGCCTAAATTTGAGGAGAGCGGAGACAAGAAGAGAGATAGTGAGCAGAGACTCAGCGTTGGACCCAGGGAGGAGGTAAGATGCTTGTTTTATTAAACAAACTATGCTTGGAGTCAGCTACTGGCAAAAAATTAACTTATTTCTTCCTGGGAGCAGCCAGAGGAGCGTGAATGAACAGCTTCAGTCAGCAGTCGCTCTACAGTGAGCGGTGGATGGAAGGGCCCCAGCACTTTTATTATCTGCAGAGCCAGCTGTCATCCTCACAGTTACCGCTCAAAGTATAGTGAGCGCTGACTATAGCCGCTCCATGCAAACCTGAAGGACTGAAATCCTGGATCTTCTGGAAGGAAATAAGTTTATTTTCTCCCGCTAGCCGCACTTAAGGCAGCATTGTAATGCTACTAACCTGCCGATTTCTGCTATTATTGTATGTAAATGGCATTTTCCAAGTTCACCAGTTGCCTTTAAATTTTAATGTAAAACTGGATGTTCGCTTTTGAGGATAATATGGAGTTCATGCTTAGGTGGATTAGTTTTGGCTGCACAATGAGTCCTATACAATATTAGACAGGTGGTTTAATGTTATTTCTTATCTCTGTACATTCTCCATGACACACATACCATACATAGCTTAGGTACATGACAGCCATAAGAAATGCATCCATTTTAGGGGAGGACGGTACTAGTAGCTTGGAGGAGGCATTTCAATTTACTTGTTACTCATCTCCCTTTTCTCAAGAGGTCCCACAGCAACTGGAAGTAAACTGTGTATTTGCTTTTAAAGGAAAAAAACAAAAAACTGACTGATGTGTTATCCAAGTATTATTTTATACTAGAGGTCAAAGACTGGGGCTACACAGCAGAAATCAGTTGTACTATCCTCAAAGTAATGCACTAAGTCTGTTAGTTTGCGATATTTTGACAAGACTCAGCACTACTACTGCAGTGATTCAATCTTTTCACAGGTGACTTCTGTCCTATCACCTTATTGTTCTTACTAGAATAATCTACACACTCTTCTAGTTAGGCGGCATTGACACATCTGTTGATGCACAGACTCTCCGCCGGTTTCCAGACCCGAACTTGACAGCCTTTATATACAATTTAAAAAAAAAAATGCTGTGTAAAATATAAGAAAACAAGAATGTAATGATTTGGAAATCTCTTTAGCCAGATTTCATTTACAACAGAACATACAACACAGAAGTAGAAAGTTAATTTAAAAAAAAAAAAAAGTCTTAACCCATTTAGCAGTTGATAGTAGCAACATTTCAAAAAAGTTGAGACAGGGCCATATCTGCCATTTTGTAGCATCCCCTCTTTTTACAACAGTCTGGAAATGAGATAGATTGCTGGAGTTTTGGGAGATGAATGGTGTCCATTATTGTCTGATGTAGGACTCTTGCTGCTCCATCGTCCTGGGTCGTTTGCCAAATTCTTCTTTTCATAAAGTGTGTAACGTTTTTTTTAATTGGTTAAAGGTCTGAACTGCAGGTGGCAAAATTCATCACCGGAACTCTTCTGTGAATCCATACTGATGTGATGGATGCAGTATGTGGTCTTGGTGAAATGCACAAGACTGTCCCTGATTGATAGCTCCTTTTAAGATGTGCAAGCTGCCCATGACATATGCACTAATACGATCAAGTGAAATATTTAATAGTATCCACAAGTAGTAACAGAAAAACGTTTCGTCCTGAATAGCGGACCTTCATCAGTCACCGTTAGAATTTATACAGGGTTATAGGTGGATCCATGAGGACACTGCATTTCTATATTTAATCAGGATATGTGAGAAATTGCCGCTCTGATTATAAAGAAAAATGTCAAAAATCAGGTTTTATAGACTAGGGTATTTTAACAGACTGTTGCCTTAGTTAGCGGCAGAGGCGTATCCAGGGTGGGGGCAGCCAGGGCTTGTGCCCCGGGCGCAGTCGGCAGGGAGGCGCAGTCGGGCCACCTAATGCGGTGGTCCGCAGTGTCTTCCCCACGGCTGCATTCTGCCGCCCCCGGCCTGGGAGTCGGCGAGTCCCTGTGCCGGCTGTCAAGCTGACAGCCGGCGCAGAGAAGCTGCAGCGTGCCGCCTCCCAGGGACCAATTGTACTGGCGTCTATACAGACACCAGTACAATTGTAGCTCTGACCGCCGGGTCAGAGCGACGCCAGCAGCGTGATCAGGTCATGTGATCACGCTATTGACGTCACTCGCCGGCGGCGGCGGCCAGAAAGTGGAACAGTGGTGGTAAGTGTGCTCCACTGTGGAGCTGAAGAAACCACTGAAGATTAAGGGAGGGGGTACATAATGTACGTTTGTGTGTGTATGTGAATTTAGAGTGGGGATGGGGGGGTTATTTTATGTGTGGGGGCTTTGGAGTGGGGATGGAGGAAACTTTGTGTGTGGGGGGATTTGGAGTGGGGATGGGGGCATTTAATGTGTGGGGGGATTTGAGGACACTGAAGAGTATGTATGAGGGCATGTATGAGGAAACAGTATGGGGGTGGGTGCAGACACAGTATGGTGAGCGGGGGGATGGGTGCAGACAGTATGGGGAGCGAACGGGTAAATGTATGTGGACACAGTATGGGGAGTGAGGGTGATGGGATGTGTGCACAGTATGGGGAGTCAGGGGTATGTGTGAGCAGACAGAATAGAGAGTGAGGGGTAAATATATGAGACGACAGTATGGTGAACAGGGGGGATGTGAGAGGAGACAGTATGAGGAGGGAGGGGAATAGTGTGAGGTGACATTATATTGCAGATATTTTTATTTAGAAGCATTATAATGACTTCTGTCTTTAAGGGCGTCGTGTGGAGAGTTGGTGCAAAAGACCGGAGAAGATGGAAGTCTGCAGAGATGGCTGTGGATGAGAAAACTCATCATGGAGTCTGGACAAGAAGAAGAAAAGGAGAACGACTCCAGAGATTACATCATCTATCAGGTACCTGGATGTAAATATTAAAGGGGTTGTCCAGGTTTGTGCTGAGTCTGCAGTCACATAGAATAACTGCAGACTCCGACAAACCTGGACAACCCCTTTAATGCTCCTAACATAAATAAAAACATGAGAATTAGTCAATTTCAGAATTCTCACAGTGCACACTGCACGCTGTTAGGATTCTCTCGTGCCGGCGATTTACATATATGCAGTCACATGCTGACTAGACATGGTGTGGCCTCACTCAATGAAAATTAACGGAGCGAGGCCGGACACGTCTAGTCGGAATGTGGCCAGAAGTATATAAATCACATGCTTGTGCTGACATGACTGTGTCTCTTGCCATCAGTAAGGGAAAACCCTAAAAGTGTGCAGTGCATTCGTTGTGAGAATTCAGAAGCTGCAATGTCAGGATTCAGCTCTGCAGGTTCCAGTAGTCATCACATGGACACTTCACTAATATGTGATTTTCATACTTACGGTCCTGTGAGCTTCTCTTCCTGCTTGTCTCAAATTTTCACTGAACATTGAGAGCATTAAAGGGAATCTGTCACCCCAAAAATGCCATATCTAGTAAAGATATGGCTGAATAGAGCGTCCCATAACTAAGCTAACGGTGGGTATCACATATCATGATACCCCCGTTTTCATAGCAAAATACCTTTTTAAAGTTGGTGATTGTACGTGTCAATCACTGCGGTCAGGTCAGGAGGGCAGCAGTTTTCATGTCCTCCCCGCTCCTTGTCATCTGTTGCGTATCGCCGTCTGTGAATACCACAGACGGCGTTAGGTTCTCGCAATTGTGCAATTCAAAATCCTGCCCGGCGCATGCGCAGTATGCTTTGCCCAACAGTGGGCAAAGCATAAAATGACTGCAGCGCATGCGCTAGTCTTTCCTTGCCCCGGAAATTACTGCTTGCCTTGGACGACTTCCGGGGCAAGGAAAGACTAGCGCATGCGCTGTAGTCATTTTATGCTTTGCCCACTGCTGGGCAAAGAAGACTGCGCACGCGCCGGGGCCCTGCTTCCCCGCGCAATCGCGGAAGCATTACGCTGTCTGATATTCACAGACAGCGTTACGTGAAGAAGTGGAGGAGTGGGGGGGGAGGAAGCGAATAACCGCCGCCTTCCTGACCTGACTGCAATGGTTGACACCACGAAATACCAAGTTTACAAAGGTATTTTTCTATGAAAACGGGGGTATCCAGATAACATAGCTTAGTTATGGGACGCTCTATTCAGCCATATCTTTACTTGATATGGCATTTTTGGGGTGACAGATTCCCTTTAAGGAGAGCAGCTCGTCGGTACATGACTAAGTGTGCAAATCGCATGTGTTTTTGGGGTTGGGTGGGGGGGCGCCGAACCGAATTCTTGCCCCGGGTGCCAGAAAGCCTAGATACACCTCTGGTTAGCGGAACAAGTGGGCAAGTGGTAAGTCCGAGACGAGCGGTGGATACCGCGTCCCCACGACTCTCTAGCATGGTGCACAGTACCCGGCTTCACCAAGACTTACCAGCCCTATTTGGGGAATAGTCTCACTAAAGACTGACTGCCATCTTACATATTGTGAGACCTGCCGAATTTTCTTGTGCCCACTTGATCCGCCAACTAAGGCAACAGTCTGATAAAATACCCTGGTCTAATCAAACCTGATTTTGGACATTTTTGTTTATAATCAGAGCGGCAATTTCTCATATACCCTGATTAAATATAGAAATGCAGTGTTCTCATGGGTCCACCTATAACCCTGTATAAATTGTAACGGTGACTGATGAAGGTCCGCTATTCAGGACCGAAACGTTTTTCTGTTACTACTTGTGGATACTATTAAATATTTCACTTGATCATGTTGAGTGCAGAGTTTTTTGCTATATATTAAGGTGTGGGAACCTACTCTGGCACCTTCCTACAGTTGTGCACACGCTTAATTTTCTACACTATATGCATTAATACAACTCCATATCATCACAGATGCAGGATTTTGAACTGTGCACAGATTATAAGCCGGATGGTCCCTCTCCTCTCGAGTCAGCAGGATATGGGGTCCTTGGTTTCCATGAAGAATTTCAAATTTCAGTTCCTCAGACCATAGACGTTTCCCATTTTGCCTTAGTTCATTTGAAATGAGCATTGGTCCAAAGAAGACGGCCGGGGTGTCTGGATTGGGTTGATATATGGCTTCTTCTTTGCATGACTTAACTTACCGTACATTAGTGGATTGCACAGTGAACTGTGTTCACACACAATGAATCATGGCGTGCGCTCAGACCATGACAAGAGTGAACACCACCTTACATTGGTTCCACACAGCACAATCCTGTCTGGACAAGGTCCAAAATATTTTATGTATCAAAAGGTAGTAGATTGATTCACTGTATTTGGCGAGACAAGCCTTTCCAAAATATTGTTAGAGAGTAACTATATATTTATCCTTTTTTACATTTTAGTGCTCTTTTAATTACAAGCAGATCTGTGGGGGGTCCAGGTCCCATCTTAACGCCCCGTCTCACATAGCGACTCACCAGCGATCCCGACAACGATATGAACTTGTCAGGCAGATCTCAGCAGCAATCAGGACAGCGAGTACGCCGGTAACAAGCGACACACGTCGCTTAGTTACCAGCATACCAGTGCGCTGGTGCAGGTAACCAAGGTACACAGCGGGTTTCTAGGCACCGCTCGGCGCTTAGAAACCCGCTGTGTACCTTGGTTACCAGCTCCCCTGCATCAGCGCGCTGGTATCTAAGGTACACGTCGGGTTTCCAGGCACCGCCCGGCGCATGGAAACCCGATGTTTACCTTGGTTACCAGCTCCGGCTGGCTGATCGCTGGTCTCCCGCCTGTCACACGCAGCGATGCGTGCTGGCCAGCGGGAGACCAGCGATCAAAAAAAAGTCCAAGCATTTCTGACACGACCAACGATTCACAGCAGGGGCCTGATCGCTGGTACGTGTCAGACATAGCGAGATCGCTGCTGAGATCGCTGTTGCGTCACAAAATTTGTGACTCAGCAGCGATCTCGCTATGTGAGACGGGGCCTTTACAGTTTTGGTGTTCTCATTCATAGTCTCTGAAAAAAGGCCAACAAAGCAAAAATTCTGCCGGGGTATGTAAACATAATGGACAATGACGTCTTTTTGGTTAACATTTAGGCACACAATACAAGATAGGGCATAAAAATAGATTTTATTACATGCTCTGTTAGAGGGATTACATATTTTAACATTTCACCCATTCAATCAGCCTTGTAGAACCTTAAATACAGCAATGTGCTGAAAAACCATCCAACAGCTGCTCGGCTGAAAAAGAAGAAAACCTAATACTTATTGTAGACCCTCATTTTAAGAAGGTTATATCCCAAACGCATATCCTCACACCATAGAAAGAGACACACAGGAATGTCCATTATTCTTTCCTTTTTTGTTTTTTTTTATTATTTAGATAAAAACATGGATGACCGATGCGACAGTGGTTCAGCCACGTTACATGATGTCAAATTTAGTAGGAGTGTTTCCCCTGAGGTCTACTTTGTAACAGTCTTACAGATTATTGTAGATCACTCACTACCCGAGAGGCAGCATGAAACAAAAAGGTCTGAAGATGATCGCTACATATCTCAAATTCAAAAATGACTGTTATAAAGAGTAAAAAATAGCTCTTTATCTATAGGCTTTTAAAATATCCATGTTTAAAAACAGCCAAAAAAAGGCACTGCATGGTTTTCCATTCATTACTTATCAGGAAAAGTCCCTGCTCAGTGACCAAATACTGGCATAATGAGGCCATGGCCATCTTACAGCTGGGTAGTGCCAATGGAATTATAAATAAGGACTCGAATGTTTCTCATACCCTTGCTATAATAAGGCATTGCCTTTGTAGTGTATGGTCAGTAACAGGTTTCAGTTACCAAGCACCATTCTCCACGGTCTCAATAAATACAATTATCAAGCCATCAATAGAGACCAAACAGTAAAGCTATTGAGATCAATGTCCTCCCCCACCCACCATGGCAGCAGATGGACAAACATCTTTGATTCAAGTCAGTTATTAGAAAAAAACTATACATATAATCTCAGAGTGGCTAAAAAACATCAAGCAATAAAAAGTCCTTTGGCTTTGATATTTTTTACGTTCCATCTATGGGTTTTGATATGACGTTAACGGTGATAAGTAGCCGAACGTTTACCCTACTGCCCATCGTCTGCGCAGTGTTTCTGCCATACATGTCTCAGCAATAACAATACCCTGTACATCACTGGCATTTACATTAAGCAGGGGTATCTGGTCAGCACTTGGATAGTAAAGCTTCTATCTTGAACAAATACCGTATAGATCCATTTCCAGAGAGAAGAGTTGGAATAAAGTTTTGTGATGGAATCATACCAAAGAAGCAGGTTTCCAAAAAGTAGTATGTATTGGAAAGGGCACTAAGTGCCAGTGACTGCCAACCGTTACCAAGGCAAGTGCATCCGGCTAAATATGCATATAAAAGACATTGGCATGGAGAGAATTAAGGAATCAGTGAGGGGACTTATGATATATCCCATTTAAGCAGCCGATCCCTAATGTGTGTCAAATTATTTAACTTACTCTAAAAAGTACCTGTGTGTGCCCCTTCAGTTATCAGCTTGTTGGCATTGCACCCTCTCCGGTGATGATGCAGCCGGACATTAAAATGGATAAGAAAGCTAAACAGTAGTGGAGAGCCGAAACCCATAGGTACACGATACCATCATTAAAAAAAGGACACCGTCTTCTACTAGTGCACCAAAAGTTATGGCAATAGATCCCTGCGTTCATTGCAAACATGCCGCTCGGCATGCAAGCCATTAGGAGTGTAAGCCAGCTCGATTTGCTTGCTACGGGCAGTTGAATTTTTCCCGAAATTCATATTTGACTTATTAATATCTGTTTTTGTTCCTCTTCCTCCGAGGCCAAAGGCACAGCGAGTGAGAAATTTGAAAAGACAAAAATAAAAGTATATTTAAAGATATAAAAAGTCCCCTGAAAAAAACAAAGTCAAGACAAAGAGTCTTAAGGTGCCCTCAGCTGTCCGAGACTTGCATAAATGTCCTCAGAGTAACTGAGCTCCTCAAAGATCGGGATGAGGCTTAAAAGTTCTGTGTCTCCCATGTCATCAAACCAGGACTGCACGGGAACCTGCAATCAGAAGACTCGTAGTTAATATTCCATGACGGTGGCACAAGTGCTGTTGTATTAATATAATGGGCACATTCAATTAAAAGAAATCTGTCCACACAAAATGACTGTTCAAACCAAGTACAATCGCTCTGGGAGTGGCTGAAAATTTCGGCGTACATTCCCACCTTTTTAATTTTCCGTTCATTGACAGATCTGGCTTTACAGGAGGCATAGCATCAATGCAATCTCCACCATCCTATGTAGATTAAGTCAGAGCTGTTAATCGAGGAAGAAGGGGCGAGATAGATTGAAAACAAGTAGGTGGGGACGGTGTACTGAATTGCTCAGCCACACAAGGGTGCATCGATCCCCTGTGCTTGGTTTGAATAGTCATTTTGTAGTGGCAGACTCCCTTTTTTGTTTAAAAGGTTAAAAACACAGATTATATGTAATAAGATAATAGATCATCAACAAGGACCTCTTAAAAAGGTCCTTGCTGATGGAAAGAGACTGGAAACATGCCTGCAGCATGTGCTACAGAGATCTGAGGTCAAGTATGGCTTCTCCATCACCTATTGCCCTGTGCATCTATTAGGAATATCTTGCTATTATGACCCCTTCAACTTGTGTTTTATGCCAATTAAAATGTACGTATATACAGATGGCAATACAGCGGACTATATTCCACATAGTACACAAACAAAAGAAAAAACAGCAGCACTCTGTGCACCAAGATGGATGTAAACATTGCATACATGAAATTTAGACTACATTACGGCTATATAGAATATATAGTTAAAAAAAGCAAGTTAATTGTTAGTGTTATAAATGGCTTCATTTTTTAAGTAGATGCTATACAGCAGTCTAAATGTCAAACATGCAATGTCTGCATACATATTAGCACTTAGAGCGCTGCTGTATGCTTTTGTTTGTACATTATGCAGTCAAAGCAGCTTGCGCTTATTCACTCTTGCACAGTGTCACAGATGTAACTACAAGGTAGCAGGAGACAGGACCATTGGAAGAAAGAGCTCAAGGTTAACCCTTTACATTAAGCAGAGAAAATCTAGTCACATGACCCACATTTGAACATATGGCTATGTGGTCAAGAGCATAATTGGCAGAGCACAATTTATGGATGTAAATTCCTAATAATAATAATTTAAAAATATATATATTTATTGGTTGTGGATTTCCATGAACTGAGAAAATGGAGCAATATAAAAAAATATGTTAAAATATATATCACCTGTTGGGATAATTGTTATTTTCAGGCAAACATGCAATATAGCAGCATTCAGGCTGGAAAAATAACTTTTTATCACTGTTCTCAAAGGCAGCTTCAGACATCTGCTATTGTCACTGGTTCCCTAGCAACCTGTCCGTATTACCTCGCAATCCAATCTGTCAGCAATATTGTGTGCAGTTATTAAAAAGAGGGAGTTTGGAAAATAACAGAATGGCGACCTGTAGCTTCATAAGTGGAAAACTACGACACCCGCAGTACTGCAGGCAGACCACTATACCTCCTCATGCTGAAGGTTACACTATCTATGTACTCATATATGCTAAGCAGCACCGATAGAGATATATATACCGTATATACTCATGTATAAGCCGACCCGTGTATAAGCCGACCCCCCTAATTTTGCCACAAAAAAAAATGGGAAAAATTATTGACTCGCGTATAAGCCTAGGGTGGAAAATGCAGCTGCTACTGGTAAATTTCAAAAATAAAAATAGATACCAATAAAAGTAAAATTAATGGAGACATCAGTAGGTTAAATGTTTTTGAATATCCATATTGAATCAGGAGCCCCATATAATGCTCCATACAGTTCATGATGGGCCCCATAAGATGCTCCATACAAAATACTCCCCATATAATGCTCCATAAAAGGTTAATAATGGCCCCATAAGATGCTCCATAGATTATGCCCCATAAGATGCTCCATAGAATAGGCCCCATATGAAGCTCCATAGAATAGGCCCCCATAAGATGCCCCATAGATGTATATGCCCCCATAAGATGCCCCATAGATGTATATGCCCCCATAAGATGCCCCATAGATGTATATGCCCCCATAAGATGCATATGCCCTCACAAGATGCCCCAAAGATGTATATGCCCCAAGATGCCCCATAGATGTATATGCCCTATATGATGCTCCACAGATGTATATGCCCCCATAAGATGCTCCATAGATGTATATGCCCCATAGATGTATATGCCCCCATAAGATGCCCCATAGATGTATATGCCCCCATATGCTGCCGCCGCTGCTGCAAAAGAAAAATGACATACTCACCTTTCATCGCTGGAGGCCAGGTGCCGGTGTCCTGAGCAGGCGGGGACCCGGCGCGCTATGGGGGACAGGTGCCGGTGTCACCGCTGGCTCAGGCCCCGGCACCCGAGATATTCACCTGTCCCCGGTCCACCGCTGCGCGCTGCTGTCTTCCGGGTCCTCCGGCAGTGACTGCTCAGGCAGAAGGCGTGGCGCACACTAACTACGTCATCGCGCCCTCTGCCTGAACATCGCAGCCAGAGGACGCGGAGGACACAGCAGCGCGCAGCGGTGGACCGGGGACAGGTGAATATCGCTTATTCTCACCCCCTCCTGGCGCATCTCTGCAGCCCCCCTGCTTCTCCTGGTCTCCGGCAGCTCTTCCTTCCTACAGCGGTCACGTTCATATTCATGACTTTAATGAGCAGTACCACGTGACCGCTACAGGAAGGAGCCTGAGATCGTGGGAGAAACAGGGGGGCTGCAGAGACGCACTGGCGGGGGGGAAGTATGATCTGACACCCCCACTCCCCGCCGACCCCTTGCGTATAAGCCGAGAGGGGGACTTTCATACACACACAATTTCCAAAATTTGGACAAGACTGAGTTTCATAGGACAATTTTAACCCATAACTTCATAGGTTAATCATAATGATTATTACAAAATCTTCAGTTTTTCTCCAATTGGTTAATGCAAAAATGAATACACTCCACATCAAAAACGACCTCTTCTAGAGCCTGGATGCTTGATAGAGAGTGCCGATCAAGTTATCTCTTGAGAATTCCCCATAGGTGTTCAGATCAGGAGACACTTGTCCACTGAATCCCTTTCACCCTGTTCTTCAGAAATGCAACAAATGTGCATTTTGGACCAATGTTATGTTGGAAAAGTGCATGCCTACCAAGGGCACAGAGTATAGAGCAGTACATCTGTGAATTCATGACATCAATGAAATGTAGCTCTCCAACACCAGCAGCGCTCATGCAGCTCCACTGCCACCAAGTTTCACTTTACATTTTTCTAAATTCATTTTTACAAGTGCTTACAGTGAAACATGGTGGGGGGCAGTATCCTTATGTGGGGCTAAATGACTGTTGCTGGTGTCCTACTTTTCATTGATAGTGTCATGAAGTGAAAGATGTGCTGCTCTGCATTGAAAGAAGATGTTTCCTCACTCCGTGCTCTTAGTAGACAAGCACTTTTTCCTACAAGACAATTATCCAAAACACACATCTGTAGAATTTCTGAAGAACAGGGTGAAAGGGATTCATTGGTCAAATGTCTCTTCAGAATTCCCCATAGGTGTTTGGTTGGGTTCTGATCAGGAAACAAGTTGGGCATCACTTTCCATCCAGTATCCCGGGTCTAGAAGAGGTCTTTCTTGAAGAATGGAAAAAGATGTTGCCAACTTGTTCACTGCATGCCTAGAAGACTTTGTGCTGTCTATAAAAATTATGGAGGTCATACAAAATACTAGATGTAGTAGTTTTTTTTTTAAAAAATCTGGAATGCATTCATTTTGCATCAACTAATTTGAGTAAATCTGAAGATTTTCTAGTTAAAATTTTATTTATTTCATGGCATAGGTAAAAAAAAAAATAAGTTCTAGGAAGCTCAGTCTTCTCAAAATGATGGAAATTGTCCTAGTGTTCCATGAAATACTGAATCAAAACTTACTTGTCATTTATGTTAAGCACTGTATATACACACATGAACACAGATACAAAAATTTATGTAAAGTATAAAATATTAGAAAAATATTTAGCAACAAATGTGTAACAAGCCATTTATAGGATCTAAGAATAACACCTCTTCTGAAAATACAATAACATCGGCTTTATGACTTACAGCATTTTCTGGATGGAAGATGTAAGAAGCGGGAGAGTTGTCTAAAATGATAGTCTTCTTCAGGTCTCTCCCCAGACGGCTCAAGTCTTTGACGTAGCAGCCCTGGTGGAATACACAAGCTTCCCTGAAAAGACGGGAGCGGAAGACACCCTCCTTATCCAGAAGATCAGTCACTGGATCAGCATACTAGGAATAAAAAATAAATCACTAAACAAATGAGCAAAAATTTAGTCCCAAGAGTACCACTCACCTCTGGGATTTTTAATACATGAAAACAATATTTTTTAAGCGATATTTACATAGTATAATCGTGTATGGTACTTCACAATAGAACAGGGCTAGGGATTCAGTTGGATTGGGATTCAGTTGGATTGGCAGCATAATCAATTTGGTCAAAAACTTTGCAATTATTTCATTAAAAGAATTTTTAATTAATGTGTCTTTTTTAACCCTTTACTACTATAGGATTAATAATGGATAGTTGTCTTATTGACACTTCTCTATTATTAACCCAGATTAATGTCACCTTTCAATAGCAAGGTGACATTAACCCCTTATTAACCCATGAGCCACCGCTAAATGCAATGGGAATAGAGTGGCTAAGTGCCAGAAAAGGCGCATCTTCTAGATGTGCCTTTTCTGGGGTGGCTGGGGCCAGATGTTTGTAGCCAGGGGGGGCACAAAAACCATGGTCCCTCTCTAGGCTATTAATATCTGTCCTTGGTCACTGACTTTCCCTCTCTGGCGGAGAAAATACTGTGTGAGCCCACGCATTTTTTGTCAACGAATTTACCCGTTAATTTAACACCTACATGTCCCAAATTTTTCACACATATACTAATCTAATTATTAGTCAAAAACATATATAAAACTAAATTAAATGAAGTGGTTTACTGTATGTAAACCATGAGTTATCTCATGTCGGGTTCTGTAATGATTTTACAGAAGCCGGCAATTGATTTAGCGGCTATTCTGCTATGTAGAACTCTAGAACTAGTGTGTGTGAGTGTATTTTATGTGTATATATCTATTCTTTTGTTTGTGTTTTAAAACCTGTCATTAGGATCCATTTTATGTCCATTTTGCAAGCTGGCAAGAAAATCTCACCATATGGATGCAAAACGGATGTCACACGGATGCATAGATGCGAGAAAAATCGCATTACAATCGGATGACATACGGATCACTGTTCATGAAACATTTGTGTGATTCTGGTCTTTGAAAAACGGACCGTATTTTTATACGTTGTGTGTGACTCCAGCCTTAAAATGGAAAAATCTCAGTGGCAATCAGGACAGATGTTTGTTAGAATAAAATATTTCTATCAGAGTTGGTTGAAGTGCTGCTCGTCTGTGCAGATATGTAAAGGCTTCTCATTACCTTGGCAAGACTAGCAGTAAAAAGTACACATTCATAGAGCTCTCCCATTCTTTCCAGAAACTCATCCACATAAGGCCTCTTTAGAACATACACCTAAGGAGAAGAAGAAATTAACATCAGAGAAAGGGATCCATCAGTTTTGTTTTTTTTTACACACACACGATGTAACAACTACAGTAGTTAAAGTATAAAGTTTGTTACACAGATGTATTGCTTAGTCACATGTATTTGTTGATGTGGCACTGTGCCCCACACAATCGCTAAACCAGTAATGTTACATTGCATATGTGTACTTATTTCTATAAAATTATTCTCAGGCATCACAAACTCATACATTTTTGTAATGAACTTCATTACTTTAATTTTGCTTCCTTCTCTCTGAAACACTATACTACAGTGATGCTTCCATGTCAGTTCATGTTACTTTAGAAGCCCCTTTCAAATTCGGATCATCAAAACTTTATGCACTAGATTCAGTCTGTGTATGGAAATTTCCCCTGTCTGGGCCTCTTTGTTACCCACCCATACTCAGACACTGAAACTCCTGTGCTCTGTTCCAATATAGTGTACAGATCTTGCTGAGCAGCAGTTGAAATCAGCTTCTAAAGGAGCATAAACTGGCATTGAAACGGCACTGCAGCATAATGTGTGAGAGATGGAAACAAAATAAAGCAGTTCATTACTGTGAAATAACCAGAAGATACTTGAAAAGTAAATTTTAATAATTTTAAGTTAAGTGCTGTACGGTCTACCCCATGTTGACTGTATGATGCCGATGCGACTACTCCAAAATGGTAAAACATGATTACCTTACCATACAATTAGAAATTACAAAATCGAGCAAACTGTGCTAGTAAAAGAGTAATAATTTTACACAAATTAAAATGAAACCTTTAAAACAACCCTTTCTTCAGATGTAACATTACGCTCTGTCTTAGGTGGGATATCAGCTGCTTCCTGAAACAAGTAATCAAGAGTAGGCCGCGCTGTGAGGAAACAGCCTATCCTGGATTACTTGAATCGGGCTGCAGCCATGACAGTCTGAGGACTTCACTTGCTCTTCTGAAAGCGGATAAAAACATTAAAATGCTTAAAAAAAACAACAAAAAAAAAAAACAGAAGTTTGCCCACTCACCTGATGAGTGGTCCCTCAATCTCTACGGGAACGATAAAATCTGCATTGCTAATTGGCTACAAGAAAAAAAAATAAACTCAAAATAAAGGAATAAAGGACATCCTCAGTGAACACTACCAGTGCATTATTTTGAAAACTGCAAAATAAATGGTTCCTGCACTTTACAAACAGGTAGTACCTTGAAAGAGCTATGAACCAGCGTTTCATCTAGGTCTATCACCATGCAAATTTTTCCATTATCTTTTGGTGCTACCTCAGGGAGTAAAGAGGTACCTGGAATCTGAGAAAAAAAAATGAAATATTTTAACTCACCATTGAAATACTAATTTAAGAAAAAAAAAAAAAAAAAAAAAAAAAAACATTTTCGCAAAATACACAAAACAGCACAATCGGACACCATTCATCTATGGTAAATAATAAGGAGGGGACATAGGAACTATAAAGTCTAATTGTGCCAACAGGTCTTTGCTCCTGTCCCACCTGCAGAAACATGCATAAAAAAATAGCCAGAAATTGCTTTTTATAAAGGATATAAAAAAAAATATATAGGATAGGATAGGATAGAAGAAAAAAAAATTGTACTTTGTATTTTATAATTTATTCATTGTCCACATTTTTCTTTAAAGCGAAAAGGTCATCAGGATTTTGCTAAGTAAACTACAGGCACTGTCATGATTTCGCTGTTATACTGATTAAAATGATACCTTTGGTTGATGAAATCAGTCTTGTGGTTGTTTTTTAATCTGTATTTGCAGTTTTGAGTTAATGAGATTCTCGTGCTCCAGGTCGACGCTTTATGTGGTGTTCTGCTTACATATTCATACTTAAATGATCGGTCACTGATGAGATGCTATTGAGCAAGCGCCGTTTTAATTTTCCTGCAGACGCCAATTTTTTTTTTTCCCTTCAACATGGTGTTGTCGCCATTTTGTTGGAGGGGGAATTTTTTTCTTTTTTTTCCCCACAATATAAACTGCGCAAGCGCAGTATTTAAATAGGAGGCAGGACACTGAAGGATCATTGACAGGTCATTCAAGTGTGAATATGAGAACATTATTAACTGAAAACGGCAACTACAGATTAAACAACAACCACAAGACGGATTTCATCACCCAGATGATATTTTAATCAGTATAACGGTGCTGACCTGACAGTGCTTGTAGTTTACTTAGCAAAATCTTGACAGGTTCGCTTTAAAAAAAAAATAGAAATTGTACTGCTAATGTATTAAGGATATATAACACTTGTTGGATTTTGGCCCAAATGCCATCATTTAATAACACTGCTCATTTTCATGCATGTTTCATTGAAAAGGTGAATGATTCTAAATAAACTACTGGGACTTTTAAAATCTTAAGGTTTTCCCAATAGGCAGCCATTCCTCTCAAAGGGTGTGCTCACTCTAGGTTTGTGCCACACAAGGGGAAAAAATGCTATTAAGCAGTCCCACGTTATCTTTCAGTATTAAAATGCCTTTACAAATACAGGAAGACAGCACTTCAATTATCATCGGTCTTCAGTTTATCTACCTGGAAAGGATGAAAGAGTGAGCAGAGCTAGCCGGGATTAGATCCTGCGACCTGCAGGTCACACAGATGCTTCCAGGCAGGAGTCTCAGCTGGCTGAGCACCCTCTTCGGTCCCACTGGCTGAAGCATTAAAAGTGCAGGTGGAAGAAGCTTATTGGTGAAGCTGCATTTCACATATTATTGTCTTGAGATTTTATGAACTATGCACAGAAAATGAAAATAAGAACAAAAATCTGGGGACAGGATCGGAGGTTTAAAAATAAAGAAAATGGAATTACCTAAGAGAAGCAACTTCATTCTGGTATGAGATTCATTGTGATCATGTTAAGATGCAATAATACTTATCGGAGTATCGTATGACTGACTTGTCTTCAAAAATCAGACCCAGTAGATGGTCGACCATCATTGGTCTCACACGATGCAAAGCCTCTTTGAAATCACAGTGTTAATATCTGGTAAGACTTTGGTTTCACTCAGGTGTCCTACATTTTACTCTATCAACAGCAACAATAAGTGATTAGACACATTTCCCTTTGATATTTGGCCTGCAAAAGTCAGTGGCAGAAGAGTCTCTGGATTCAGGTAGAGTTTATTTAGAACTTCTCTAGCCTGACTTTTTCTTTGATTTTTATTTAGGACTATAACTAGATGATGCTCCATGGAAGCAATCCGAAAATAGTTGGGAGTATAGACCTCTCGTACTGGAAGAGTCAGCATCAGCTACTAATGAACATTACATAATGAGGATGAGCTAGATATATTTTAGCTAAAGAAAATAAAAGGCCCCTCATCAACTATTTATGAGCACCACTGTGGCTCCTTGATTCAAATCCCACCATTGACAACATCTGCAAGGAGTCTGTATGTTCTCCTCGTGTTTGCATGGATTTCTTCTGGGTTCTCCAGTTTCCTCCCACACTCCAAAGACATACTGATAGGGAATTTACCAGTGATGATAAATTCTGTAAAGTGCTGTGGAATATGATGGTGCTAGATAAGTAAAGTACAATAACAACTAACTATTGGTACAGGATCCACTGGCCAACTATCAAAAGTGTATTGCGTTCCCAGTTCATTATCTATAAGTGAGAAATAGGCTTTTGCTACTCTTCCCATAGAAAACACTTACAGGCTTGGTCAAGCTGAGACTACATATGACTGAGGGTGGAGGAGATAGTTGTGTGGAGCAGCGTTCGGAGTCAGGTTAAACGTCTAGCAACATCCACTTGCAGTGCAGTGGGAAAAACAACCATTTTTCCTGCAATATTGTAATCTTGGGGTCTGCATTCAGTATTTTCAACAATTGGGGCTGGAACAAAAAACTGTCCATGTCCTATGTACAGAACAGTGCCTGGTTAGAAGACAGCAGCTATAATGGTGTGGGGTTGCTGGTCTAACCATCAGTTGTGGAAGTCACCTCCTAACACTTATTCACATGCCTTGGTAGGTGACATCAGGAAAGTCAGATGAGATTTTATAGAGAAAATAAGATTTCTAAGAAGCTTGCATTTCAGAAGTCCTTCTTAATAGGACATTTCAGTCATTGTACCTAGTGATTGCTAAATGATGTATGAAAAAGAGCCAATTATATACCTACCTGGTAGAACTGATACTGGAGACATTGGAGTAACTCCGACTGAAAGAAAAGGGGGAAATAGGACAAGTAAGCCATCCTATTCTTTACAAAATGAGCAACTATTAAGTAGCAGAGGACACTACACGGATGCTGAAGGTCACGTTTGGACGTACCTTTGGAGTAGTCTGTGTTTCCTCCTTTTGGGTGGGAGGTTCACCGGTGCCTCCTGGTCGATTGACATTCTGTGCACTGAGGCAACAGAATAAGGCCTTAAATATACTCCGACTTCTAGGCTTCTTTGGAGAGGACCTGGAGACCAGCCCTGGAAGGAATGAGACACACAGTTCAGCATTATATTCATCAGGGATTTCATTTCAACACGTTATTCATTTTTCAACACTAGTGGGGCTTTATGTTTTAATTCATCAAAAATGATTGGTGGTTAGTTCTTCAGGGTGTTTGGAACAACCTCCCTACTGAGTTCCAAGTGTTCCTAAAAGGATTGATGCAGTTTTGAAGACAAGGGTGGTCACACAAAATATTGATCTAGATTTGTTGCTTTTTTTTTATTCATGCACTTTGCATTTTGTTAACTGGTATAAATTATTAGCACTTCTAGTTTTAAAATAATTCTAACTTTGCAGCAATTTTTTCATAGCACTGTAGAACATCCTTGAGGAGGCAAAAAGCCTAAATATGTGTCAAATACCTAGTCTGATGTGCTAAATATAAGGATCATACATATTGTGAAAATGCATGGGATATAGTATAACAATATTGATATATTTACGATGTTTTGTGTGCATGTTAAAAAGGCAAAAGAATAGATCATGTCCTTGTCCTATCCATAAACTTGCATCAATTTGTTAATATTTTGAATAAAACCTAAAAAGAGTCATAAAATTATTACTGGCATATAAACACCAAGAGGCATTCAAACTAATGATCACAATTTTACTCCATCAACAGCAAAAGAAATAAAACAAGTTTAAATGTACAATGCTTACATCAATTTTCTGATCATGTCGCCCATTAGTGTATATCAAATAGAAAAATGTTATGTTACGGTAGCTGAGGAGTGCAGGTAAAAAAGGAAATACACCAGAGCAGTTGGAATCTATGAGATTGCAGTACCCTGACTAACCACCACAACTAGAGGCAGCCGTGGAGCGTTCCTACGTTGGTCCTAGACGCCTCGTCACAGCCTGAGAAACTAACTACACCTAAAGATAGAAATAGGAAAGCTATCTGCCCCGGAGCAGAACCCCAAAGATAATAGAAAGCCCCCAAACATGTAATGGCGGTTAGACAAGAGGAAATACTGACACAGAAAGAAAATAGTATGAGCAAACGCTGGGGCCCAAACTATCTAAATAGAAAAGGATAGGAAGGGTACTTACTGCAATCTCAGAAAACCCTGAAAAAACACCAACTCTACTAATTTCAAAATCACCTGAGATCACACGACCTCTACCACCTAAATTAGTTCTCTGGTGTAACAAAAACAAAACAGCAGCCACTGAAAAAAAACTGGAAAAAGCAAAAGTACAAAACACAGTGGCTGGACTAAACTGAGAGGGCAAAAGCCCCCGGAGGGGACCCTGAAGGCCCCCACAGAAGTGCAGGACAAAATGCAAAAATATAGCAAAAACACAAAATAAGAAATTGTCTTATCTGATAGCAGGAGATGCAGACACGACACAGCAGGCTACAAGGGAAACTGGAAAGAAGGATTCAGACCAGAACAATTGATCACCGGCAACCCTGATGGGAAAATGACTCCCTTATATAAGACCAATCAGTAACACCTGATTCCCAGTCCTCACAATCCTCACTAGTACCGCTTGTAACCACCAGAGGGAGCCTCTGCTCAGAACTCATCTCAAACCATTCACAACAGAAAAATCTACATCACTGTCAATTGTGAAAAAAAAGAAAAGATTGACCATGATTAAAAATAAATAATCATGCTAAAATTGCAGTTAAAAATGTGTAAATCCGACTTGTTTGCAGACATAGCAATAGGTATTAGGGCTGAGCAATGATCCTCTATGTTCAAATGATTATATATTTTATGATTAGTTATTAGATTCCGGCCAGGAAATAATTTAGCCTATCAGTTGTCCATGAATGAGAGGACCCGAATATAAAAGCAGCAGCACGCACATGCAGGGCTGTGGAGTCAGAGTCAGGAGTCTGTGTCCATTTTGGTGGAGTCGCTATAAAATGGACTGACTGTTGACAATATACCCTATAATAAATTGGGTACTGTACGACAATGCATGATGTGCTGTAAATGTTTTCATAAGAAGTTGTGAAACTTATGAAATGTCCTATAAATGTCTGTTCTGTTCCTGATCTAAGGATCTCGGCTTTTAGTTGAGATGAATCTGTGCTGCACTTTATGCACATGCTCAGTAGTGACCAGTGCTGTGGAGTCGTAGATGAGATGAATCTGTGCTGCACTTTATGCACATGCTCAGTAGTGACCAGTGCTGTGGAGTCGTAGTGGAGATGAATCTGTGCTGCACTTTATGCACATGCTCAGTAGTGACCAGTGTAGTGGGGTCGTAGATAGATGAATCTGTGCTGCTCTTTATGTACATGCTCAGTAGTGACCAGTGCTGTGGAGTCGGAGGTGAGATGAATCTGTGCTGCACTTTATGTACATGCTCAGTAGTGACCAGTGCTGTGGAGTCGGAGGTGAGATGAATCTGTGCTGCACTTTATGTACATGCTCAGTAGTGACCAGTGCTGTGGAGTCGTAGATGAGATGAATCTGTGCTGCACTTTATGTACATGCTCAGTAGTGACCAGTGCTGTGGAGTCGTAGATGAGATGAATCTTTGCTGCACTTTATGTACATGCTCAGTAGTGACCAGTGCTGTGGAGTCGTAGATGAGATGAATCTGTGCTTCCTTTATGTACATGCTCAGTAGTGACCAGTGCTGTGGGGTCGTAGATGAGATGAATCTGTGCTGCACTTTATGTACATGCTCAGTAGTGACCAGTGCTGTGGGGTCGTAGATGAGATGAATCTTTGCTGCACTTTATGTACATGCTCAGTAGTGACCAGTGCTGTGGAGTTGGAGGTGAGATGAATCTGTGCTGCACTTTATGTACATGCTCAGTAGTGACCAGTGCTGTGGGGTCGTAGTGGAGATGAATCTGTGCTGCACTTTATGTACATGCTCAGTAGTGACCAGTGCTGTGGAGTCGTAGATGAGATGAATCTGTGCTGCACTTTATGCAGATGCTCAGTAGTGACCAGTGCTGTGGGTCATAGTGGAGATGAATCTGTGCTGCACTTTATGCACATGCTCAGTAGTGACCAGTGCTGTGGGGTCGTAGTGGAGATGAATCTGTGCTGCACTTTATGCACATGCTCAGTAGTGACCAGTGCTGTGGAGTCGTAGTTGAGATGAATCTGTGCTGCTCTTCATGCACATGCTCAGTAGTGACCAGTGCTGTGGAGTCGTAGTTGAGATGAATCTGTGCTGCACTTTATGTACATGCTCAGTAGTGACCAGTGCTGTGGGGTCGTAGATGAGATGAATCTGTGCTGCACTTTATGTACATGCTCAGTAGTGACCAGTGCTGTGGAGTCGTAGTTGAGATGAATCTGTGCTGCACTTTATGTACATGCTCAGTAGTGACCAGTGCTGTGGAGTGTAGATGAGATGAATCTGTGCTGCTCTTTATGCACATGCTCAGTAGTGACCAGTGCTGTGGAGTCGTAGATGAGATGAATCTGTACTGCACTTTATGTACATGCTCAGTAGTGACCAGTGCTGTGGAGTGTAGATGAGATGAATCTGTGCTGCTCTTTATGCACATGCTCAGTAGTGACCAGTGCTGTGGAGTCGTAGTTGAGATGAATCTGTGCTGCACTTTATGCACATGCTCAGTAGTGACCAGTGCTGTGGAGTCGTAGTGGAGATGAATCTGTGCTGCACTTTATGCACATGCTCAGTAGTGACCAGTGTAGTGGGGTCGTAGATAGATGAATCTGTGCTGCTCTTTATGTACATGCTCAGTAGTGACCAGTGCTGTGGAGTCGGAGGTGAGATGAATCTGTGCTGCACTTTATGACATGCTCAGTAGTGACCAGTGCTGTGGAGTCGGAGGTGAGATGAATCTGTGCTGCACTTTATGTACATGCTCAGTAGTGACCAGTGCTGTGGAGTCGTAGATGAGATGAATCTGTGCTGCACTTTATGTACATGCTCAGTAGTGACCAGTGCTGTGGAGTCGTAGATGAGATGAATCTTTGCTGCACTTTATGTACATGCTCAGTAGTGACCAGTGCTGTGGAGTCGTAGATGAGATGAATCTGTGCTTCTCTTTATGTACATGCTCAGTAGTGACCAGTGCTGTGGGTCGTAGATGAGATGAATCTGTGCTGCACTTTATGTACATGCTCAGTAGTGACCAGTGCTGTGGAGCTGTAGTTGAGATGAATCTGTGCTGCACTTTATGTACATGCTCAGTAGTGACCAGTGCTGTGGAGTGTAGATGAGATGAATCTGTGCTGCTCTTTATGCACATGCTCAGTAGTGACCAGTGCTGTGGAGCTGTAGTTGAGATGAATCTGTGCTGCACTTTATGTACATGCTCAGTAGTGACCAGTGCTGTGGAGTCTGAAGTCAAGGAAATTGAGGAGTCAGAGGTTTGGCTTACTGACACCACAGCCCTGCGCACATGTCCCTCTTGTTCTACCGCCTAACAATTATTTTGTAGAGCAGATCTACACATGATTGTCTTAAATACCTACAATAGTAAATACCATTATACTCTGCCATGTTCATAACATTAGTAGAAGGAAGCTAGGGAACAAAAGCGCAAATAGGGTCTTATTCGGTATATGTTCATAATATTAATAATTTCCCAAAATGCCAAAATTACTAAAGTAGATCTTCTTAAAATACATCAATGGCATTGAGAACTTCTAAATGCATCAGTATCTTAAAATGTATTCCTAGTGTGACAGTCAACCCTGCCAAGATAACCATGACTGTCCAGAAACCAATGTACGTCATGTGTAATGATATGTTCCAGGCGTGAACTAGTTCAACATGTTCTGTTATTGCAATTAAAGTGTGGAGTTGTTTATTTTACTGTATACATGCCTTTAAGTTACCTTTATGAATAATTTTGTATTGTACAAACAAATGGAATCCAATTCACTAGATGCCA
Source organism: Oophaga sylvatica (assembly GCA_033576555.1). Taxonomy (NCBI): domain Eukaryota; kingdom Metazoa; phylum Chordata; class Amphibia; order Anura; family Dendrobatidae; genus Oophaga; species Oophaga sylvatica. The sequence continues at coordinate 108,296,374 of JARQOD010000002.1, forward strand.
AGAACTAGAAAAGGAGCTGTGGATTAGGAAGTTTGTTATAGTGTGTGGCTGCGGCCACATGGAGTGCTAGGAGAGTCTGTATAGTCTAGATAACAGCCAGAAAATTGAGTTTTGGCTGTGATGCAGGAGATAAAAATTGCATGAAGAGGTGCTAAAGACAAGCATGAGCAGAGGCAGGTCAGAGCACAGCTAAGGCCCCTTTCACCCATCAGCTTTTCGACGTCAGTCAGAATCAGTCGACGGATCCGTTGCAGATTGTGAAAAACTGATGCGACGGGATCAGTTTTTTCATCTGTTTTTCGACGGATCCTTTTTAAAAACGCCCACCGACAGATAGATCTATAGATAGGTAGATAGAATACATAAATATATCCATGGATATATCTATCTTTTTATATAGCTATGGATATAGATCGATAGCTAAATAAATAATAGCAAGGCCGATGTTTATTAAATGAACAATGTTTTATTTAAAAAAAAAAATGGCGTGGGCTCCCGCGCAATTTTCTGCGCCAGAGGGGGAAAGCCGACGGCCAATATTTGTAGCCTGGGAAGGGGGTAATACCCATGGCCCCTTCCAAGGCTATGAATATCAGCCTGCAGCTGTCTGCATAGCCATTACTGGCTATTAAAATAGGGGACCCACCCTCCCCCCAAAAAAATGAAGTGGAGTCTCTCTATATTTTATAGCCAGAAAGGCTACGCAAACAGCTGCGGGCAGATATTCATAGCTTAGAAAGGGGCCATGGATATTGGCGTCCCCCCGCCCCCCCCCCCTCCCCGGCTACAAATACCAGCAAGCAGCCACCCCAGAAATGCCACTTAGCCCCTCTCTTCCCACTGCCGTGTAGCGGTGGCATATGGGGTAATAAGGTGTTAGTGTCACCTTTCTATTGTAAGGTGACATTAAGCCCGGTTAATAATGGCGAGGAGTCAGACGCCTATCCATTTTTAATCTTATATTAATAAAGGATTAAAAAAAAAAACACACATAAGAATAAAGTATTTTAATGAAATAAAACAAGACAAATTTTTTCAAAATTTTTATTGTACGCCTATCCAGTCGAAGCCATCAATCACCTGCAAAAAAACAACAACAATATACTCCCTGTCCACCGTAATCCCATTAATAACGATCTCCCCTATAGAGCTGTCACATCAGCAGATGTGACCTCTCTATAGGCCTCCGATGACACACTGACTGTAAATAACCCTCCCGCAGTGTGTTATTGGAGATAAGCCTCTCGCTTTACGGCACTACAGCGTGAGAAAATTCTCATGGCTGTAATGCCGCAAAGTGACAGGTGAACTCCGGTGACCTGTCGGCGGTGGAATGACACAATGCAGAGGATTATCTCAGTCATTGTATCACTGGAGAGCGGTAGCATCAGCTGTTATGACAGCTCTCCATGCGAGATCGTCGTGGGACAATCGTATTAATTGGATTACGTCGGACACAGGGAGTGTTTATATATATATATATAATATATATATATATATTATATATATATATATTATTTATTTATTTTTTTTACAGGTGATCGAGGGCTTTTGGGATTAGGTGGAGACGGTGAGTATGGACTATGTGTGTATGTGTTTTTTTTTTTTTTTTACATTCAACACATTAGCCAGATGATGGGACTACTACTGTGCCATCATTGGCTAATGTGTCAAATCAGTCACTGTAGCAGCTATAGCCAGATAGGACTTGCAGTCCCACCGGACGATACCTGCATACACACACACACACACGACCCGTCTCTACAGATCCGTCCGACGGACAAAGAATTTCCGACGGATCCGTCGAACGACGGATTAAACATGCAGCCATCCATCGCTATCTGTCGCTAATACAAGTCTATGAGAAAAAAAACGGATCCAGCGGCATCAGTCACCGCATCCGTTTTTCAAAATTCGACGGATTGTAACTGATGGCCAAAAACTGATGTGTGAAAGGGGCTAAAGGAAAGCAGAGTACTGGCTATGCCGGGCTATCTAAGGTAAGATGGGCCTGAAAGGAAATCGCAAAAAAGGCTTAAAGGGAACCAGTCACCACTTTTTTGGCCTACCAGCTAAAAATATAATTTAATTGAGTGTCAGCTACACGTTCCACAACTACTTCTGCATGGCAAAAATGCACCATATCTGCTTTGTGTGCACAAGCCCTTAATGTTAGCATATTTTGCAAGCCTTAAAAATAAGATGCAGTTTGAGATGTCTGGAAATTGCTTACTTTCCCTTTCCCCAGAAAGGACACATGCATGCTTGGCAGAGCATGCATGTGTATATGGGAGATTAGGAGAGATAGGGGTCCGATAATTAACGGTTGCATAACAGTTATCTACTGTGTATGGCCACCTTTAAAAAGACAGAACTGTACAGATACATGACAACGCTGGTATGTTTGTGCCAGAGACATCCATTTCGCTTCCTACTCCGCTTTGAGCCCACTATTATGGGAATATTGTGCCTTGTTTGTGAATAAAAGACTTGGTTTGCATCAGAAATGTGCGTTTTGACAACCCACAGAAATAAAGTACAAGATATTTGAAGCCCAACTAACCATTCGTGCCATCCAGCACAAGGGCCTCTTCTTGGTAAATTCCTAAACAGAAGCAGCAGAATACATAATTACATCATACTAAAATCAAAAGCTCAGAGTACAGGAAATGCCTGGAGGTGAACGCAATTTTCAACTTGAAAACGGTCAATCAAAAGTTCATATCAAAGAATTCCATGCATCAAACAGCCTTAATAGGTCAGGGGAGACAAAACTAATAAGCAAGCTCCTGGAACAGCTCCAAGACTGCTCAATGCTGTTCTGATCCCAAATAGCATCTACTGTCTATTTGTCTAACCAAAAAAACGCATTCACCTAATTGTGCTTACTTCCCATACCAACTCCAGGATGGCGTTATCTAAGAGGCTTCGATTATGAGCAAATCATAGGACAGAATTCTCCTGAAAGATCCACGATCAACAGGTTCAAACGTCCATTCATTCTGTCACAAATGTCAACAAACTGGATCCTAATATTATAGTGGGCTAGTAAAGATAGTCCCTGCTGTGAGGTCCTGAGTAAAGGGTATGCCACACTGAACAATATCGCTAACGGGATCGCTAAAAAACGTCACTATTTAGCGATCCCGTTAGCGATGTTGTTCAGTGTGGCAGCTGCCAGCGACGAGCTTCCTGCTGTGATCTCGCTCGTCGCTGGAATCGTTCCGGACCCTATTTTCTCGTGGCGCTCCCGCTGGGTAAGTATAATCGCTAGTGTGGCACCTTTTCTTAGCGATTTAGCGGTACTTTTGTACCGCTAAAGTCGTTAAGAAGATCGCTAACGGCGATAGCGTCGTTAACTATATCGCTAAATGTGGCCGCACTTAGCGATATAGAAACAATCCCGCTAGCGATCGCATTAGTATGCGTCGTTATCGTGATCGCTAGCGGGATTGTTTAGTGTGGCAGTACCTTAAGAGATCTGCCAATGAACTATGACGTGTGGCTCCTTCCCCCAGCCTGGCTTGCCTGTAAATGATCTAACAACCATGTGAGTGATTTTCATCTGTAATCCTATTTTATTTTATAACTGCATCTGTACATAACGATATTGTCTCAGTTTGTTGCATCTTTTTATATTATATAAGCACTGCCTGTTTTTTAAGGAATAAACCTATAAATTTATTAGTTTGTTTCTCCTGCTCTATAAACGAATTTGCACGTGCCTGAAGTACTACGCTACTGTTTTGGGGTTGCTACGGACCCGCTTGATAAATTGTTCATCAAAAGCCGTAGCTGGTGGCAGCTAAAAAGAAGGGGTGTTAAGTGTTGACATTGGGGTGGCGTTGGCGGTGACGGAGCGAGTTTTATAAGTATATTGCCCGGCTGCGGCTCGGAGTAATTATAATTCCCTCACTGCCGCGTGCCCAATAGCCAGCACACATCCAAGTGACCCGTCTGGCAACTAATTATCCTAGGTGCAGTTCCCTGACTGACCTGAGGGTAAGGGGGGCGCCAGAGAGCTGCAAGTTCCTAAGTGGAAGTGGGATAATTATAAATCCCTGCAGTTTACTGGGTCGGACGGCAGCAGCCGTCGTGTGTGTGCACGTTCCATCACATGTGGTGGCAGCGGTGGGAGCTTTACCGCTGTGTGGCGGACCGTGTGCCCGTTCATACTTTTTGGCACGGCCACGATTTGGCCACGGGTTCCCCAACCAGAACTTGACTGCCTCATACATGCTTTAGAGGCTATTGAGTTTGGGTGAGGAATTCTGCAGCCAGACAGCGCACTTATGGTTTCACACCATGACCACAAGACACCAATGTGTGAATTCGTCCATAGATGTTGGAATCCGAGAGCTTTCCAACCTGAAGAGGACAGTTCATTGGTGCATTACCTTGCTATACTTTAGACGGTTACTGCCCCATATGTTGAAGCGGTGTTGTCTCAGCATCACTCATGCATGATGAAATATGCACATAAAAATAAAATTAGCTGGAAATTCTAAAGTTGCCAGATCTAGCCAGTGGCGCTATATAAGGTTACAGGGTCAATGCCTTCCAGACAGTAGGAAACACTTAGAGAAAAGGTGTGAAGTTACCCACAGTTTCCGCTGCAGACAGTGATTGACCGAAAAGATAAATTACAAGAACTGCTTTTGGCAAATACTTGGGTTTCACGGAAATTACAAAGAGCAAGCTCTGTGACCTGGTGGATTATGGTCCTTAGGTCTGGCATCGCAGGTGAAACAGGTATAGCTAAAAACATAGGACAGATTTATAAAGGTATAACCCCATGTATGAGCAATAGCAAGAAGACTTCATAGGGTTGATGGATCTTAAAGGGAATCTGTCACCCCATTTTTCGACTGAGATGAGGCCACCGCCATCAGGGGCTTATCTACAGCATTCTGTAATGCTGTAGATAAGCCCCCAATGTCACCTGAAAGAGAAAAACGAGTTCTATTATACTCACCCAGGGGTGGTACGGCATCCGATTCAGTCCGGAGGGAGTCGCGGTCCGGCGCCTCCCAATTTTCTAACGAAGCCGTCCTCTTCTTTGCTTCCCGTCGCGGCTCCGGCGCACTGCTCTGCCCTGTTGAGGGCAGAGCAGAGTACTGCAGTGCGCAGGCGCTGGGAAAGGTCAGAGAGGTCCGGCGCCTGCGCACTGCAGTACTTTACTCTGCCCTCAAACAGGGCAGAGCAGAGCGCCGGAGCCGCGACGGGAAGCAAAGAGGACGGCTTTGCTAGAAGATGGGAGGCGCCGGACCGCGACTCCCTCCGGACCCATACCAGATCTGGACCGCCCCTGGGTGAGTATAATCTAACTCGTTTTTCTTCTCTTTCAGGTGACATCGGGGGCTTATCTACAGCATTACAGAATGCTGTACATAAGCCCCTGATGGCGATTGCCTCATCTCATAGTCAAAAAATGGGGTGACAGATTCCCTTTAAGGGGTGTGTGGGGAAAGGAGGGAAGGAAGGTTAAGATCTCAATAAAAAGGTGGAACACTTGTCCTGGAGACCAATCATTGTCATAACGGCTCCATTTAAATGGCAGGCGAACCTGCTGGCAGCAAGCACCAATCAGCAATACAGAAAGCTGATCAGGACTCGTGTTTATTTGCACGTATTGACCGTAACGGGTGCGTGCAATAAAATTTATATTCCCCTTCACTTCCATTATTGGCAAAACATCAGTGTTTGAGTCCCTATGACTTCATGAGGAGTCTGCACCTTAAAAGGGTTTTCCAGAGGACATGTTACAAAAAAAAAACAAAAAAAAAACCTTTTCTTGGACAACTCCCTTTTACGGGCATATAAATGAAAATCAGCAGTGAATTATGGTACCAGCCAGGCAGATCAGAACTTACAAAGTTCATCACCATGTTGACAGATTTTTCCACCTATACAACACAAAAACAGCAGATTTTTTCAGTCTTGTGTAGACTCAACTAAACATCTCCAAGTGGGTCTCCAAGTGTTAGAGCTCGCTCAGACAAGTACGGTATACATTTTCAGTCCCTATATGATGTCAGTGTAAAGATACAGACAAATGCAAGTGAATGGGGTAGTTCAGATGAACCACTTATGTACTACCATACGTTTTTGGGTGGGATCAGACTAAGGTTATATTCAGTGAAAGTTACTATCATTCAGAAGTGGACAGATTTTTTTCCTCAGGCATCATCCTAGGTGCATCTGGTTTTTTTTCCCCACTGAAGCAGGTAGATGCGTATATGGCTCAGGGCTTATTAAGTTAAGAAATTAAGTTCTCCATCTTCTCCATACCCGTGCGATGATTCTTTCGTGCGAGAGAATAGGATCACAGTAAACTGACACTCTGATCAGAGTTTGGGCTGAGTGTCATTAGCATAACCAATTCGATTTTCTCACTCGTCTGACGCCGGCCTCAATAAGACTCCTATGGGTCAGTGTGCTGACCGAAAAAAAAGAGACAACACAAGGACATGCAACACAGATGTATGAATGTAGCCACAAAATCAAGAGATAGAACGCATGCTATATGGACATCATATTTAATAAAACTGATTGGAGACGGTGGTTGTTAAAAACAGATAATATGGATGTCTAGAAGAAAAAAAACACGCACATGGACATACGGATGAGAATGGTCTCTGGATGAAAAAATGAACGACTGTCTATATGCTCATCTGAACTGGCCTTAAAGTGATGTCTCCGCTTTTTATATATGATCATTGAACATCTTGGGACCTCATTCTCCATATTTCTGATTTGAAGCTGGAGAGGACAAAACAAATCATCTTGGTCTAGGAAAAGGCTCAATACTGAGACCTTTTTTTCTTAGAAATAGACGGTCCCCATAAAATGACTAACAAAGACACTAAATTCTGGGAGTAGGAGCTTGAACACGACTAATGATGTGATGATGCTATATATATGTCCATTGTAGTAAGCCTCTAATTATAGGACCACAGCTTCCGGCTCTAGGAGTTCCTACAAGTTCTTCTCAATTGTCTTCCTTTAGGCTAATAATGACTTCCTGCCGAGCTTCAGAGCTGTTCATCATTTCTTATGTATCAGCTCATTCTGATGAGAGTGTGGGACATTGCTGGACGCCATCTCCTGACACTCGATAAGGAACAGCATCCAAACAAGAGATTACTGCTTTAACAGACTTATTACTAACAGCAAACAGAGGTTTTGCTTTATTCACTGTGGAAGTCCTTTATCTTCATGGGTCTCTATTGTCAATGCATGTGGACAGCTCAGTAGGGTTAGGGCCCCGTCTCACATAGCAAGATCGCTGCTGAGTCACAAGTTTTGTGACGCAGCAGCGATCTCGCTATGTCTGACACGTACCAGCGATCAGGCCCCTGCTGTGAATCGCTGGTCGTGTCAGAAATGCCTGGACTTTTTTTTTTGATCGCTGGTCTCCCAGGTACACATCGGGTTTCCAAGTGTGGGGCTGTGCCTGGAAACCCGATGTGTACGTTGGATACCAGCGCGCTGCTGCGAGGGGAGCTGGTAACCAAGGTACACATCGGGTTTCCAGGCACCGCCTTGGTTACTAGCTCCCTGCAACAGCGCGCTGGTATCCAACGTACACTGCGGGTTACTAAGCGACGTTACCCGCAGTGTCGCTGTGCTGATCACTGCCTGTTTGGCAGCTCAGCAGCGATCATGTAGCGACACACCAGCGATCCTGACAAGTTCATATCGTTGTCGGGATCGCTGGTGCGTCGCTATGTGAGACGGGGCCCTTAGATGTAGTGTTAGATTGGGGTGCCAAGGGCCCACCAGTAGCCTCAACTCCAGGGCCCCATTTCCAGCTACACGCAAATATGACTTTATTCTCATTCACAAATTTCTATATTAATAAACAGGGTTGATTGTATATATCAAATTAAGTGTATTGTGCCAAGTACTGCTCAGATAAAAAAAAAAGGGGCCCACCAGAAGATTCTCCTGTTCGCCTGTGGGCCTGTCCGAGCCTGGATGTAGTCAAAGAGCACAGGTATTACATCATAATGTACATCCCACACATCATCCGCCTCAGACAGACAGTAAGCGGTACATGTAAATTCAAACAGTTTGTAAAATCTCAAAAATATCCAGAGCCAAAACCAGGGCTCATATGAGTCCTGATGGCATCCTGACAAAGCCATCCAGCTAACAAGATGAGCTGCAATAACCACAATTATCTCCAGAAGACTAATGTGTCCTACGCGATGAGAGCCATTTTCCTGAAGCAGGGCAGGACTAGATATAGATGTTCTCCGGTGCCACGCTGCTTATGAGCGATACAACATGCAGGGAGCAGCTGGAGCGCAGAACATTACGTCCGATTCAGTTTCAATTACTGATCTACAGGGCATTACAACAGGAGGTCGGACCCTCCTGGCACATCTGCTCAACACCTAAGCTGACAAATGCTAAATGGGAGCCGCATCTCTCCATATGCAGCCAGCAGCTGCGCAGAACAAACACCTAGCGGTTCACTGTACGGGGCCAGACGGGCGCCATTACATAGCTTTAGGTCACACTTGCCAACTCTCCGGAAAACCCCCAAAATGGAGAGATCTCACAGATGAGTTGGCGAATCATTCAGGTGCATGCTGATTTTTTTCCCACAATGTGAATATGCAGTTTGGTAAAATTTCAAATGTCCTATAATTTGTTGCCGATTTCTACGCACAGCGGGAAACAAATCTGGACAGACCTAATCCTGTAATACAATCACTAATATGTATTCCCCCGGGAAAGGAATGTGCCGACAATAATTGGGAGATGTAGTAAAAGCAGGGAAAATTCATGAGCGTAGAAACAGATACTCTAGACCAGGGACCTTTTTGGTCCAAGGGCCATATATATTCAGATGTATTGTGGCCCAGGGGTTAGGTTCAAACATTATAAACATCACTACATAAATACATAATAGGCACTTATTCCATTTTTAGGACTCCCACCCAAGAGAAGATAGAGATGCTCTTCTCTCCCCATCCAGAAAGACAAATCCATGGCCTCCTCCATGTAGTTTATGCAAGATGCTGACAGCCCAGTGTGCCCTTCTCCCATTAACAACAATGGTTATGGCGGCAGTCATACACGGCCACTACTTCATCTACATCTCACCTGGATGGTGAAGTGATCACAAAGTGCACCATTAATAGTTACACTACATGGAAAATACATATGAGCTGCCCCTAGACACTTTCAGGGATGTCTGTGACCAGATAGGGGGCCGCACAGGAGGGCACCAAGGGCCGCAGGTTGGGCACCCCTGGTCTCAAGTCTAATTAACATACATCTTCAGTGCGAGGCAATAGCAATAATTCTAAATATGGCACCAAAGCACAGTGGGTCTGTATGCAGCTTCAGGTAATGTTCTGCATCGCAGATCGAAGCAAGAGTCATTGATGCAAACACGGTTTCATCTGCAAAATAGGGACCAGTGCACACTGGGATTTATCTACAGTGCAGGTGGAATATCACCCGTCTTATTGGGCAGCATGCAGTCCACTGCGCATGCAGATAGCACGCCGACCCAAAATACCACTGTCTGAATGAAGGCAAGACAGAATTTAATACATTCTTTAAAACGAGCAGCTATCAAGTCTGATATTGAACCCACAGTTCACCAACCCGCCAGATAAAAGGATCACCACTAATTCTAAGTCCACTGACATCACATCACTATTACCGTATATATTTGTGTTACTTCTATGACTATAACATGACCCTTAGCGCGCAGTCAGATGGCCGAATAAATGGGAGAGATCGGAACGCAGGGCATGGACTGGCCGGCGGCTTTCCCCACCCGAGCATGACAGCTGCATAGAAATACATAAAGCGGTCATGCTCGGGTCTGTAGAGCCGCAGGCCAGTCCACGCACGGCGTTTCGATTTATACGGCCATCTGACTGCGATCTGTGACAGACTTGACATTATTTGCTGGAGCAGGCTATAGTTTCGTCAGACTATCCTGCCTGTATTCCATCTGGTAAATGAATTAGACATGGTTCAGTTTAATTTACTCTCGTCCGTCCACGTGCTTTATATTGGTGGCAGATCTTTGTGAAATAAGGATCATGAATAGCTATAAAAACATTTTATTCGTCAACTACCATGAAGCACAAAAACCAGCGAGTCACTTATTTATGTACCATCGTAACACTACTTGTGCTTTATGAGAATGTTCCTACCGCCATATTTATTAAGTCCTGCAGGTATATATATTAATACCCTCTGCAATAGGGGTTGTCTGACGGCGGTGTGGTAACATCACCGCGACTTGTTCTTCGAAATCAAGTGTAAATTGAGTGCCTAATACTAATGTGGCCACTACTAATATCAATTTACACTTAATTTTATTAAATTTCATTGAAAGCTGCCAAGACTCTCACAAGGTGGGAACGCTGGGACCATTACACTGTAACATAAAAGGAAAATATTTTACCAGACCAAATAAAAAAAAAAAAATCGAAGTAAGAGGCAGCTAAGGGCACCAAAAAACTTAATATTTTGGAGTGTCATTGTAGAAAGAAAGCTCAGAATTTTTATTTATTGCATCAAATTTATTTTATGAAGTTCTAATAATAGTAATAAAAAAAAAAAAAAAAAGTATACAATAAATGTGAAGGATCGACTTAGGGCCACAAAGCTATAATGTAGCATGTAGGAAGCAGATGGTGCTTCAATATGTCTTGTGGATCCAGTGTCAGAGAAAAGAGAAGCCGGACACTTCTCCAGCAGTAGCCTGGAGGGGCCACCCCGAGGAGAGAGGCCCCTTGAATTACACGTGCCAAAAGATCAACCAGAGGTGAAAGCGAATACAAATCCTGTCCGCCGCTTATTCCAGGGTACTGGGATCCGAGCTGTAGCGGTAAGAACAATAAATTAGCCTCATAATAATAATACAACGCCATTTGCGGGTTTTTACTGCTAAAGAACAAGGACTGAAACGTCTTTGTATAAAATGTACACGGCCCTGAGAGCCATTATAAAGCACAGAAGAACAGCTATTCAAGATAGAAAAAAAATACAAAAAAAAACGAACAAAAAAACCTTCATTCCACATTTTGTGAAAGTTAGGACGCACGTCAGTAAAATAAGAAAAAAAAAAATGTAGAAAAGGAAATACAGAAAATTACTAAGGAAGTGAAACAATGCATGACCAGACGCTAGGCACACCCTGTGGTGCTGGTGTCAGGAGAAGGCACCATGTTGTCTGTGATCTCCTTTCTATGCAGCATTTATAAATTACATTCAGGGTATGGCTTCGTTGTCTATCTGGATAAAGTAAGTAATAGCTCTCCCCCACCCCCCCATCAAAATGAGTCCAAGAAATATGGGTTGCCAACGCTCAACCCCACATAGTGCCAGGGGCGGACATATCATTGGGGGCTACACAGGGGGCCACTTCTACCTCCGAAAAGGTGGAATTGTGCACTATGAACTGCAAAGGGCCCATACACTGTTCTGGCACCAGGCCCCTTCTGTGTGTCTGTTCCTGCACAGGGCCCCTAGATAACTGGTCATTAGAAAAATTAGTGTGGATGCATCACCGCACCGATGAGCTCCATGTGGGAATTCTACCGGCCTGGTGGTATAAACAGGCATCGGCTTCATACACAGACCCGCACATGGGCCTGGTTTGAGCGACATCTGCCCTTTAGAGTAAAACATTTTTACATTTAGCTAAACACAACACCTGGGACGTATTTACGAGCGCGGCATACATAGGGTGCCCTTTATGTGCCATTACGACGACACACTGACCTACATCGTCTCCTATACAAGCACCAAATCCAGCATCACAACAGTCACAGACCTCGAATAACAAACTGGATGACACCGGAAAAATAAGGCAACTAACTTTAAAAAGGATCGGTCACCTTTCTGGACGGCTATTTTAGCAAATGCTTATATTCCCCATAAAGAAACAATTTTGGAGCTTCTTTCCTCAGACCTCCACAAAACAGCCAGTAGGGAAACAGAACAGCAAGACCAGATCCAATATGGACGGGTGCAAGTTGCACGCCATCACGAGGTCAACTCCAATCCCCAAAATAATCCTAGAAAAACAAAAAATAATAATCCTATGTCAAAGCCAAAAAGAGACAAACCGCAACGTTTCAGCTCCTTTATAGAGCCGGTTTCATGAGCAATTACAGAGGTACAACAATGCTGATGTCTAAGAATTGATGCTCCAGAAAGTTACTTCAATGCAAATATTTCACAAATTGGTGATGGGGCCCCTTTTTTTTAAAAAAAAAAAAAAGTCTATACTGTATGTTTATGTGTTATTTATGCCAACATACAGATTCCAAGACCACCGAGACAGTGATTGGCTATAGGGATGTGAGATCTGCAGCCAATATAAGCACATGCTAGCGGGTAGACAGCGCTGGAATGGAGGATGAGCATTATTTCACCGTTTTAGCGCTCCTGTTGCCTGTGTGCACCATTTTACATATCTTGGGCATCCGCTTTAAAGGGAACCTGTCCTTACATTTCACTTCTCTAAACTATTAATATGGGTATACAGGTCATACCTGTATGTCTCATATCAGATGCCTTGTGGACAAATCATCTTTATCACTTTATATGACCTCTTCCAGTCTCTTGGGAGGACGCTGAAAATCTCTGGAGGCAGAGTTATTTTACATGAAGGGGAAGTTACGAGTGTGATGTGTAATGGCCGCTCTCTCCAGAGCTGTGTGTGATTATATCTGATACATCTGCAGCTTCCTCTCAGATTCAGCTTTCATTTCACAGGCAGACAGGGTTGGAATAATGTTACAGTACAGCAGAGCTCAGAAAGCTGCAAATACAAAGTTAATTTCTCCTATCCTGTGTTAGTTACTTGTCTCACACTGATAACTCCCCCTTAATGTAAAATAAGCACTGGAGGCAGAGTTATCTTCCAGGCAACATCCCTCCCCTCTGGAGGACCCCATTTACACATAAGAAAAATGTGGATTTCTTGGGAATAAGACATCAGATAAATATTAAGGTATCATTTTATTCAGCTTCCTTCTATATATACCCATATAGACGTCTTAGGAGGGTTGATCCTACTAACAGATTCCCTTTAAGGACCATCTAGCTTTCTGTCCCCTGAACATAGGCTCATTAACTTTTTTCAAGTGCTCCCATCATCTTCCCTTTAATAAGGTTTCAATTAGATGTCCTAATATCTTTTATACTATTGATGATAAAAGGGCAGTGCCCTGTAAAACAATAAACCTACAAATTAACTCAACTCTAATCATGTTTCCACACAGAAGCCTCTGATTGCTTGGCGGTAACAAATGGTAGGAATCATGTAGAGAAAGCAGAACCCATCCAACTAATGCCTTCAGTTTTGGCTGAGGTTTAGCATGGATAACGCACAGCTGTGGTGATTTATTTTAGATGCAGCATTTTAAACTGGTTTTTGAGCCACTAAAACTGCCAATACGCTGTGCAATTAAGCTGTCCAAATGTGCTCAGGTCAAAACCGGGCGTACGCAGTGAGGCGAGGTGTACGGGGGTCCTCAGCGTTATCTGTGGAATGGGCATGTGCCCAAGGCTTCTGGGGGCGGTCAGGACTCTGGTAACTGCCCCGTACCCCCTTACTGCAAACATCCTGGTAACTTGCTCAAAACCTAAGTGAAAAAGTGTTTAAGAATGGGTTGCGGGTTACATAGATGCATCTTACTTTTCCTCTTGAAATTCAATATAGCACAGAAATTAATTTTAACCCCTTCCCGACCCATGACGCCACGTAGGCGTCATGAAAATCAGTGCCAATCCGACCCATGACGCCTATGTGGCGTCATGAAAGGATCGCGTCCCTGCGGGTCGGGTGACCGGGGTCACTGAAAGGTCACCCGACCCGCCGGCACAGGACCCTTTGTGCTTCACCACAGGGGGGTTGGCTTAACCCCCCCGTGGCCACGATCGCTCTGATTGGCTGTTAAAAGTGAAACAGCCAATCAGAGCAATCTGTAATATTTCACCAATATAATTGGTGAAATATTACAATCCAGCCATGGCCGATGCTGCAATAGCATCTGCCATGGCTGGACACCGAGCCCTGACCCCCCCACACGGATTCACGGCGTGGCCGGAATCGGGTCCGCCGCCACCGGATGCGCGGTCGGTCCCCCGTCACTAATCACCCTCGTCCTGGCCTCCGCTGCCCCCACCTTCCGATCCCCCCCTCACTTCGACCCCCATACTCACCTCTCCCGGTCCCGATGCCTAGATCCTTCCCGGCGGCTGCCCGGGATTCTTCATGGGCGCCGCCATCTTGGAAAATGGCCGGCGCATGCGCAGTGCGCCCTACATAGTCAAAAAATTTATTTTGATCACTGTGATAAACTGTCACAGTGATCAAAATAAAAAAAAGTAAGTGAACCCCCCCTGTCATAGGTAGGGACAAATAATAAAGAATTTTTTTTTTTTTCCTATTAGGCCTTGTGCACACGTTGCGGATTTTGCTGCGGATCCGCAGCTGATTTCGCTGCTGATCCGCAGCTGATTTCGCTGCTGATCCGCAGCGGATTTCGCTGCTGATCCGCAGCGGATTTCGCTGCTGATCCGCAGCGGATTTCGCTGCTGATCCGCAGCGGATTTCGCTGCTGATCCGCAGCTGATTTCGCTGCGGATCCGCTGCGGATTCACAGCAGATCCAGAAACCATGTACAGTACAATGCAAATAAATGGTAAAAAAAAACGCTGTGCACATGCTGCAGATTTTTCAGCGCAGATTTGCTGCGGTTTTAAATCCGCAGCATGTCAATTCTTTGTGCGGATTCCGCAGCGATTTTACACCTATTCCATTATAGGCGTAAAACCGCAGAGAAAAACCGCAGCAAATCCGCGCTAAATACGCAGGTAAAAGGCAGGTCGTTTTACCTGCGGATTTTAGATTTTAGAAAAATCCGCAAGTGAATCCGCAACGTGTGCACGGGGCCTTAGGGTCAGGCTGGGTTCATATTGCATTATGGCAGTCCGTTAGATGACTGCGTTTCACACGGTATAACGCGGTGTAACGCAGTCCGTTAACGCTGCCATTCACCCCATTTGTGTGCGCATCGCAACGCATGCCATGAAGCGGCATGCGTTCGCGACGTGTCGTCATTCAGTGACGGAGCCTTGGACGCAGGCTGCAGCGTCTGGGCTCCATCACCACTAGCACAGATGAATCATCGCTGATTCCTCTGCACTAGCGGGTATAGCATAACGCGATCGCGTTATGCTATACCGTTACCAGCCCGTCAACGCTACGTGTTGAACGGGCTGGTAAAACGCAATATGAACCCAGCCTTAGGGTTAGAACTAGGGTTAGGGTTAGAACTAGGGTAAGGGTTGGAATTAGGGTTAGGGTTGGAATTAGGGTTAGGGTTGGAATTAGGGTTAGGGTTGGGATAAGCGTTAGGGGTGTTTTGGGGTTAGGGTTGGGATTAGGGTTAGGCTTGTGGTTAGGTTTATGGTTAGAGTTGGGATTAGGGTTAGGGGTGTGTTGGGGTTAGGGTTATGGTTAGGGTTTGTATTAGGGTTAGGTGTGTGTAGGGGTTAGGGTTGGGGTTAGGGGTGTGTTGGGGTTAGGGTTGGAGTTAGAATTGAGGGGTTTCCACTATTTAGGTACATCAGGGGTTCTCCATACGCGACATGGCGCCAACATTGATTCCTGCAAATTTTGCGTTCAAAAAGTCAAACAGTGCTCCCTTTATTCCAAGCCCCGACGTGTGCCCAAACAGTGGTTTACCCCCACATATGGGGTATCAGCGTACTCGGGAAAAATTGCACAACAACTTTGGGGTCTAATTTCTCCTGTTACTGTTGGGAAAAAAAAAATTGGGGACTAAAAAAGTTATTTTTGTGGAAAAAAAATGATTTTTTATTTTCACGGCTCTGCGTTATAAACTTCTGTGAAGAACTTGGGGGTTCAAAGTGCTCACCACACATCTAGATAAGTTCCTTGCGGGGTCTAGTTTCCAAAATGGGGTCACTTGTGGGGAGTTTATACTGTTTAGGCACATCAGGGACTCTGCAAACGTAACATGACGCCCGCAGACCATTCCATCAAGTCGGCATTTCAAAACGTCACTACTTCCTTTCCGAGCCCCGAAGTGTGCCCATACAGTAGTTTTTCTCCCACATATGGGATATCAGCGTACTCAGGACAAATTGGACAACAACTTTTGAGGTCTAATTTCTCCTGTTACCCTTGGGAAAATAAAAAAATTGGGGACTAAAAGATCATGTTTGTGGAAAAAATATGATTTTTTTATTTTCATGGCCCAGCGTTATAAACTTCTGTGTAGCCCTTGGGGGTTCAAAGTGCTCACTACACATCTAGATAAGCTCCTTGGGGGGTCTAGTTTCCAAAATGGTGTCACTTGTGGGGGGTTTCTACTGTTTAGGCACATCAGGGGCTCTGCAAACGCAACATGACGCCCACAGAACATTCCATCAAGTCTGCATTCCAAAATGGCGCTCCTTCTCTTCTGTGCTCTCCCATGCGCCAAAACAGTGGTTCCCCCCCACATATGGGGTACCAGTGTACTCAGGACAAACTGTACAACAACTTTTGTGGTCCAATTTCTCCTGTTACCCTTGTGAAAATAAAAAATTGCGGGTTAAAAAAATCAGTTTTTGAGGAAAAAAATGATTTTTTATTTTCACGGCTCTGCATTACAAACTTCTGTGAAGCACGTGGGGGTTCAAGGTGCTCACCACACATCTAGTTAAGTTCCTTGAGGGGTCTAGTTTACAAAATGTGGTCACTTGTGGGGGGTTTCTACTGTTTAGGCACATCAGGGCTCTGCCCGCCCGCAGACCATTCCATCAAGTCGACATTTCAAAGCGTCACTACATCCCTTCCAAGCCCTGACGTGTGCCCAAACAGTGGTTCTCCCCCACATGTGAGGTACTAGCGTACTTAGGACAAATTAGACAACAACTTTTGGTGTCCAATTTCTCCTGTAACCATTGTGAAAATAAAAAATATGGGCTAAATAATCATTTTTTGAGAAAAAAAATGATTTTTTATTTTCACGGCTCTGCGTTATAAACTTTTGTGAAGCACCTGGGGGTTCAAAGTGCTCACTGTGCATCTGCATAAGTTTCTTAGGGGGTCTAGTTTCCAAAATGGGGTCATTTGTGGGGGAGCTCCAAAGTTTAGGCATACAGGGGCTCTCCAAACATGACATGGTGTCCGCTAACGACTGGAGCTAATTTTCCATTCAAAAAGTCAAATGGCGCTCCTTCCCTTCTGAGCCCTGCCGTGCGCCCAAACAGTGGTTTATGACCACATATGAGGTATCTGTGTACTCAGGAGAAATTGCCCAACAAATTTATGGATCCAATTTATACTGTTGCCCATGTGAAAATGAAAAAACTGAGGCTAAAAGAACATTTTTGTGAAAAAAAAAGTACTTTCTTTTTTTTACGGATCAATTTGTGAAGCACTTGGGGGTTCAAAGTGCTCACTCTGCATCTAGATAAGTTCCTTGGGGGGTCTAGTTTCCAAAATGGGGTCACTTGTGGGGGAGCTCCAATATTTAGGCACACAGGGACTCTCCAAATGAGACATGGCATCCGCTAAATATTCCAGCATATTTTCCATTCAAAAAGTCAAATGGCGCTCCTTCCCTTCTGAGCCCTGCCGTGCGCCCAAACAGTGGTTTATGACCACATATGAGGTATCTGTGTACTCAGGAGAAATTGCCCAACAAATTTTAGGATCCATTTTATCCTGTTGCCCATGTGAAAATGAAAAAACTGAGGCTAAAAGAAAATTTTTGTGAAAAAAAAAGTACTTTTTTTTTTTACGGATCAATTTGTGAAGCACCTGGGGGTTCAAAGTGCTCACTCTGCATCTAGATAAGTTCCTTGGGGGTCTAGTTTCCAAAATGGGGTCACTTGTGGGGAGCTCCAATGTTTAGGCACACAGGAACTCTCCAAATGCGACATGGCAACCGCTAAATATTCCAGCATATTTTCTATTCAAAAAGTCAAATGGCGCTCCTTCCCTTCTGAGCCCTGCCGTGCGCCCAAACAGTGGTTTATGACCACATATGAGGTACCTGTGTACTCAGGAGAAATTGCTCAACAAATTTTAGGGTCCATTTTATCCTGTTGCCCATGCAAAAATGAAAAAATTGATGCTAAAAGAAAAATTTTGTTGGAAAAATTAAAATGTCCATTTTTTCCTTCCACGTTGCTTTAGTTCCTGTGAAGCACCTGAAGGGTTAATAATCTTCTTGAATGCAGTTTTGAGTAGCTTGAGGGGTGCAGTTTTTATAATGGTGTCACTTTTGGGTATTTTCTGCCATATAGACCCCTCAAAGTGACTTCAAATGTGAGGTGGTCCCTAAAAAAAATGGTTTTGTAAATTTTGCTGTAAGAATGAGAAATCGCTGGTCAACTTTTAACCCTTATAACTTCCTAACAAAAAAAAACTTTGTTTCCAAAATTGTGCTGATGTAAAGTAGACATGTGGGAAATGTTATTTATTAACTATTTTGTGTCACATAACTCTCTGGTTTAACAGAATAAAAATTCAAAATTTGAAAATTGCGAAATTTTCAAAATTTTGGCCAAAGTTCCATTTTTTTCACAAATAAACGCAAAAATTATCGACCTAAATTTACCACTAACATGAAGCCCAATATGTCACGAAAAAACAATCTCAGAATCGCTAGGATCCGTTGAAGCGTTCCTGAGTTATTACCTCATAAAGGAACACTGGTCAGAATTGCAAAAAATGGCCAGGTCATTTAGGTCAAAATAGGCTGGGTCATGAAGGGGTTAAATTATAACCCCATTTTGTTGTGGGTAAAAAATAAAGTGATAAAATACAACCAGCTACAAGTGTACTTTAAATCCACAACTAGCAATTGCTAGAAAGCAAGCTACTTTTACTGGCAGTCATAATGAGGTCTTATGTCTATGTGCCTGCCAACTTCTTCACCGAAGAATGAACGGCTGCAGTCTCCACCAGCAGAGGACACCATCAGCAGCGCAGCACAGATCAGAGCAGGCGCCGACGGATATGTATATACTACACACACACATATATAATATATATATGTACACACACACACAACTTGTTACTTGAGCTACAGGAAGCCGGTCTTCCAGCAGGAGGGACGGATGAGTCTTCTATATACACAGATCAGCTGATATACCCGTCCATGTCATCCAAAAATAAAACGAGTGTCAACAAAGGAAACCACCAAACTCTAGAGGACAAAGACTAAACATACGTTTATAAAAAGGCAGAAAGACACAGATGACAGAAGAGACTTTAATGAGGGCTAAACGCCGCTCCAGGCAGGTCCGAGGAGGGAGAGACCTCACGCTTTGTACTTCCATCCGCTGCTGTGCAAAAAGCAGGGATACCGGAGACAGCGTGCCGCTTAAAAAAAAACAATTTTGGTAAAAGCAGTATTAAAAAAGAGGTTTAAAAGTGCGACTAAAGACAATAAAATATCAGATCAGTGTTAACACTCTCGCTACACAAGTGACCGCTGCAGCCAGTCACCTTCCCAAGAGGTGTAGAGAGTAGAAGCAACAAGGCATCCATCAGCTGGAATCCATGTTGTGTTACTGTACGCCATTTACTGCCTTTAGACACTTTTATCCTGGAAAACTATGACTTTAGGAATGACAGAATAATACGTACAATATGATGAAGTTCATCAGAAATGAACATTCAGACAAGATACAGAATGATCCCAGTGTAAAGAGGAGGCAAAGTATAGAGCAGCTGCTATAGCAACCAGACTCCGGCCGGAGAGGGAGCGAGGAAGCGCTGCGTTCTTTATGTTCCAGACAGACTGTTTTGCATCTATAACAGCTTATTCATATGGAAATAATAATGATACCCTGGCTCTTCCTTGCTACCAGTCAGACATGCAAGCTTTCCTCCTAAAGCATGGAAAAGATAACTTTGGACTCAGGTGCCAGCATAGGTGCCTCTACAATGTCCTCACCGTGGGCACAATGTCACGTGGGACAATCCAGGAAACCGTGAAGTGTCTGCTCTGCAGTTCGACATACAATAAGATGCCTATTTTATTAAGGCTTTATAGACACGTAGGCAAGCAATTTAAAAAAAAAAAAAAAAAAAAAAAATCTTTTAGAGATACCGTAGATATATACAGCTCTGGCAAAAATTAAGAGACCACTGCAAAATTTTCATTTTGTCTGATTTTTCTCTTTATAGGTATATTTTTTGAGTAAAATGTAAATTACACCTTTTATTCTATAAGCTACTGACAACATGTCTCCGAATTTACAAGCAATAAATTTTGTATTTATTTTCAGAAAATGAGAAATGGTCATAGAATCATAGAATGGTAGAGTTGGAAGGGACCTCCTGGGTCATCTGGTCCAACCCCCTGCTCAAAGCAGGATTCTCTAAATCATCCCAGACAGATATCGGTCCAGCCTCTGTTCGAAGACTTCTATTGAAGGAGAACTCACCACCTTTCGTGGCAGCCTGGTCAAAATAACATAGATTATAATGTCTATGAGCAGTAGCAAAGAAAAACAGGTATGTGCAGCTCAGAGGTCCGAATGAGGCCTTATAGGAAATAGCAGTTTCTTTTATAAACCCAGAAACTTATGGTGTTTTGATGGATCTTGTATATTCAGCTTTATGCGGTCATGTACTTTGAGTGTTTTTAATAGTGCTTTTTTTCTGCCACATGGATTTACTTAAAAAGGGTTGTCCACCAATAAGACAACCCTTTCTTAAACTAAGGCGAAGTGCAGACGTTCAGGAATGTGTGCAGAATTTTCCTGAGCAAAACCGGACTTTTTTCGCGGTAAAAACGCACGGTTTTGCACGTTTTTACAGCAATTTTTTACTGACCTTTCTAGGTCAATAGTATAGCGGGAAAAACGCTAGAATTACGCGAAATTAATGAACATGTTGCTTTTCCGCGATGCATTTTTTACGCGGAAAAAAAACGCACCATGTGCACAAAAATTGCGTAATTCATTCTAAATGATAGGATGCTTTATTCATGCGGTTTTTTTACGCATTTTTTGCCGCGAAAAAAAAAAAACGCAAATAATCCTGAACGTGTGCACTTAGCCTAAAGGTTATGCCCTGATGAAATAATAAAGCTGATATTAGTCTCTCATGCCGGAGCCGTTCCCGCAGTGTCGGCACTCGCCCTCCCCGGGCTGTGATGCGGTGTTGTGACACGCGACGCCGATGCCCAGTTCAGCACTGACATCACTGTCTCCGCCTTCGGACAAACTGAACATAAAGAGGAAGCCAGGCCTGCAGCTGATTCCGGACTTCCTCTTAATGTTCAGTTTGTCCCAAGGTGGAGACAGTGATACCAGCGCTGATTTTGTGCCGGGAATCACGTATCATTCCACCCCCATCACAGCCCCAGGATCGCAAACGCCGACACTGCTGGAACGAAGGAGTCAGCACGGGAGGAAAGTATAGGCTTTATTATTTTATCGAACATCTACATTAAGAACTACCACTAGGACAACGCCTTTAACCCCTTTACCCCCAAGGGTGGTTTGCACGTTAATGACCGGGTCAATTTTTACAATTCTGACCACTGTCTCTTTATGAGGTTATAACTCTGGAACGCTTCATGGATCCCGGTGAATCGGACATGGTTTTCTCATAACATATTGTACTTCATGTTAGTGGTAAAATTTCTTTGATATAACTTGCGTTTATTTGTGAAAAAAAATGAAAATTTGGCAATGTTTCAACTTTGAATTTTCATGCCCATAAATCACAAAGATATGGCACACAAAATACTTATTAATAAAGTAACGTTTCCACATGTCTACTTTACATCAGCACAATTTTGGAACCAAAATTTTTTTTTGGTTACGAAGTTATAAGGGTTAAAAGTTAACCAGCTATTTCTCATTTTTACACCCATTTTTTTTGTTAGGGACCACATCACATTTGAAGTCACTTTGGGGGATCTATATGATAGAAAATACCCAAAAGTGATACCACATTAAAAACTGCACCCACACAAGGTGCTCAAAACCACATTCAAGAAGTTTATTAACCCTTCAGGTGTTTCACAGGAATTTTTTGCATGTTTAAAAAAAAAATGAACATATAACTTTTTTTTTTTTCCTAGGGTAACAGGAGAAATTGGACCCCAGAAGTTATTGTGCAATTTGTCCCGAGTACACCGATACCCAAAATGTTGGGGGGACGACCACTGTTTCGGCACACGGCAGAGCTCGGAGGGGAAGGAGCGCCGTTTGACTTTTTCAACGCAAAATTGCCTGCAATTGAGACCGGACGCCATGTCGCGTTTGGAGAGTCCCTGATGTGCCTAAACAGTGGAAATCCCCCAATTCTAGTCGCAACACACCCCTAACCCTAATCCCAACCCTAACCCCAACGGGAAAATGAAAATAAATGCAATTTTTTTTTTTTAATTTTATTATTTTTCCCCAACTAAGGGGGTGATAAAGGGGGGGGGGTTTGATTTACTATTTAGAGCGGGTTTTTATGTTTGGCAGTTGTCACACGCCAAGGCTAAGTACACACGTTCAGGAATGTTTGCAGAATATTCCTGAGCAAAAACGGACATTTTCCGCTGTAAAAACGCGCGGTTTTTACCGCGATTTTTTCATGAACTTTCTAGGTCAATAATATAGCGGGAAAAACGCTAGAATTACGCAAAATTAATGAACATGTTGGTTCTTTTTCTGAGATGCGTTTTTTTCGTGGAAAAAAACGCACCATGTGCACAAAAATTGCGGAATTCATTCTAAAATGATAGGATGCTTAAGGCTAAGTGCACACGTTCAGGAATATTTGCGTTTTTTTCACGTTTTTTTCCGCGGTAAAAACACGAAAAAAAGCAAGCATTAAGCATCCTATACATGTTAATTGATTCCGCATGTTTTGGCCACATGTTGCATTTTTTTTCCGCGAAAAAAACGCTTCGCGGAAAAAATAGCAACATGTTCATTAATTTTGCGGAATGTAAGCGGTTCATGTGCGGTGGTACCCAGGGTCTGGAGGAGAGGAGACTCTCCTCCAGGCCCTGGGTACCATATCCCTGGTAAAACAATAATTAAAATAATAAATAATGACATTCTCACCTTCCGGCGGCCCCCGCAGCCTTCCCGCCTTCAGCGACGCTCCCGGCAACTCCCGGTCCCAGGGGTGCTTTGCGAGAATCACCCAGATGGCGTAGCGGTCTCGCGTGATGCGACGTCATCGGGTGATTTGTCGCAATGCATCCTTGGGACCGGGAGTTGCCGGGAGCTTCGCTGAAGGCGGGAAGGCTGCGGGGGCCGCCGGAAGGTGAGAATATCATTATTTATTATTTTTTTTTATTATTTTTACATTAGATCTTTTTACTATTGATGCGACATAGGCGGCATCAATAGTAAAAAGTTGGTCACACGTGTCAAACACTATGTTTGACTCATGTGACCAACCTGTCAATCAGTTTTCCAAGCGATGCTACAGATCGCTAGGAAAACGCTAGCATTCTGCAAGCTAATTACGCTTGCAAAACGCTATTATTCTGGCGGGAATACGCATACAAAAAAAGTGCGTATTTCCCGTGGGAGAAGTGCGGGA
Organism: Oophaga sylvatica; assembly: GCA_033576555.1. Taxonomy (NCBI): domain Eukaryota; kingdom Metazoa; phylum Chordata; class Amphibia; order Anura; family Dendrobatidae; genus Oophaga; species Oophaga sylvatica. The sequence continues at coordinate 108,319,958 of JARQOD010000002.1, forward strand.
TTGCAGCGGAAATTTCCGCGGCAATTCCGCAACGTGTGAACTTAGCCTTAATCATGTGTTTGACGCGATTTTTCCCGCAAAAAACGCAAATAATCCTGAACGTGTGCACATAGCCTAAAAGACGCTTTTTATTGCAAAAAATAGTTTTTGCATCACCACATTTTGAGCGCTATAATTTTTCCATATTTTGGCCCACAGAGTCATGTGAGGTCTTATTTTTTGCGGGACGAGTTGATGTTTTTATTGATACCATTTTTGGGCACATGGCATTTTTTGATAGCTTTTTATTACGATTTTTGGGAGGCAGAATGAACAAAAACCAGCAATTCAGGAATTTCTTTGGGGGGAGGGGGACATTTATACGGTTCCACGTGTGGTAAAATTGATAAAGCAGTTTTATTCTTCGGTCAGTACGATTACGCGATACCTCATTTATATCATTTCTTTATGTTTTGGCGCTTTTATACAATTAAAACAATTTTAGATAAAAAATTATTATTTTTGCATCGCTTTATTCTGCGAGCTATAACTTTTATTTTTTCGCTGATGATGCTGTATGGCGGCTCTTTTTGCGGGACAAGATGACGTTTTCAGCGGTACCATGTTTATTTATATCCGTCTTTTTGATTGCGTTATTCCACTTTTTGTTTGGCGGTATGATAAAGCAGTTTTTTTGCCTTGTTTTTTTCCTTTTTTTTTTTTTTAGGGGTCCACTAAAGGGGTTAACTACTGGGACAGTTTCATAGGGAGGGTCGTTACGGACGCAGCGATACTAAATATGTGTACTTTTATTTTTTTTTATTTACATAAAGAAATGAATTTATTGGGGAATATATATTTTTTTTTTTAGGAATTTTTTCAATTATTTTACACAATTTTTTTTTCACTTCATTTCTTTGTCCGAGGGTGGGACATCACTGTATAATGTCAGATCGCTGGTCTGGGTTTCCACAGCACTCTGTCAGACCAGCGATCTGACAGGCTGTGCAGGAAGCTTCTCAGCGCCTGCTCTCAGCAGGCACTGCGGAAGCCGCCTCCCTGCATGACCCGGAAGGACCCCGCGGCCATCTAGGATCCGGTGTCCTGCAGGGAGGAGGCCCTCGGAGCAGCGCGATCACATTGCGCTGTTCTGAGGGTCTCAGTGAAGCATGCAGGGAGCCCCCTCCCTGCGCGATGCTTCCCTATGCCACTGGAACACTGCGATCATGTTTGATCGCAGTGTGCAGGGGGTTAATGTGCTAGGAGCGGTCCGTGACCGCTCCTGGCACATAGTGCTGGGTGTCAGCTGTGATAAACAGCTGACACGAGGCCGCGATCAGCTGCGCTCACCCCGTGACCACAGCTGATCGCGATGACGTACTATCCAGTCCGCGGTCATACGGGCCCAGGTATCATGGGCGGTATAGTACGTCCGATGTCAGAAAGTGGTTAATAAACTATATTAATTTTTTAATGTGCATGACTAGTTCTATATGGCTACTTTTTGCATTTTTTCCTAGTGTATCTATACATACTTTATTTGAAATGTGGGTCATTAGCCCGCTGTATATGTCCTTCTAAGGCTACGTGCACACGTCAAAACCAAGGGAGAGAGTGAAAAATTAAAAAGTGGTGACGTGTTTCTATTCTACTTTGGTTGCCTTAAAGAAGGGCTTGCCATCCTCCTTAGGCCTCTTTCACACTTCAGTCGTTCGACGTCAGTCAAAATCCGCCAAAGTGTGAAAAAAGCGGATCCGCCATTTTTTTTTGGCGGATCCGCTTTTTTCCCATTAAATTGCATTAGTGGCGGATTTTCACGGATGGTCGTCCGTTAGATCCGTTTTTTGAGGGATCCACCATAAATTTGGTGTCCGCCATTTTTGGAAAACGTTCAATGCAACGTTTTTGGTGTGCGTCAAAATGACGGAGTATGGCGGATCAATCAAAAAACGGATCTAACGGACGACCATCCGCTAGCGGATCCGTTGTCCCATAGCAAATCCATTCAAAATGCCCAGAACACTGTCCGGGGTCTCTCTCTCTCTCTGTGCCAGACATGCGTACCTGGATTTTCCGGGTTGAAAAGTTCATGGCGGATCCGTCAAAAAAATGATCCGTTTTTCACCTTTTCTGGGAATCCGCTATTTTCACACTTTGGCGGATTTTAGCTGACGCCAAACGACTGAAGTGTGAAAGAGGCCTTAGAATCAATAAGTCTCCACATACACACTAGTGCTAGGAGTGGAAGCAGCCATTTGTCACGCTAATGGGCTTTTTGCATGAATCTATAGTTACACCAGCAGTTCCGAACCTTTGACGCCAAGATTAGCGCATCACTATTCATGCTCTCAAAGCAGAGACCAAACCAAAAACTCCATCATAAGTCAATGAAGTCCATTAAAGCGCTTTTTTTGGGATCGGATATACAGAAGCCGTGATGCCTCTATGAACAAATACCATACTTTCTGCTCATTAAATTCCATAAGTAGAAACCATTATACCAGATAGGCAGAAGAGCACCTGCAATTGGTGGATACAAGGAGGTAATTAAAAATAATTGTATTTGCACCAGTCAGAAGTAAGAGAATAATCACAGCTTTGATCCTTTGGCCCAGTTTATATTCCACTTGACCCAATATTTGAGGTACATGTTAGACTTTAAGTCTTGAGAATTTTCTATTAACCGAAAAGTATGTTCGATATTCCAAGAATTCCACAACAAACTTTACCATGGCAATTTCTTGTTTATTGGCCAGACTTTAGGCTATGGTTCCACGGTCCGGAACCATAGCGCTTTTGACGGAGCGGAAATTCCGCTCCGTCTAAGCCCCGCCCCCTTTCTGACGCGCGATCTTTCCGGAGGTGTTCAGGACACCTCCGGAACACCTCCGGAAAGAGCGCAGGGCTACATAGCCCTGTGTTAATTCTGTTGCGGCGACGCACCGTCGCCGCAATACGCGAGGACATGCTGCGGTCTAAAAAGACGCGCCGCATGTCCGTTTACGCAGGTTTGCCACCTGCGTATTGTTACGCATGGTGGAGACGGGATTCCTTGAAATCCCCTCCACTATGCTGTAACATCTGGACGCTGCGTGTTTGGCGCTGCGCCAGCGCACAGCGCCAAACACGCAGCGTTTCCTGACCGTGGAAACTCACCCTAAGGGCATGAATAGTTAAGACTGGAATTTTTCATGCCAGTCCTAGTGAAACCATCGTGGAGCAAGACAGGCCTAATTCATTGCTAGGTGTACGCCTCTTAATGA
>JARQOD010000002.1:108323299-108407742 GCA_033576555.1 Oophaga sylvatica
CACTTTAAATTCTTTAAGAACTTAATGCTGCCCTCACCTCGCCAAACAGACCTACTTCACCACACTGATCTCCTCACTAGCCAACAACCCCAAGAAACTTTTTGACACTTTTCACCCCTCCTCAGGCCAAAAGCACAAGCCCCTATCACAGACATTTGTGCTGACCGACCTGGCCTCCCACTTTATAGAAAAAATAGATACTATCCGTCGGGAAATCTGCTCTCAACCACCAAGTGCTGTGACTCCCATCCCACCCTGCATTTCCCCTGGCTCACTTTCCACATTTGATCCCATCACAGAAGAAGAAGTCCCAGACTCCTTCTTTCCTCTCGCCCGACTACATGCACTACCGCCCCCATCCCCTCACATCTCCTCAAGTCTCTCTTTTCCATTGTCACAACTCACCTAACTACAATTTTTAATCTCTCACTCCCCTTTGGGATTTTCCCCATCCTCCTTCCAACACTCCATCATTACTCCATTACTAAAGAAACCCGCTCTTGACCCTTCCTGCACAAACAACTACAGACCGGTCTCCAATCTCCCTTCATCTCTAAACTTTTGGAGCGCCTAGTCTACACCCGCCTCACCCTTACCTCCCACTTACTCCCTCCTAGACCCTTCACATCCGGCTTCCCCGCCCCCCTACATTCGACTGAAACTGCACTCATCAAAGTGACCAATGACCTTCTTACAGCAAAACGTAACGGCGACCACTCTCTGCTCATTTACTCGGACCTTTCTGCAGCTTTCGACACTGTTTGACCACTGTCCCCTACCTGTCTAGGCTCCAGTCACTAGTATTAAGGACACTGTTCTCTCCTGGTTTCTCCTCCTATTTTTTCTGACCGCTTCCTTCAGTGTTTCGTTCTCTGGCTCCACGTCATCTCCTCTTCCTCTCACTGTCGGTGTACCCCAGGGCTCAGTCCTTGGCCCCCTTCTCTTCTCTCTCTACACGGCCCCAATTGGACAGACCATCAGCAGATTTGGCTTTCAGTACCATCTTTATGCCGATGACACACAACTATACACGTCATCCCCCGACCTTACCCCCGCTGTTCTACAGAACACCACCGACTGTCTGTCCGCAGTCTCCAACATCATGTCCGCTCTCTATCTGAAACTTAACCTCCCCAAGACTGAACTCCTTCTGCTCCCGCCGTCTACTAACCTCCCTAAATCTGACATTTCCCTCTCTGTGGGCGGCACCATAATAACACCCCGGCAGCAGGCTCGCTGTCTGGGTGTTATGTTTGACACCAATCTCTCCTTCACCTCCCATATACAATCTCTTGCCCGCTCTTGCCGTCTACACCTAAAGAACATCTCTAGAATCCGCCCTTTTCTCACCATGGAAACAACAAAAACCCTCACTGTAGCATTGATCCACTCCCGCCTGGACTACTGCAACGCTCTATTACTTGGCCTCCCCATTACTCGACTATCCCCTCTCCAGTCCATCCTTAATGCAGCAGCCAGGGTCATCCATCTGGCTAATCGGTACTCGGACGCGTCCGCTCTTCGCCAGTCCTTACACTGGCTGCCCATTCATTATAGGATCCAATTCAAAGTACTGGTTCTCACCCACAAAGCTCTCCACAGTGCAGCACCCCCCTACATCTCCTCCCTCATTTCTATCTATCGGCCTAACCGACTGCTGCGCTCTGCAAACGACTTTCGACTAACCTCTGCACTAATCCGTACCTCCCACTCCCGACTCCAAGACTTCTGTTATGTTTCGGTAGCTGAGGAGTGCAGGCAAAAAAGGCAATACACCAGAGCAGTTGGAATCTATGAGATTGCAGTACCCTGACTAACCACCACAACTAGAGGCAGCCGTGGAGCGTTCCTACGTTGGTCCTAGACGCCTCGTCACAGCCTGAGAAACTAACTACACCTAAAGATAGATATAGGAAAGCTATCTGCCCCGGAGTAGAACCCCAAAGATAATAGAAAGCCCCCAAACATGTAATGGCGGTTAGACAAGAAGAAATACTGACACAGACAGAAAATAGTATGAGCAAACATTGGGGCCCAAACTAACTAAATAGAAAAGGACAGGAAGGGTACTTACTGCAATCCCAGAAAACCCTGAAAAGCACCAACTCTACTAATTTCAAAAACACCTGAGATCACACGACCTCTACCACCTAAATTAGTTCTCTGGTGTAACAAAATCAAAACAGCAGCCACTGAAAAAACTGGAAAAAGCAAAAGTAAAAACATCAGTGGCTGAACTAAACTGAGAGGGCAAAAAGCCCCCGGAGGGGACCCTGAAGGCCCTCACAGAAGTGCAGGACAAAATGCAAAAATCAAGCACAAAAACAAAAAGAAGAAAATGTCTTATCTGTTAGCAGGAGATTCAGACACGACACAGCAGGCTACAAGGGAAACAGGAATCAAGGATAGAGACCAGAACAATTGATCACCGGCAACCCTGATGGGAAGGTGACTCCCTTATATAAGACCAGTCAGTAACACCTGATTCCCAATCCTCACAATCTTCACTGGACAGACCAGTACCGCTTGTAACCACCAGAGGGAGCCTCTGCTCAGAACTCATCTCAAGCCCATTCACAACAGTACCCCCCCCTTGAGGAGTGGTCACCGAACCCTCATTTGAGCAACCAGGTCGGTCAGGATGAGTTCTATGGTACCACGGATGAGTCTCCTAGCATGGATGTCCGAAGCAAACACCCAAGAATTGTCTTCCTGACCATAACCTCTCCACTTAACCAAATACTGGAGTTTCCGTCTAGAAAAACGAGAATCTAATATTTTCTCAACCACATACTCCAGATTGCCCTCAACCAAAACAGGGTCAGGAGGCACAGCAGCAGGAACCACTGGCTCAACAAACCTCTTCAACAAGGACTTGTGGAACACGTTATGGATCTTAAATGTCCCTGGAAGAAGCAAACGAAAAGAAACAGGATTAAGAATCTCCATGATCTTATAAGGTCCAATGAACCTAGGCTTAAATTTAGGAGATGCTACTCTCATAGGAATATTTTTTGAGGACAACCAGATCAAGTCCCCTACTTTAAACCGAGGACCATCAGTCCTATGCCGGTTAGCAAACCGCTGGGCCCTCTCCTGAGAGAGGGACAACCTCTCCACTACCTGGTCCCAAATCTGTTGCATACGCTCCACAACAGAGTCAACACCTGGACAGACAGAAGCCTCCGTCTGTCCTGAAGAAAATCGAGGGTGAAACCCAGAATTACAGAAAAACAGAGACATCAAAGTGGCAGAGCTAGCCCTATTATTAAGAGCAAACTCAGCCAAAGGCAAAAAAGAGACCCAGTCATCCTGATCAGCAGACACAAAGCATCTTAGATAAGTCTCCAATGTCTGGTTTGTTCTCTCAGTTTGACCATTGGTCTGAGGATGAAATGCCGAGGAGAAAGACAATTGAACACCCAGTGTAGAACAAAAAGTCCTCCAAAATCTGGAAACAAACTGGACTCCTCTGTCAGACACTATGTTCTCAGGAATGCCGTGTAAACGAACCACGTGCTGAAGGAACAACGGCACCAATTCAGAGGAGGAAGGCAACTTAGGTAATGGCACAAGATGTATCATCTTGGAAAACCTATCACAAATCACCAGATGGCGGTCATTCTCTGAGAAACAGGAAGGTCGGAAATGAAATCCATAGAGATATGGGTCCATGGTCTCTTGGGCACAGGCAATGGCATCAACAAACCACTAGAGCGAGAGCAAGGCTTGGAGCGAGAGCAAGTCCCGCAGGACTGCACAAATTCCCTGACATCACGAGACAAGGTAGGCCACCAAAAGGACCGACTAACCAAGTCTCTGGTACCAAAAATTCCGGGATGCCCAGCCAACGTGGAACAATGAATCTCAGACATCACACTCTTTTTCCACTAGTCCGGGACAAACAATTTTCCAACAGGGCAGCGCTCGGGCCTATCCTCCTGACACCCCTCCAGAGCAAGTCTCAAATTAGGTGAGATGGCGGAAAGAACTACACCCTCTTTTAAAATAACAGAAGGATCAGATAACTCAGGAGAGTCCGCAAGGAAGCTCCTCGAGAGGGTATCCGCCTTAATATTCTTAGTGCCAGGAAGAAAGGAAACCACAAAATTAAAACGTGTGAAAAACAAGGCCCACCTGGCCTGTCTAGGATTGAGTCGCTTGGCAGATTCCAGATAAACCAGATTCTTATGGTCAGTAAGGACCACCACCTGATGTTTGGCTCCCTCCAGCCAATGTCTCCACTCTTCAAAAGCCCACTTCATGGCCAATAACTCCCGATTACCCACGTCATAATTACGTTCAGTAGGAGAAAATTTTCGAGAGAAAAAGGCACAAGGGTTACTCTTAGAGGTCTCCGGATCTTTTTGGGACAAAACGGCACCTGCCCCAATCTCAGAGGCATCAACCTCCACCTGAAATGGCAGAGAAACATCAGGCTGCCGTAGAACAGGAGCAGAAGTGAATCTCTGCTTAAGTTCCTGAAATGCAGAGACTGCCTCAGGAGGCCAATTCACCACATCAGAACCCTTTTTGGTCAAATCAGTTAATGGTTTAACAATAACAGAGAAATGACCAATAAATTTACAATAAAAATTGGCAAAACCCAAAAATCTTTGAAGAGCCTTTAATGAAGTAGGTTGGACCCAATCACAGATGGCATGAACCTTGACCGGGTCCATTTCAATAACAGATGGGGACAAAATGAATCCCAGAAATGAGATCCTCTGTACGCCAAAAAGACACTTTGATCCCTTCACATACAGAGCATTCTCTCTCAAAATCTGGAATACAGTTCGAACATGTTTCACATGAGAGTCCCAGTCATTAGAAAAAATCAAGATATCATCCAAATAAACAATCAGAAATTTATCCACAAAATCCCTGAAAATGTCATTCATGAAGGACTGGAAGACAGAAGGAGCATTAGTGAGCCCAAAGGGCATCACAAGGTACTCAAAATGCCCCTCCGGGGTATTGAATGCCGTCTTCCATTCATCCCCGTGCTTAATGCGAATAAGGTTATATGCCCCCCTGAGGTCAAGCTTGGTAAACCAAGTAGCGTTTTTCACCCTGGAAAACAGGTCAGAAATCAAGGGTAACGGGTATTGATATTTCACAGTAATATTGTTCAAAAGACGATAATCAATACACGGCCTTAATGAACCATCCTTTTTGGCCACAAAGAAAAAACCGGCACCTAAGGGTGAAGAGGATGGTCTGATATGACCCTTCTCCAATGACTCCTTGATATAAGACCGCATAGCGTCATGTTCAGGTACAGACAAGTTAAAAAGGCGACCTTTAGGGAATTTACTACCAGGCACTAATTCAATAGCGCAGTCATAGCTCCTATGGGGAGGCAAGGATGCAGATTTACTTTCGCTAAATACATCAGAAAAATCAATCAAAAAGTCAGGAACATCCTGAGCCTGGGGGGAGGCAGAAAAAACAGGAGTGTTGGTATTAACACATTGGCAGCCCCAACTGGTTACAGACACAGATTTCCAATCCAAAACAGGATTATGAGACTGTAACCAAGGGAAACCCAGTACGATAATATCATGCAGATTATACAGAACCAAAAATTTGCAGCACTCTTGATGATCAGGTTCAACCCTCATTATCACCTGAGTAGAGAACTGAGGTTTATTCTCAGCCAAAGGGGTAGAATCGATCCCCAGTAGGGAATAGACTTCTGTAGGGGTATCAAGGGAAACCCACAACGTTTAGCAAAATCATAATCCATCAGGTTAATAGCTGCTCCAGAATCAACGAAAGCCTGAGCAGAAAATGAGGACAGAGAGCATATCAGAGTGACAGTTAATAAAAACTTAGTCTGAACACTACCCAAGACAACTGAGCGTGCAAAACGTCTTCCCCGCTTAGGGCAGACTGAAATAGCATGAGAGGCATCACCACAGTAGAAACATAACCCATTGCGCTTTCGAAACTCATGACGCTGTGCCCCAGACACCACTCTATCACACTGCATGGATTCAGAAGCAGGTTCACAAGGCAACACTATTCCACCATACCTCTCTGCTCACGCAAACGTCTGTCAATTTGAATCGCTAATGACATAGAATCATTGAGACCAGAGGGGACAGGGAATCCCACCATAACATCCTTTACATTATCTGACAGACCCTTCCGAAAAAGGGCCGCCAAAGCGTCGTCATTCCACTTGGTCAGGACTGCCCACCTACGGAATCTCTGACAGTATAACTCAGCGTCATCAAGCCCCTGATTTAATGCCAACAAGGCTTTTTCAGCTTGATCAGTGACATTAGGCTCATCGTACAATAACCCCAAAGTCTGAAAAAATGCATCAACATCACTCAAAACAGGATCCCCAGGTGTCAGGGAAAAAGCCCAATCCTGAGGATCGCCGCGCAGGAGAGGATGACAATTTGAACCTGCTGCGCTGCGTTCCCTGAGGACTTAGATTTTAAGGCAAAAAACAATTTACAATTATTTTTGAAATTCTAAAACTTAGCTCGATCCCCTAAAAACAAATCTGGCATGGGAATCCTAGGTTCCACAACAGGCAACCTAGCAAGATATGCAGCAATACTCTGAACCTCAGTGGCAAGCTGATCCACACGGCCAGACAACTGTGCAAACTCCATTGAGAGAAAAATCCTCCCCAGCACCCAGAGATACAGAGGGAAAAAAAAAAAATGCAACAAACAGAAAAATATCTCTGACAACTCTGACAACCGTTTTTTCTTTCACAAATTTTTTCCCTTCTGTGAGTACCATACAATTTTAAATTTTGGGCCGGTGATACTGTTATGTTTCGGTAGCTGAGGAGTGCAGGCAAAAAAGGCAATACACCAGAGCAGTTGGAATCTATGAGATTGCAGTACCCTGACTAACCACCACAACTAGAGGCAGCCGTGGAGCGTTCCTACGTTGGTCCTAGACGCCTCGTCACAGCCTGAGAAACTAACTACACCTAAAGATAGATATAGGAAAGCTATCTGCCCCGGAGTAGAACCCCAAAGATAATAGAAAGCCCCCAAACATGTAATGGCGGTTAGACAAGAAGAAAAAACTGACACAGACAGAAAATAGTATGAGCAAACGTTGGGGCCCAAACTACTAAATAGAAAAGGACAGGAAGGGTACTTACTGCAATCCCAGAAAACCCTGAAAAGCACCAACTCTACTAATTTCAAAAACACCTGAGATCACACGACCTCTACCACCTAAATTAGTTCTCTGGTGTAACAAAATCAAAACAGCAGCCACTGAAAAAACTGGAAAAAGCAAAAGTACAAACATCAGTGGCTGAACTAAACTGAGAGGGCAAAAAGGGCCCAGAGGGGACCCTGAAGGCCCTCACAGAAGTGCAGGACAAAATGCAAAAATCAAGCACAAAAACAAAAAGAAGAAAATGTCTTATCTGTTAGCAGGAGATTCAGACACGACACAGCAGGCTACAAGGGAAACAGGAATCAAGGATAGAGATCAGAACAATTGATCACCGGCAACCCTGATGGGAAGGTGACTCCCTTATATAAGACCAGTCAGTAACACCTGATTCCCAATCCTCACAATCTTCACAATCTTCACTGGACAGACCAGTACCGCTTGTAACCACCAGAGGGAGCCTCTGCTCAGAACTCATCTCAAGCCCATTCACAACAGACTTCTCCCGCGCTGCGCCAATCCTCTGGAATGCTCTACCCCAAGAAATTAGGACTATCCACAATTTGCATGGTTTCAGTGCTCCCTCAAAACACATTTGTTCAGAGTGGCCTATCACATTCACTAACCAAAGTCGTTCTATGTTTAAGTGTGTATGTGTAGCCCATTCACTATCTCCATCCATGCCTCACTCCCTCAAGATGGCTGGACCATCATTGTAAATGCACCATTGTATATACACACCTGTTTCTTTGTATCTCCCCCACCTTATTGTAGATTGTAAGCTATCACGAGCAGGGTCGGCTTATTTTGCTTTAATTATTGTATTGTTAACGTTGTTACCTTTGACTTGTGTTTTGAAACTGTTAAACTGTAAAGCGCTGCGGAATATGTTGGCGCTATATAAATAAAGATTATTATTATTATTATTATACTGTTAGAATCTATTTAGCTTGACCATCCGCCATCTTGTTGTGGTTCTGGCTGCTGGTCTTTTTCCCCTGGTGCTGGGCTTGTCGTTGATCAGGAGATTGTATCACCCTTTATTACCCTGCACCCCAGTCCTTGCTGGACATCAGTGTTAATCCGTTTGAGTTCTGGCTAGGAGCTTTGATAGCTTTGTGTTATAAATTTGTGCAGTTCTGGGAACTCTAGTTCTGCTTGCTTAGCCTTTTTGTTTTTTCCTTTTGTTTCTGCAGCTTCTTCTATTTCCCTGCAAGCAGGTTACCAGTGTTTTGTTCCCAGTCCCTAGATCTTTCAGGGATTCCCTTCCCCCCACCTTCAGGTCTTCGCTTGAGTCTAGACTAGGAAATGTCGGTGGGTCTATTCTCAAGGAATAGGTCCCCGCCCCATCGTATGGATCGAGTCTAGTTCCAGTGCAGGGTCAGCTTCTTTCCCTCCTGTCCTATTCCTTAGTTGCATATCCGTAACAGTATGTCCAGCCAGCACATATAAAAAAAAGGAATTTTTTTTCTCTCCCGGTGTCCTTCAATATGAACAGCATCCAAGCACTTACTCAACACTTGCAAGGGTTAACTTTGAAGGAAGCCAGCCTGCAACAGCGCGTAATTGTCCTGGAGTACGCTGTGAAGAGCCTAAGGCCTCTTTCACACATCCGTTTTTTTCTGTCAGGCATAATCCGTCGAATGCCTGAAGGGACGGATCCGGCGCTGAAATAAAAAAACTGATGCAACGGATCTTTTTTTTTTTGCTGGATCCGTCCCGAACTTTTGAACCCGGATTTACAAGTTTTGCAGCCACAAAATGCAGGTACATATGTCCGGACCAAGGAGAGAGAGAAAGAGAGAGAGCTGATGCGCCGCTTCAGGCACTGTCAGGCGGCTCCGGAAAAAAAAAAAAACGTTGCAGTCACGGATGCAACACACTGACATCAGGCGCGATCCGGCGCTAATGAAAGTCAATGCGAAAAAAACGCATCCGGTACCAGAACCGTTTTTTTGACAACACACCGGATCGTGCCTGAAGTAAAAAAACGGATGTGTGAAAGAGGCCTAAGGTAGGACGACCTGAGTTTTTTTCTGGTAAACGGCAGGAATTTTTTATCTTTAAAAATGCATGTTTACTATATTTTCGGCTTAGACCTGGATCCTCAGGGAGTGAATCACAGTGTGTGGGGATTATTATGTTTTGTTGCAAAGTGATCCCCAAATCTGGGCATTTTCGTTACCACCTAATGATCCTTGTTTGTCGTCAGTAGAAGCATTTTTTACTGCTATGGGGTTGTTATATGATGATCCGGATCTAGTCACCACAGCTGAGGCAGAGCTCAGACGGCTTAAACGGGGTTTTGGTGATGCTGAGAGGTATTGCACCCTGTTCAGACGATGGTCCGCAGAGGTCAGGTGAAATGACCCAGCGCTCAAGAGTCAGTTTTTAGCAGGTTTGAGTGAAAGGGTTAAAGATTTGCTCATTGCTTATCCTGCACCTGCTACTTTGGAATCTGCTATGCAGTTAACTATCCGTGTGGATAGAAGATTAAGAGACAGGCAGAATAATGAGAAGCCTCTTATAATGCTGGACCCAGTCTCTCAGGATGGCCCCGTCGACAGCTGGGAGCCAATGCAACTTGGGGTGACGTCCTCTCGTTCCCAGGAGTGGAGGTTCTCTGAGGGGCTATGCTTGTATTGTGGTAACGCTGACCATTTTATTAAGCAATGCAAGGTTCGCATAAGGAAAGAAAAAAAAAAGGTCAGTAGGAGCAACACTCCCGTTTGTATTGCATTTTTACGGTTCGCAGGAATTTTTTTTTTCTGGTAATTCCACCTATCGTGGTCATCCCTGTTATGTTTCGGTAGCTGAGGAGAGCAGGCAAAAACGGCAATACACCAGAGAGGTTGGAATCTATTGGATTGCAGTACCCTGATAACCACCACAACTAAAGGCAGCCGTGGAGCGTTCCTACGTTGGTCCAAGACGCCTCGTCACAGCCTGAGAGATTAACTACACCTAAAGATAGAAAGAGGAAAGCTATCTGCCCCGGAGCAGATCCCCAAAGAACATAGGAAGCCCCCAAACATGTAATGGCGGTTAGACAAGAAGAAATACAGACACAGACAGAAAATAGTATGAGCAAACGCTGGGGCCCAATCTGCCTAGACAGAAAAGGATAGAAAGGATACTCACTGCAATCCAAAAAAACCCTAAAAATGCCAACGCTACTGATTGCAAAAACACCTGAGACCACACGACCTCTACCACCTAAATCAGTACTCTGGTGTAACAAACTGAAAAAACTGGAAAAGGCAAATGAACAAATAACAATGGCTCTAGAGGAACTGAGAGGAGCCCAAGCCCCCCGGGGGGGGGGGGGGGGGGAACCTGACTAACCTCACAGAAAAGCAGAGAAATATGCAAATGGTAAGCACAAAAATAAAAACAGAAAATATCTTATCTGAAAGCAGAAGAAGAGGCAAGACTCAGCAAGCTTCCAAGTGAACCAGGAACCACAGTTGAGACAGGAACAATTGATCACCGGCAACCATGATGGGAGGGAACCTCCCTTATATCAAGCCAGTCTGTGAATCCTGATTGCCAATCCTCATTGAATGGTTCAGTACTATTTTTAACCACCAGAGGGAGCTTCTGCTCAGAATTCATTTCCAAAACATTCACAACAGTACCCCCCCTTGAGGAGGGGTCACCGAACCCTCATTTGTGCAACCAGGTCGGTCAGGATGAGCTCGGTGATATGCACGGATCAGTCTCCCAGCATGGATGTCCGAAGCAAACACCCAAGAATTGTCCTCCTGACCATAACCTCTCCACTTAACCAAATACTGGAGTTTCCGTCTAGAAAAACGAGAATCCAATATTTTCTCAACCACATACTCCAGATTGCCTTCAACCAAAACAGGGTCAGGAGGCACAGCCATAGGAACCACTGGCTCGACAAACCTATTCAATAAGGACTTGTGGAACACGTTATGGATCTTAAATGTCCCTGGAAGAAGTAAACGAAAGGAAACAGGATTAAGAATCTCCATGATCTTATAAGGTCCAATGAACCTAAGCTTAAACTTAGGAGATGCAACTCTCATAGGGATATTTCTTGAAGACAACCAGACCAAGTCCCCCACTTTAAACAGAGGACCATCAGTCCTATGCCGGTTGGCAAACCGCTGGGCCTTCTCCTGAGAGAGGGACAACCTCTCCACTACCTGGTCTCAAATCTGCTGCATACGCTTCACAACAGAGTCAACACCCGGACAGACAGAAGCCTCCGTCTGTCCCGAAGAAAATCGAGGGTGAAACCCAAAATTGCAGAAAAATGGAGACATCAAAGTGGCAGAGCTAGCCCTATTATTAAGAGCAAACTCAGCCAAAGGCAAAAAAGAGACCCAGTCATCTTGATCAGCAGACACAAAGCATCTCAGATAAGTCTCCAATGTCTGGTTTGTTCTCTCAGTTTGTCCATTGGTCTGAGGATGAAAAGCAGAGGAGAAAGACAATTGAACACCAAGTTTAGAACAAAAAGTCCTCCAAAATCTGGAAACAAACTGGACTCCTCTGTCAGACACAATGTTCTCAGGAATGCCGTGTAACCGAACCACGTGCTGAAAGAACAAAGGCACCAATTCGGAGGAGGAAGGCAACTTAGGTAATGGCACAAGATGTATCATCTTGGAAAACCTATCACAAATCACCCAGATAACGGTCATTCTCTGAGAAACAGGGAGGTCTGAAATAAAATCCATAGAGATATGGGTCCATGGTCTCTTGGGCACAGGCAATGGCATCAACAAACCACTAGAGCGAGAGCAAGGCTTGGAACGAGAGCAAGTCCAACAGGACTGCACAAACTCCCTGACGTCACGAGACAAAGTAGGCCACCAAAAGGACCGACTCACCAAGTCTCTGGTACCAAAAATTCCGGGATGACTGGCCAACGCGGAACAATAAATCTCAGACATCACACTTTTTTTCCACCGGTCTGGGACAAACAATTTCCCAATAGGGCAGCGCTCGGGTTTATCTTCCTGACACCCTTCCAGAGCCAGTCTCAAATTGGGCGAGATGGCGGAAAGAACTACACCATCTTTCAAAATAACAGCAGGATCAGATAACTCAGGAGAGTCCGCAAGGAAACTCCTCGAGAGGGCATCCGCCTTAACATTCCTTAGTGCCAGGAAGAAAGGAAACCACAAAATTAAAACGTGTGAAAAACAAGGCCCACCTGGCCTGTCTAGGATTAAGTCGCTTGGCTGATTCCAGATAAACTAGATTCTTAAGGTCCGTGAGGACCACCACCTGATGCTTGGCTCCCTCCAGCCAATGTCTCCACTCTTCAAATGCCCACTTCATGGCCAATAACTCCCGATTACCCACGTCATAATTACGTTCAGTTGGAGAAAATTTTTGAGAGAAAAAGGCACAAGGGTTACTTTTAGAGGTCTCAGGATCTCTTTGGGACAAAACGGCACCTGCCCCAATTTCAGAGGCATCAACCTCCACCTGAAATGGCAGAGAAACATCAGGCTGCCGTAGAACAGGAGCAGAAGTGAATCTCTGCTTAAGTTCCTGAAACGCAGAGACTGCCTCAGGAGGCCAATTCACCACATCAGAACCCTTTTTGGTCAAATCAGTCAATGGTTTAACAATAACAGAGAAATTACCAATAAATTTACGATAAAAATTGGCAAAACCCAAGAATCTCTGAAGAGCCTTTAATGAAGTAGGTTGGACCCAATCACAGATAGCCTAAACCTTGACCGGGTCCATTTCAATAACAGATGGAGACAAAATGAATCCCAGAAATGAGATCCTCTGTACGCCAAAAAGACACTTTGATCCCTTTACATACAGAGCATTCTCTCTCAAAATCTGCAACACAGTCCGAACATGTTTCACATGAGAGTCCCAGTCATTGGAAAAAATCAAGATATCATCCAAATAAACAATCAGAAATTTATCCACAAAATCCCTGACAATGTCATTCATGAAGGACTGGAAGACGGAAGGAGCATTAGTAAGCCCAAAGGGCATCACTAGGTACTCAAAATGCCCCTCTGGGGTATTAAACGCCGTCTTCCATTCATCCCCGTGCTTAATGCGAATAAGGTTATACGCCCCCCTGAGGTCAAGTTTGGTAAACCAAGTAGTACTTTTCACCCTGGAAAACAGGTCAGAAATCAAGGGTAACGGATATTGATATTTCACAGTGATCTTGTTCAAGAGACGATAATCAATACACGGCCTTAATGAACCATCCTTTTTGGCCACAAAGAAAAAACCAGCACCCAAGGGTGAAGAGGATGGTCTGATATGACCCTTCTCCAATGACTCCTTGATATAAGACCGCATAGCGTCATGTTCAGGTACAGACAAGTTAAAAAGGCGACCTTTAGGGAATTTACTACCAGGCACTAATTCAATAGCGCAGTCATAGCTCCTATGGGGGGGCAAGGATGCAGATTTACTTTCGCTAAACACATCAGAAAAATCAGTCAAAAAGTCCGGAACATCCGGAGACTGGGGAGAGGCAGAAAAAACAGGAGTGTTGGCATAAACACATTGGCAGCCCCAACTCGTTACAGACACAGATTTCCAATCCAAAACAGGATTATGAGACTGCAACCAAGGGAAACCTAGTACAATAATGTCATGCAGATTATACAGTACCAAAAATTTGCAACTCTCCTGATGATCAGGTTCAACCCTCATTATCACCTGAGTAGAAAACTGGGGTTTATTCTCAGCCAAAGGGGTAGAATCAATCCCCAGTAGGGGAATAGACTTCCGTAGGGGTATCAAGGGAAACCCACAACGTTTGGCAAAATCAAAATGCATCAGGTTAATAGCTGCTCCCGAATCAACAAAAGCCTGAGCAGAAAATGTGGACAGGGAGCAAATCAGGGTAAAAGTCAACAGAAATTTAGTCTGAACACTACCCAATACAACTGAGCATGCAAAACGTCTTCCCCGCTTAGGGCAGACAGAAATAGCATGAGAGGCGTCACCACAATAGAAACATAACCCATTGCGTTTTCGAAACTCATGACGCTGTGCCCCAGAAGCCACTCTATCACACTACATGGGTTCAGAAGCTGGCTCACAAGGCAACACTATTTCACGCATACCTCTACGCTCACGCAAACGTCTGTCAATTTGAATCGCTAATGACATAGAATCATTGAGACCAGAGGGAGCAGGGAATCCCACCATAACATCTTTTACATTCTCTGACAGCCCCTTACGAAAAAGGGCTGCCAAAGCATCATCATTCCATTTGGTTAGGACTGCCCATTTTCGGAATTTCTGACAGTACAACTCAGCGTCCTCAAGCCCCCGATTTAATGCCAACAAGGTTCTTTCAGCTTGATCAGTGACATTAGGCTTATCGTACAATAACCCCAGAGCCAGAAAAAATGCATCAACATCACTCAAAACAGGGTCCCCAGGTGTCAGGGAAAAAGCCCAATCCTGAGGATCGCCGCGCAGGAGAGAGATGACAATTTGAACCTGTTGTGCTGCGTTCCCTGAGGACTTAGGTTTTAAGGCAAAAAACAACTTACAGTTATTTTTGAAATTCAGAAATTTGGCCCGATCTCCCAAAAACAAATCTGGCATGGGAATCCTAGGTTCCACAACCGGCAACCCAGAAAGATAGACAGCAATACTCCGAACCTCAGTGGCAAGCTGATCTACACGGCCAGACAGCTGTGCAAGCTCCATTGAGAGAAAAAAAAATAAATCTCTGACAACTCTGACAACTTTTTTCTTTCCACACTATTTTTCCCTTTTGTGAGTACCATACAATTTTCAGTTAGGCCGGTGATACTGTTATGTTTCAGTAGCTGAGGAGAGCAGGCAAAAACGGTAATACACCAGAGAGGTTGGAATCTATTGATTGCAGTACCCTGACTAACCACCACAACTAAAGGCAGCCGTGGAGCGTTCCTACGTTGGTCCTAGACGCCTCGTCACAGCCTGAGAGATTAACTACACCTAAAGATAAGAAAAGGAAAGCTATCTGCCCCGGAGCAGATCCCCAAACAACATAGGAAGCCCCCAAACATGTAATGGCGGTTAGACAAGAGGAAATACAGACACAGACAGAAAATAGTATGAGCAAATGCTGGGGCCCAATCTGCCTAGACAGAAAAGGATAGAAAGGATACTCACTGCAATCCAAAAAAACCCTAAAAAATGCCAACGCTACTGATTGCAAAAACACCTGAGATCACACGACCTCTACCACCTAAATCAGTTCTCTGGTGTAACAAAACTAAGCCGCAGCCACTGAAAAAACTGGAAAAGGCAAATGAACAAATAATGGCTCCAGAGGAACTGAGAGGAGCCCATGCCCCCCGGGGGGGAACCTGACTAACCTCACAGAAAAGCAGAGAAATATGCAAATGGTAAGCACAAAAACAAAAACTGAAAATATCTTATCTGAAAGCAGAAGAAGAGGCAAGACTCAGCAAGCTTCCAAGTGAACCAGGAACCACAATTGAGACAGGAACAATTGATCACCTCCCTTATATCAAGCCAGTCTGTGAATCCTGATTGCCAATCCTCATTGAATGGTTCAGTACTGTTTGTAACCACCAGAGGGAGCTTCTGCTCAGAATTCATTTCCAAAACATTCACAACACATTCCATTGATTTTCAGGTCACGGTGGATTGTGGTTCTGCACTGAATTTGATTGATCAACAATTTCTAGACAAATATAAATTTGATTCTGAACCATTGTCATCTTTTCCTGTTGTGGCGATTGATGAGCATGAGAGGTTTTAGAACGCGCACAGACACTGCAGGTGGCTTCATACTCCTGAACATTCTGATGAACCCTTGACCATCAAAAACGCAGAGTAAGAAGATCAGTGGTGGCTTTAGTACCAGGATTTCCGACCAAGAGAAAATCATGATGTTCACTAAGAACTCTCAGACGGACATTCACAGGTACAAACAGTTTACCTAATGACAGGCACAGTGGCATCCATTTGAGCCTCAACAACTTATTTCTCAAGATCGGAGCATATAAACGCAATAACCACCCCTTTTTGTGTTATAGGAACCGGTTCACAATTATCTTCACCCCCAGGAAAATAATGTAACAATGTAACGGCCTATATGTAACAAAAAGTTACACCTGGTGAAGAACAATGCCCATCTTGCCTGTCGAGTAGTGTTGAGCGATACGATACTGCAAATATCGGATATCGGCCGATATTAGCTGTATCGGCCTTTCGATTCCGAATACCGATATTTTCGTCATATCGAATACCGGAATCGGGATTGTCACTGTCATTGTCAGTGTCTGTCGGTCGGGTCTGTCACTGTCAGTGTCCGTCGGTCGGGTCTGTCAGGAGTCAGCGGCACTTACCTGGCAGAAGATCTCCGGTGGTCACGGCCTGGACTGCTTCATGGCCGCCATCCTCTTCTCCCCGGCGGTCACATGCAGTTTCTCGCGATAACTGCAGTGACTGCTGGGTAATCCCGGCCGTAAAGCAGTCAGTCCGATGACGTCACCGCCGGGGAAGCAGGTAATCAGCTGTGCTGCGTCGCGATGACAGGCTCTGCCTGTCATTGCGATGTAGCAGAGCTGGAGCAGAGCTGGATCGTCGTGGGACACTCGTTACTATGGACTGCGTCGGACAGGTGGTATACTGTTGTTTTTTTTTTTTCTTTTTTTACAGGAGATCGATGGCGTCGCAGGAATGAGAGTACAATAAAAGAAATGAAAACTGTGTTGTCTCTTTTATTTCATTAAAATACTTTTTTCTTGCTGTGTCTTTTTTTTAAACATTTAATAACTTTGGGATTAATAATGGATCGGTGTCTTATTGACACCTCTCCATTATTAACCGGGCTTATTGTCACCGTGCAATCAACGGTGACATTAACCCCTTATTACCCCACTTGCCACCGCTACAGGGCAGTGGGAAGAGCCGGGTAAAGTGCCACAATTTACACATCTTTTGATGCGCCAAATGTGGGGCTGCTGTAGCCTGGTATTATCAGGCTGTTGAGGGCCAAAATCCATGGGCCTTGACAGTCTTTAATACCAGGCCGCAGCAGTCTGCATTTTACTTGGCTGGTTAACAAAAATAGGGGGACCCCTACGCCGTTTTTTTTTCGAGGGGATCCCCTATTTTTGTTAACCAGCCAAGCTAAGCAGACTGCTGTGGCCTGGTATTATCAGGCTTGCAAGGTCCATGGATATTGGATCCTTACCAGCCTGAAAAACCAGGCCTCAGCGGTCTGCTTCATCTGGCTGGTTAACAAAAATAGGGGGGACCCCACGCCAATTTTTTTTGAGGGGATCCCCTATTTTTGTTAATCAGCCAAGATATGCAGACTGCTGTGGCCTGGTATTATCAGGCTGGCAAGGTCCATGGATCTTGGCTCCTTAACAGCCTGAAAATCCAGGCCTCAGCGGTCTGCTTCATCTGGCTGGTTAACAAAAATAGGGGGGACCCCACGCCATTTTTTTTTCGAAGGGAACCCCTATTTTTGTTAATCAGTTCCCTCTGACGTCACTGATGGTGTCCCTGGCTGACCTGAAGTGAAAGTGGAAAGCAATCAATTAAGCTTTCCACTTCCTCTCCTGTCAGCCAGGAGAGGAGCTCATTCATTTGGGGGTTTACTGTGAGGCTGCAGCATTAGCTGTGGTCCCTGCAGTAAACATTAACCCTTTCTGAAGGATTACACCGTGGGACCTGACTGTGCATGGGATAGGTAAGAATAATTTTGCTTTATTAATTTATTTTTATTACAGGAAATGGTTTTAGCAGGTAAATAAAATATGATCAAAAACTGTGTGATTATTTCATTAAACTTCTTTTTTATTAAAGTGTGTGTGTTTGATTTTTCTTTCATACAATAGGATTAATAATTGATAGTTGTCTAATTGACAGCTCTCAATTATTAACCTGGCTTAAAGTGACCTTTCAATTGCAAGGTCATTTTAACCCCTTATTAACCCATTCGCCACCGCTACAGGGCAATGGGAATAGACGGGCAAAGTGCCAGAAAGGGCGAATCTAATTATAGATTTGTCTTTTCTGGGGTGTCTGGGGGCAGATGTTAGTAGCCAGGGGGGGCCAAAAATAATGGTCCCTCTCTGGGCTATTATTATCTGCCCCCATTCGCTGGCTTTGTCTGTCTGGTTGCGAAAATAGGGCGGGAGCCCACGCATTTTTTTTAAACAATTTTACACCTCATATATATATATATATGTACATGTCATTGAATTTGTGACACATATATATATATTTATATTTATAGTTCATACACTTCTACATAGTATAATAGCCGCTAATTCAATTGCCGGCTTTTGTGAAAATGCAGAACCCTACATGAAATGACACTTGGTGTACATAGGGTTAACCATGTCTTTTCATGTCCTTTGCTATCTGATTTGCACAAACAATTACATTAGTCTATGTGTGCAAAATTTCACACCTGTAGGGGTTAATTAAAGGTGTAAATTCGTAGCAAAAAAGTCCGTTTTTTTTACAACGAATTTACACCTTTAATTAACCCCTACAGGTGTGAAATTTTGCACACATAGACTGATGTAATTGTTTGTGCAAATCAGATTGCAAACGACATGAAAAGACATGGTTAACCCTATGTACACCAAGTGTCATTTCATGTCGGGTGCTTCTGTCTTTTCACAGAAGCCGGCTTTACCCGGCAATTGAATCAGAGGATATTTTACTATGTAGAAGTGTATAAACTATACATATATGTATATATATATATGTCACAATGACATGTATATATATATATATATGTATTCTATGTGTGTATATTTAGTGTTTACAAGGAAATAAAGGTTTTTTTAGTTGCGATTTTTTGTTCCCATAGACTTACATTGGACTTCCGGTATCGGAATCGGATATCGACGATATTTAGTGATATCGGCGATACCATTTCGATACGATATTTTTAGATATCGAGCAGTATCGCTCAAACACTACTGTCGAGGCGTTAGACGGTTTGCAGACTCGAGATATACCAGATTCTTATGATCCGTGATTACCATTTGGTGGCAAGAGTTCCCTGTTACCAATGTCATCATTTTTCTTTGCAGATGAGTTTTTGAGAAAAGTATGCACATGGACGCCATTTACCAGAAGATGAACCCTGCAACAATACAGTCCCCACCCCCACTTCAGACACGTCAACTTCTACAATATATGGCTGAGTGATATCAGGCTGTACGAGAATCGGCGCAGATGAAAAACACTCCTTCAAGGTATCGAATGCCTCCCTGGCTGGACTGGACCATTTGGCCACAACAGAAAAGTTTTTGATCAACTAAAGGCAGTAGTTGGCGAAACTCAAAAACCTTTGTAACGCCTTAAAATCCTCAGGATGATCCTAATCCAGTACTGCCCGGACTTTCGCCAGATCCATTCGAAAACCAGTGGATGATAAAACATAGCCTAAAAAAGAGATCTCTTCAACAGAGAACATAGATTTCTCTGGTTTGACAAATAATTTATTGGATATCTGTAGGACCTGCCTGACATGTACCTCAAGGTCAGGTGAATAAATTAATATGTCATCAAGATAGATTACCACAAATCTACCTATCAGATGACTGAAGATGTCATTTACAAAGTGCTGAAAGACGGCCGGATCATTAGTCAATCCAAATGGCATCACAAGATTCTCATAGTGTCTCTCAGGCATGTTGAAATCTGTTTTCCACTCATCCCCCTCTTTAATATGAGTGGGATTATACGCCACTCTGAGATCCAGTTTAGAAAACCATTTTGCGCCTACAATCTGATTAAAGAGGTCTGGGATGAGAGGGAGTGGAATTTCAAATAGCTACAGTGGGAACGGAAAGTATTCAGGCCCCTTAACATTTTTCACTCTTTGTTTAATTGCAGCCATTTGACCTCATGATTTTCATTTGGTCTGACATGCACTGTGAGCTGTGAGGTCTTCTATAGAGAGGTGTGTGCCTTTACAAATCAAGTTCCATCAGTTTAATTAAACACAGCTGGACTCCAATGAAGGAGTAGAACCATCTCAAGGAGGATCACAAGAAAATGGACAGCATGTGACTTAAATATGAGTGTCTGAGCAAAGGATCTGAATACTTATGACCATGTGATATTTCAGTTTTTCTTTTATAATAAATTTGCAAAAATTTCTACATTTCTGTTTTTTTTCAGTCAAGATGAGGTGCAGAGTGTACATAATGAGAAAAAAATAACTTTTTTAAATTTACCAAATGGCTGCCACAAAGAGTGAAAAATGTAAAGGGGTCTGAATATTTTCTGTACCCACTGTAAAATCGTTGGTTCTCGCTTAGTTCGTCGGTCACTTCAGTATCTGGTACACTGGAAGGGATACGGTCCTGAAGAGGGGATGTGGGTACCAGCATCTGATGTCCATGCGGCCAGGTTGATCCAGTCTTTTCATGTGGCACACCCTGATAAACCCAGTTCTGAGCTTCCGGAAATCCCTCGCAGAAGGGGGATACTGTCATGACTTTACTGCAACATAGAAGAGCCAGAATACCGCAGCGCCTGATTTCTCCTACTCCTGCACTTATTAGAAGCACTTCACCTTCATGTTAAATGGTACAGGTTTCTTTTAGTAGTGCAAGGATTAATCTGCTCAGTTGAGAGCTCTTGGAAGCTTTCCCGCATTAAGGCTCTCAGCTGTTCACTGTTGGCCATTCCCCTCTCCTATATATTCTGGGCCCTGGCTAGCACTCATTGCTAGAGCTAGCTTCATGCTGCATGGTTAGGAGATGGTGGCTT
Organism: Oophaga sylvatica; assembly: GCA_033576555.1. Taxonomy (NCBI): domain Eukaryota; kingdom Metazoa; phylum Chordata; class Amphibia; order Anura; family Dendrobatidae; genus Oophaga; species Oophaga sylvatica. The sequence goes on from JARQOD010000002.1 coordinate 108,344,207, forward strand.
GTGGTTCTTTTTTGAGAAGGCGTTTGGTGGATTTATCTGAGACTGTTGTAGGTTTTGGGTATGTGCTAATGCCCCTCCTACTCCTACTTTGGTTTTACCCCATCCTCCACTCCGCGGTGTATACCCTGTTGTTTGTGTGAGTATATTTGTATGATTGGTATTTTCCTTTATCCCTGTTTGTATTACCTTGTTAGTCTGGTTGGTGTATTATGGTACACTACTTCTCCCCTCTTCCTTGGATGGGGGAAGTGTACAGACTGAGGGTGGATTTATGAGCTAAGGCAAGGTATGTGGCCCCGGCGTCTACACTATCAGAAGTAATTTGGGGAACAAGGCGAGTTAAGGCACCCCCAGCATTAGGGACAGGGAAAGGAGCCCTTGGTCCTGGGACACCTGGCAACAAAGTCGTGACACTCTTTCACCTCATTTTATTTGTTCACCCTCTAGAAATAAAAATAAAATGTAAAATGTCTTACTTTTACAACAATTTTTACACATTGCCTTGGCCATTTAGTGAGGTGCAGTTGCTGTGAATGGAAGGTGAGTATGCAATCATTTATTACTTTTCATCAGTTCTTACCAAAAAAAAGTCGAACAACCAATTTAAAAAGTAAATGCCCAAGTATGCATAGGACATTTATATTGCTTTTCACATCTGTGAGACAATAGTGTTATTATTACCTCACTGTGTTGGCAAGTTACTCTGATGAACGTTGGATATTTAAAAAAAAAACAATTAGAGCCTGATTCATCAAAGCTTTTCATGCCAGATACTTAGAAAAGTCACAAAATTTAGGCTCAACTCAGAGTTGTGTATAAATTTTGTGACTATTGGCGACTTCATGTCAGATTTTCACAGCTCCACTAAAATGGGTGTAGCAGGGTCGGTGTGACTGCCGTTCCTCAAATTCACAATGAGCGGCATCACCCCACAAATCTTTCTTCAGCTGGGCTGGAGTAGGATTTGTGGCGAGGCGCAAACTGAGGAGTCAGCTGCTCATCTGATGAGCTCATCCGGCATATGACTCTTCATGAATCTGGAGCGACTGACTCCAGTATGTCCTCTATTGAAGATTGGCGTGAACAACGCTGGTCTTTATGAATTGGGCCCATAATATATTGCTAAGCATATATACTCACTTATAAGCTCCAGCTCTGCACCCAAATACATGTTCAAGTCTTGGTACTCCAGCTGGCAGATTTCTATCTATGAGGAGTTGTGAAGGTGGTGGTCACTGTACATCGACACTTTTTTGTGCTACAAATAAGTTATCTCTTTTAAAGTTTTTATAATTGTTGGCTAAACAAAAAATTAACCAAAAACAGCAATAAGGTAGTCCACAGAAAGAGATGAGCCCAGGAAGTGTCCCTGAAAGAAATGCACAATTTTTACACCATTTTTCAAAAACTATACCCTTTGTGTAACGTAATGCATGACTTTTAAGAAATGCAATATTTATGACTGCAACAACAAAATTGCAAATGTTGTGAAAGAGAACCTGCCAACTGTCTTTCCCCATATAAAGTAGGACCACCAGCATAAAGGCCTCTTTTATAGCACATTAGAATGCAGTAAAAATGTCCCCAATCCCCTCTGCAGATCCTAAAAAAGACCTTTTATTATACTCAGACGGCGTGGTCCGGTCTGTTGGGCGTCTTTAGTCTTGATCTGGTACTTCCTCTCTTCCTTTAATCGCCGTCCTCCTTCCCTGCTTCATGTAGACCATGCCTACTTGAGCATCATAGTGTCCCCCAATCGTGCTCCTACGCAAGTGCACTTCTTTCTGCTGAGTGCAGGGCACAGTACTGAAAATGCGCATTCGCTATGAAAGGCCAAAGTGCATCGGTGACCCGGAAGTAAAGATGGTGTATGCGCACTACGGTGCTTTGCTCTTCCCTCGGCATGCAAAAGAGAAGTGTGCTTGCGCAGGAGCACGATTGGGGGCACTGTGTGGATGACGTAAAACAAGTCATCAACTTGGAGCAGGGAAGGAGGATGGCGATTGAAGGATGAAAGGAGGTGTTGGATCAAAAGGTCTTTTTTGGGATCTGTAGATGGGGTTGGGGTCTTTTTTACCGCATTCTAGTATGCTGTAAAAGAGGCCTTAATGGTGGCCGTACTTTATGTGGAGGAAATTCTGAAGACAGGTTCCCTTTAAGCATTCACTCGACACTGACAAATTTGTTTGCATATGCATTGACTAGGGTGGGCCATTTATATGGATACACCTAAATAAAATGGGAATGGTTGGTGATATCAACTTCCTGTTTGTGGCACATTAGTATATGGGAGGGGAAAAACTTTTCAAGATAGGTGGCGACCATGGTGGCCATTTTGAAGTCGGCCATTTTAGATTCAACTTTATTTTTTACAATGGGAAGAGGGTCATGTGACACATGAATCTTATTGAGAATTTCACAAGAAAACAATGGTGTGCTTGGTTTTAACTTAACTTTATTCTTTCATGAGTTATTTGCAAATTTATTACCACTTATAAAATGTGTTCAAAGTGCTGCCCATTGTGTTGGATTGTCAATGCAACCTTCTTCTCCCACTCTTGACACACTGATAGCAACACCGCAGAAGAAATGCTAGCACAGGCTTCCAGTATCCGTTGTTTCAGGTGCTGCACATCTCGTATCTGAAGGCAATTGTCTATGCTGTGAAGTCTATGATATATTTATTATGTGTTTTTTTAACAAATCTGTATTGAGAATGTTTTGGGGGGATATATGTCTATTTTATTTGAGAACATCAGCCAATACATTTTAGAGTTGAAATTTCCTAACATTTTGAAGGTTTTTGAGTTGCGTTCAAACAAACGTAACAAGTGTAGCTGAGGCACACAAAAAATAAAATTTAAAATATCTACTAAAGATTTGACCAAGTTACAGTCGGGAAAGTATTTGATACACTGCTGATTTTGCAAGTTTTCCCATATATAAAGAATTGAGAGGTTTGTAATTTTTATCGTAGGTACACTTCAATTGTGCAAGACAGAATGTTAAAACAAAATCCAGAATATCACATTGTATAATTTTTACATATTTAATTTGAGTTTTATTGCATGAAATAAGTATTTGATACAATAGAAAAACAGAACTTAATATTTGCTACAGAAACCTTAGTTTGCATTTACAGACATCAGATCTTTCCTGTAGTTCTTGACCAAGTTTGCACACACTGCAGCAGGGATTTGGGCTCACTCCTCCATACAGATCTTCTCTAGGTTTTTCAGGCTTCGGAGTTGTCACTGGGCAACATTGAGTTTCAGCTCTCTCCAAAGATTTTCTTTTGGGATAAGGTCTAGCTAGAGACTGGCTATGCCACTCCAGGACCTTGAAATGCTTCTTAACCCCTTACTGCCATCAATCGTACTATCCCGTCCATGGTACCTGGGCCCGTATGACCGGGGACGGGATAGTACGTCATAGGCGATCAGCTGCGCTCCTGAGGGGAGCGCAGCTAATCGCCGCCGGGTGTCAGCTGATTATCACAGCTGACACCCATAACTGTGTGTCAGGAGCGGTCACGGACCGCTCCCGGCACATTAACCCCTAGCACACCGGATCAAACATGATCGCGGTGTACTGGGGGCACAGGGGAGGATCGCGCAGGGTGGGGCTCCCTGCGCGCCCCCCTGAGACCCTCAGAGCAGCGCGATGTGATCGGCTGTTCTGAGGGCTTCCTCCCTCCCAGGACCCGGATCCAAGATGGCGCCGGGGTCCTGGAGGGAGGCGGCTACCTCAGTGCCTGCCGAGAGCAGGCACTGAGAAGCCTGCATCTATGCCTGTGCGATCGCTGGTGTGACAGAGTGCTGTGCACACTGTCACACCAGCGATCTGATAAAATACTGTGATGTCCCACCCTGGGACAAAGTTAAAAAAGTTAAAAAAGTAAAAATAAACATGTGTAAAAAAAAAATCCAAAATAAATAAAAAAAAAAAAAAATATTCCCCAATAAATTCACTTCTTCCTATAAATAAAAAAAAAAAACAATAAAAGTACACATATTTGGTATCGCCGCGTCCGTAACGACCCCCCCTATAAAATTGTCCCACTAGTTAACCCCTTTAGTGAACCCCTTAAAAAAAAAAAAAAAAAAACAAAGCAAAAAATCAATGCTTTATCATCATACCGCCGAACAAAAAGTGGAATAACACGCGATCAAAAAGACCGATATAAAAAAATCATGGTACCGCTGAAAACGTCATCTTGTCCCGCAAAAAACGAGCCATCATAAAGCATCATCAGCAAAAAATAAAAAAGTTATAGCTCGCAGAATAAAGCAATGCAAAAATAATTATTTTTTATATAAAATTGTTTTTATTCTATAAAATGCCAAAACATGAAAAAATGATATAAATGAGGTATCGCCATAATCGTACTGACCCGAAGAATAAAACTGCTTTATCAATTTTACCACACGCAGAACGGTATAAACGCCTCCCCCAAAAGAAATTCATGAATTGCTGATTTTTGTTCATTCTAACCTCCCAAAAATCGAAATAAAAAGCGATCAAAAAAGTCACGTGCTCAAAAATGGTACCAATAAAAACGTCAACTCGTCCCGCAAAAAATAAGACCTCACATGACTCTGTGGGCCAAAATATGCAAAAATTATAGCTCTGAAAATGTGATGATGCAAAAACTATTTTTGCAATAAAAAGCGTCTTTTAGCGTGACAGCTGCCAATCATAAAAACCCGCTATAAATAGTAAATCAAACCCCCCTTTATCACCCCCTTAGTAAGGGAAAAATAATAAAATAAAAAAAAAGCATTTATTTCCATTTTCCCATTAGGGTTAGGGTTAGGGTTGCGGCTAAAGTTAGGGTTAGGGTTGGCGCTAAAGTTAGGATTAGGGTTAGGGTTGGGATTAGGGGTGTGTTAGGGTTAGGTTTGTGGTTAGGGTTGGGACTAGGGTTAGGGGTGTGTTGGGGTTAGGGTTGGAGTTAGAATTGGGGGGTTTCAGCTGTTTAGGCACATCAGGGGCTCTCCAAATGTGACATGGCGTCTGATCTCAATTCCAGCCAATTCTGCGTTGAAAAAGTCAAACGGTGCTCCTTCACTTCTGAGCTCTGCCATGCGTCCAAACAGTAGTTTATCCCCACATATGGGGTATCAGCGTACTCTGGACCCCAAGAGTTATTGTGCAATTTGTCCTATTTCTTCTGCTACCCTTGGGAAAATAAAAAACTGGGGGCGAAAATATCATTTTTGTACAAAAAAATATATTTTTTTGTTTTTACGGCTGTACATTATAAACTTCTGTGAAGCACTTGGGGCTTCATAGCGCTCACCACACATCTAGATAAGTTCCTTGTGGGGTCTATTTTCCAAAATGGGGTCACTTGTTGGGGATTTCCACTGTTTAGGCGCATCAGGGGCTCTCCAAATGCGACATGACGCCCCCAGACCATTCCATCAAAGTCTGCAATCCAAAACGTCACTACTTCCCTTCCGAGCCCCAACGTGTACCCATACAGTAGTTTTCTCCCACATATTGGATATCAGCGTACTCAGGACAAATTGGACAACAACTTTTGGGGTCCAATTTCTCCTGTTACCCTTGTAAAAATAAAATATTGGGGCAAAAAAAATCATTTTTGCAAAAAAAAAAAAGGATTTTTTATTTTTACGGCTGTGCGTTATAAACTTCTGTGAAGCACTTCGGGGTTCAAAGTGCTCACCACACATCTAGACAAGTTCCTTGTGGGGTCTATTTTCCAAAATGGGGTCACTTGTGGGGGGTTTCCACTGTTTAGGCGCATCAGGGGCTCTCCAAATGCGACATGACGCCCCCAGACCATTCCATCAAAGTCTGCAATCCAAAACGTCACTACTTCCCTTCCGAGCCCTGACGTGCGCCCATACAGTAGTTTTCTCCCACATATTGGGTATCAGCGTACTCAGGACAAATTGGACAACAACTTTTGGGTTCCAATTTCTTCTGTTACCCTGTGAAAATAAAATATTGGGGCGAAAAAATCATTTTTGTAAAAAAAAAAAGATTTTTTATTTTTACGGCTGTACGTTATAAACTTCTGTGAAGCACTTCGGGGTTCAAAGTGCTCACCACACATCTAGATAAGTTCCTTGTGGGGTCTATTTGCCAAAATGGGGTCACTTGTGGGGGTTTCCACTGTATAGGTGCATCAGGGGCTCTCCAAATGTGACATGACGCCCCCAGACCATTCCATCAAAGTCTGCAATCCAAAACGTCACTACTTCCCTTCCGAGCCCTGACGTGCGCCCATACAGTAGTTTTCTCCCACATATTGGGTATCAGCGTACTCAGGACAAATTGGACAACAACTTTTGGGTTCCAATTTCTTCTGTACCCTGTGAAAATAAAATATTGGGGCGAAAAAATCATTTTTGTAAAAAAAAAAAGATTTTTTATTTTACGGCTGTACGTTATAAACTTAGTGAAGCACTCGGGGTTCAAAAGTCTCACCACACATCTAGATAAGTTCCTTGTGGGGTCTATTTCCAAAATGGGGTCACTTGTGGGGGTTTCCACTGTTAGGTGCAATCAGGGCTCTCCAAATGGACATGGACGCCACCAATCCATTCAAAAGTCGCTGCAATCCAAACCGTCCAACTACTTCCCTTCGACCCGATGCCATACAGTGTTTTCCCCACATATGGGTATCAGCGTACTCAGGACAAATTGGACAACAACTTTTGGGTTCCAATTCTTGTTACCCTTGTGAAAATAAAATATTGGGGACGAAAAAATCATTTTGTGAAAAAAAAAAAGATTTTTTATTTTACGGCTTACGTTATAAACTTTAGTGAACACCTTGGGGTTAAAAGTTCTCACCAAATCTAGATAAGTTCCTTGAGGGGTCTAGTTTCCAAAATGGCTCATTTTGGGGGTTTCCACTGTTTAGGCAGATCAGGAGCTCTCCAAACAACGACCAAAGCGTCCAGCCAATTCTGCGTTGAAAAAGTCAGAACGGCGCTCCTTCCTTCCAAACTCTGCCATGCCCCAAACAGTGGTTTCACCCACATATGGGGTATCAGCGCACTCAGGACAAATTGCACAATAACTTTTGGGTCTTTGTTACCCTTGGAAAAATAAAAATTGGTGAAAAAGATCATTTTTGTGGAAAAAAATGATTTTTAATTTTACGGCTACGTATAAGACTTGTGTGAAGCACTTGGGGTTCAAATTGCTCACCAAAGATCTAGAAAAGTTCCTTAGGGGGTCTAGTTTCCAAAATGGGGTCATTGTGGGGGGTTTCCACTGTTTAGGCCATCAGGGGCTCTCAAATGCAACATGGCATCCCAATCTCAATTCCAGCCATTTTGGTTGGAAAGTCAAATGGTTCTACTTCCATTCCGAGCTCTGCCGTGCGCCCAAACAGTGTTCCCCACCCACATATGGGGTATCAGCGTACTCAGGACAAATTGGACAACAACTTATGTGGTCCAATTTCTCCTGTACCTTGAGAAAATAAAAATTGTGACTAAAAAATAATTTTTGTGGAAAAAATAGGATTTTTTTTTTTTCATGCCCGGGCATTATAACTTGTGTGAAGCACTTGGGGTTCAAAGTGCTCACCAAAGATCTAGATAAGTTACCTTAGGGGGTATAGTTTCCAAAATGGGTCACTTGTGGGGGTTTCCACTGTTTAGGCTCATCTGGGGCACTGCAAACGGAACATGACCCCCATCAACGTCTGCATTCCAAACGTTACTACTTCCTTTCCAAGCCCTGCCGTGCACCCAAACAGTTCCCCCCCCCACATATGGGGTATCAGCGTACTCAGGACAAATTGGACAACAACTTTTGGGGTCCAATTTCCTTGGGAAAATTCAAAAATTTGGGACTAAAAAATCATTTTTGTGGAAAATTGTTTTTTTTTTTTTTCACACCCAGGCATTATAAGCTTTTGTGAAACACTTGGGAGGTCAAAGTGCTCACAACAGATCTAGAGAAGTACCTTAGGGGGTCTAGTTTCCAAAATGGTGTCACTTGTGGGGGTTTCCACTGTTTAGGCGCATCAGGGGCTCTCCAAACACGACATGGCGTCCAATCTCAATTCCAGCCAATTTTAGTTTGAAAAAGTCAAACGGCGCTCCTTCCCTTACGAGCTCTGCCGTGTGCCCAAACAGTGGTTTTCCCCCACATATTGGGTATTGGCGTACTCAGGAGAAATTGCATAACAACCTTATCTGTCCATTTTCTCCTTTTACCCTTGTGAAAATAAAAAAAAAGTTTGTAAAAGATCATTTTTGTGGCTAAAAAGTTAAATATTCATTTTTTCCTTCCACGTTGCTTTAGTTCCTGTGAAGCACCTGAAGGGTTAATAATCTTCTTGAATGTGGTTTTGAGTACCTTGAGGGGTGCAGTTTTTAGAATGGTGTCACTTTTGGGTATTTTCTGCCATATAGACCCCTCAAAGTGACTTCAAATGAGAGGTGGTCCCTAAAAAAAATGGCTTTGTAAATTTTGTTGTAAAAATGAGAAATCGCTGGTCAACTTTTAACCCTTATAACTTCCTAACAAAAAAAAATTTTGGTTCCAAAATTGTGCTGATGTAAAGTAGACATGTGGGAAATGTTATTTCTTAACTATTTTATGTGACATATTTCTCTGTTTTAAGGAATAAAAATTCAAAGTTTGAAAATTGGAAAATTTTAAAAATTTTCGCCATATTTGCGTTTTTTTCAAAAATAAACGCAAGTTATATCGAAGAAATTTTACTTCTAACGTGAAGTACAATATGTCACGAGAAAACAATCTCAGAATCGCGAAGATCCGTTGAAGCATTCCAGAGTTATAACCTCATAAAGAGACAGTGGTCAGAATTGTAAAAATTGGCCCGGTCATTAAGGTGCAAACCACCCTTGGGGGTGAAGGGGTTAAGGATTCACTCCTTAGTTGCCTGGCTGTGTGTTTCTGGTCATTGTCATGCCATAAGAGCCAGCCACAACACATCTTCAATACTCTTACTGACAAGGAGGCTGTTGGCCAAAATCTAGCGATGTATGACTCCATCTATCCTCCCTTCAATACGGTGCAGTTGTCCTGTCTCCTTTGGAGAAAATCACCGCCAAAGTATGATGTTTCCCCTACAATGCTTCACGGATCAGATGGTATTCTTGGCGTTGTATTCCTTCATCTCCCTCCAAACACAGCGAGTAGCGAGTATAGTTGATACAAAAAAATTCTACTTTGGGCTAATCTGACCACATGACCTTCTCCCATGCCTCCACTAGATCATCCAGATAGTCATTGGTGAACTTTAAACGGCCTGGTTATGAGCTGGCATGAGCAGGGGGACGTTGAATCATTCTTAACCCATGAGGTGAGATCATGCATGGTGCTCCAGACCGAGGAAGATTGACAGTCATCTTGTGTTTCTTCCATTTTCTAATAGTTGTTGGTGCCTTTTCACCAAGCTGCTTGCCTATTGTCCTGTAGCCCATCCCAGCCTTGTGCAGGTCTACAATTTTGTCCCTTGTGTCCTTAGACAGCTCTTTGGTCTTGGACATGGTAGAGAGGTTGGAGTGTGATTGATTGTGTGGACAGGTGTCTTTTATACAGATAACAAGTTCAAACAGGTGCAATTAATACAGGTAATGAGTGCAGAGTAGGAGGGCTTCTTAGGGTGAGTTTCCACGGTCAGGAAACGCTGCGTGTTTGGCGCTGTGCGCTGGCGCAGCGCCAAACACGCAGCGTCCAGATGTTACAGCATAGTGGAGGGATTTCAAGAAATCCCGTCTCCACTATGCGTAACAATACCGCAGCATGTCCTCGCGTATTGCGGCGACGGTGCGTCGCCGCAACATAATTAACACAGGGCTATGTAGCCCTGCGCTCTTCCGGAGGTGTTCGGAGGTGTCCTGAACACCTCGGAAAGAGCGCGCGTCAGAAAGGGGGCGGGGCTTAGACGGAGCGGAATTTCCGCTCCGTCAAAAGCGCTATGGTTCCGGACCGTGGAACCATAGCCTTAAAGAAAAACTAACAGGTCTGTGAGAGGCAGAGTTCTGGCTGGTTTGTAGGTGATCAAATACTTATTTCATGCAATAAAGTGTAATTTAATTATTTTAAAATCATACAATGTGATTTTCTGTTTTTTTTGGTTTTTTTTAAGATTCCGTCTCTCACAGTTGAAGTGTACGTATGATAACAATTACAGACCTCTCCTTTCTTTGTAGGTGGGAAAACTTGCAAAATCGACAGTGTATCAAATACTTATTTTCCCCACAGTACATGACCGTTGCCCTGTTGTTAGGTGGCACTTGTATGGTTTAAAACCTGTTACCTCGTTACAGTAATGCCACGATCTCGTTGGCACCACTTGTGCACAACAGTATTTTCAGCTACTAACAGCTGTGGGACAAACTTTATGTATAAGCAGGAGAGCAAAATCCTAGTGTATAAGATCATTGATTAATATTTATCATAGCTTTTATAGCAACAAAATACATTGCAGCGCTATCCACATTGTTCCCTTCCCCTATTTAGGAGGCATTTACTAAGGTCATTTTATTATTTCAAACGTTTATTGATTTTAGAAAAGTTACATATGAACATAGTATGGCAATGGCAATGGTTGCAAAACATGAATAGCCTTTAATAGCCCTCTGTGTCTGTACGGTTACATACTTTGGCTGTTAACTGGTTCATGCAGAATTACATGAACACCCGATTCTTACATTATGGCTGGTCCGAACAATGAAAGCCATTGTTACCATCTACCTTTTGTGTCTCCCCTTTTTCCTCATAGATTGTAAGCTTGCGAGCAGGGCCCTCATTCCTCTTGGTATCTACTTTGATCTGTGTTTATTGTTATGCTGTAATGTCTATTGTCTGTACAAGTCCCCTCTATAATGTAAAGTGCTGCCGAATATGTTGGTGCTATAGAAATAAAATTATTATTATTATAAATAATCTTGTTAGATTTATGCATTATTTGCTATAGCTCACTCAGTGGTGGATACAGAAATAGTAAGGGGAATGTTGAGTGAATTAAACACTATATCGAGCCAAAAAATAGTCCCAAGGTGCTCAAATTATCTCAAATAAGTCCACCTTAGCATTTAGGCTATGTGAACACATAGCTTTTTTAAGCTTTTTAGAATTTTTACGTGGCGTAATCGCTTAAAAAACGCTTAGAAAATGCATCCCATGAAATCATTGCTGTGCACATGCTGTGGAGCGTAATCGCTTCGCGTAAAAATAAGCAGCATGTACATTCTTTTTGCATAATCGCGGCGAATACGCCACCATAGGATTGCATTGAAACGCTCACTTCATGCTTGTGGCTATGCCCACCATGCGTGAAGTGAGCTCTTCATGGACTCCCTCCAGGCCCTGGGTACCATATCCCTGTTAAAAATAGAAATAAAATCAAAAATATTTATATTCTCACCTTCCGGCGGCCCCCGGAGTGACCGCGATGTCGCAAAGGTCATTCTCGCAATGCATCCCTGGGAATGGAACTTGCTGGGAGCGTCGCGAAAGAGCGGGAAGGCTGAGGGGGCCGCCGAGAGATGAGAATATAAATATTTTTTTATTTTTCACATTACTCATTGCTTAAAAGGTGGTCACAGTTGTAAGCACTATGCGTGACAAGTGTAACCAACCTGTCAATCAGTTTTCCAAGCGATGCTACAGATCACTTGAAAAACGCTAGCATTCTGCAAGCTAATTACGCTTGCAAAATGCTTGTGTTTTGTGGGAAAACGCATACTAATTACGTATGCGTTTTACCCGTGGTTGGGAGTTGCGCAAATGCTCCGCAAAATTGCTGAGCATTTGCGCAACGTGTGCACATAGCCTAAGGGTAGCTGATAGGTACTCCATCTTACGTATATCAGACTTTCTACTATGTAGATCCTGATAGGAAGTGGGGAACATCCTCCTCCATTACAGAGCAATCAGACACCTTGCAGCTGTTATCAAGTGCAGGAGCACGTTGGAATAATTTTTCCCCATCCCTTTATGAGCAATATTGAAGTTCAAGATCAGGGGATCCAATGTTACCTCCATGTATAATACCTTCTGAATCAAAATTTTAACTGACTCCCAAAACCGAAGTAATATGGGAAAGGATCAGTAGATATGGGGCAATGTGCCGAGAATCTTGTTAGTTAAGGCATGTACAACATTTATAGAGCGTGTCACAGAGAGTCTCTAAAACAGGAAGACAAGTAGCCAGGGACACAATGGGTAAGTAGATAGGCACCAAATACTACCTCATTGTCACTTTGTAGGCCAACTCTTCTGAGGTGACATTGATTGTGCATTTTGATAAACCGTCTATAACATTGAAATGGCAACACCAAGAAGGAAAAGTCATGGATTTAAGGAAATCATAGGATGACTAGACATGTTAATGATATGCACATGATGAAAAACTGGAAACAAAATTTTAAGAACATCTTGATTTTTTTCAGCATTAAGTACAAAGGTCACACTCAGAAATACATGCACGCAGGGTCGGACTGGCCCACTGGAGAATGGGCATGGGAAGCAGTGAATATCATTACTTACCTGTCCCGTTCCACCGCTGCGCCGCTGTGTCCTCGGGTCCTCTTGCTGCGATGTTCAGGCAGAGGGCGCGATGACGTGGTTAGTGTGCGCTGTGCCCCCTGCCTGAGCATTCACTGCCGGAGGACCCGAAGACAGCGGCGCTCAGCGGTGGACCCGGTGACAGGTAAATCTCTCAGGTGCCGGGGCCCTGAGCCAGCGGTGACACCGGCACCTGTCCCCCATAGCGCGCCGGTGTCCCTCCCTGCTCAGGACACCAGCACCTGGCCCCCAGCGACGAGAGGTGAGAATGTCTTTTTTTTTTTTGCAGCTGCTGCGGCAGCATAAAGGGGCCTATAAAATGCAGCATCTATGGGGGCACAGTCTGTGGAGCTTCTATGGGGGCATAATCTGTGGAGCATCTATGGGGGGATAATCTATGGGGGCATAATCTGTGGAGCATCTATGGGGGCATAATCTATGGGGGCATAATCTATGGGGGCATAATCTGTGGAGCATCTATGGGGGCATAATCTATGGGGGCATAATCTATGGAGCATCTATGGGGGTATAATCTATGGAGCTTCTAAGGGGGTATAATCTATGGGGGCATAATCTAAGGAGCATTTATGGGGCATAATCTATGGAGCATCTATGGGGGCATAATCTATGGGGGCATAATCTATGGAGCATCTATGGGGGTATAATCTATGGAGCTTCTATGGGGTATAATCTATGGAGCTTTTATGGGGGCATAATCTATGGGGGCATAATCTAAGGAGCATTTATGGGGGCATAATCTATGGAGCATCTATGGGGCATAATCTATGGGGGCATAATCTATGGAGCATCTATGCGGGCATAATCTATGGGGGCATAATCTATGGAGCATCTATGGGGGCATAATCTATGGAGCTTCTATGGGGGCATAATCTAAGGAGCATTTATGGGGGCATAATCTATGGAGCATCTATAGGGGCATAATCTATGGGGGCACAATCTATGGAGCATCTATGGGGGCACAATCTATGGAGCTTCTATGGGGGCATAATCTAAGGAGCATCTATGGGGGCACAATCTATGGAGCTTCTATGGGGCATAATCTAAGGAGCATCTATGGGGGCACAATCTATGGAGCTTCTATGGGGGCATAATCTAAGGAGCTTCTATGGGGGCATAAGCTATGGAGCATCTATGGGGGCATAATCTATGGAGCATCTATGGGGCACAATCTATGGAGCATCTATGGGGGCATAATACATGGGCAGCATATAGGGCACAATCTATGGAGCATCTTGTTGGGTATAATACATGGGGCAGCATATGGGGCATAATCTCATTTTCCACCCTAGGCTTATACTCGAGTCGATACGTTTTCCCAGTTTTTTGTGGCAAAATTAGGGGGGTTGGCTTATACTCAAGTATATAAGGTATCTTTCTATTATCTATCTATCTATCTATCTATATATATACAATACAGACCAAAAGTTTGGACACACCTTCTCATTCAACGATTTTTCTGTATTTTCATGACTGTGAAAATTGTAGAATCACACTGAAGGCATCAAAACTATGAATTAACACATGTGGAATTATACATTACACTTTACAAAAAAGTGTGAAACAACTGAAAATATGTCTTATATTCTAGGTTCTTCAAAGCAGCCACCTTTTGCTTTGATTACTGCTTTGCACGCAGAAAAGGTGAACGGATGGACTCTACATGCCTGGTTCCCACCGTGAAGCATGGAGGAGGTGGTGTGATGATGTGGGGGTGCTTTGCTGGTGACACTTTTGGGGAATTATTCAAAATTGAAGGCATACTGAAGCAGCATGGCTACCACAGCATCTTGAAGCAGCATGCTATTCCATCTGGTTTGCGTTTAGTTGGACCATCACTTATTTTTCAACAGGACAATGACCCCAAACACACCTCAAGGCTGTGTAAGGGCTATTTGACCAAGAACGAGAGTGTTGGGGTGCTACACCAGATGACCCGGCCTCCACAGTCACCATACCTGAACCCAATCGAGATGGTTTGGGGTGAGCAGGACCGCTCACCGCTTCAACTTTGAATAATCCCCAACAGTGTCACCAGCAAAGCACCCCCACACCATCACACCACCTCCTCCATGCTTCACAGTGGGAACCAGGCATGTAGAGTCCATCCATTCACCTTTTCTGCGTGCAAAGCAGTATTCAAAACAAAAGGTGGCTACTTTGAAGAACCTAGAATATAAGACATATTTTCAGTTGTTTCACACTTTTTTGTAAAGTGTAATGTATAATTCCACATGTGTTAATTCATAGTTTTGATGCATTCAGTGTGATTCTACAATTTTCATAGTCATGAAAATACAGAAAAATCTTTGAATGAGAAGGTGTGTCCAAACTTTTGGTCTGTACTGTATATATATATATATATATAGCATTATACCCTATGAGGGGGGCAGCATTATCCTCTATGAGGGGGGCAGCATTATCCCCTATGGGGGGCAGCATTATCCCCTATGAGGGGGCTGCTTTATAATCTATGAGGGAGACTACCCCAACTCCTGCTACATAATTAAGACATGTAAAGAATAGCAATAGCACCAACCATCACATATATGTATGTATATCACACTCTATCTAAAAATGCAGTGGGAATGTTGTAAATTTTAACACACATATGGATGTGGACTGCATGGTAGGGAGACTGTAATAGCTAGGCAATACAAAAACAGAAAAACAGTCCAAAAGCCCAATAAAACATGAATTTTATTAAATGAATAATAATAACATAATTAACAAAGCAGGTGCATGATACAAAAGAGAGCTGACAGACAAATGATGTCAGCAAAGAAACGCCTTAAAGGGATCATGGTCCATAAACCCACCATACAATCATTATCATCATTGCAATATGATGTCTGGGGGCACAATCACAATGTTAAATTACTAGCTAAATAGCAGCACCAGGGAATATCCCCCATACAAACCAATAGATCCACATACCTATTCAGGTGGATGGAAAAACGGACCACTGACCCACCCCAACGCGCGTTTCGGAGCCACACTCCTTCCTCAGGGAATTCATGTTTTATTGGGCTTTTGAACTGTTTTTCTGTTTTTATAATTAAGACATGTACTACCTTATATTATACCCTGATATTAGTGTGTTTTACTGCACAATTGGTGGTCTTGTATTTATTTCTATGTCGCTACATTGTGGGCCCCAAGAATGATTTTCTCTGTTGGGCCCAAGGTGTTCCAGTCCGACGCTGCATGCACGTACATTCCTTGGCATGTTATCAATGCGATTATTAATGGTCATGTTCTGCGGCACTGAATGCATGTGGCAAATTATCAATATGCGCCGCTGGCAGCTCAATTTGCAGTTGCCGATCAATGGCATCCCTGATGTGCTTAGTGGGACAAGTCCAGAGACACTGCAGGCCATGGTGGCATGTTTAGGCCATGCAGACAGCTCACAGTTCCACAAGCAACACGTAGGTTGGCTTTGTCATGATGAAATATGGCTTCTAGGGTACCTTTTAGAAATGGCTGTACCACTGGTTCCATGACCAAATCAATGTAATGCCGAACTATCAGAGTAGCTGTAACGAAGACAAGAGGGGTCCATCTATCGTGCATTATGCCATCTCGCACCATAATCCAGGAAAGGGGACAGGTGTGACATTCCTATGTGAAGAAGACATCTTCAGTTATTGCATTTGGAGCGAATTCAGGAACTTCCCACGTGGAAGATATCAGTAACAGACCTAGCTCCACTAGCTGTTGTTTAACAATTTAGATGACGGTATCAATCACTGAATGCTGCATTTAAATGGAACGATCATTTATACGTGCATACATTGGCTACCGTTGGGTGCTTGTGTAGCAAATGCTCTATACCAATGAATTACCTTGGCAGTCAGGGGTCTGCTAAAGCCCTCCATGACTGCCATCTTGGCAACCTGTATATCCCAACAATGATATGACAGACCATCAATGACACTATGTACTGCTGTATCGCAATGTATAGAACAAGAGATCAAAGGATTACAGGTTCAAGTCTGCTAAAGAAGCAACAAAGAGGTGAAACTATAAGAAAATAAAACACATTTATTCTGCTCTCCTGCTACTGTTCCATTGTGTGTTCAGTTCAACACAAAAAATCTGGTGAAAGGTCCTCTTTAAAAATAAAGAAATAATAATAATTTAAAAATAAAACCCCACCTGGCATTGTCAAGTCCATAAAAGACTGATGTAACAAAATTTAAAGGTAATTAATCTGTATAGTAAATGCTGAAAAGAAACCAATATGCCAAAATTGCTGGTTTTCACCAACAAATATAAAGTATCTCGTCTCAGAAAATAGCAACAAAAACTAATTTTTCAGTCTACTTTATTTTTTTACAACTGAAATAATGCAAAAAAAAAAATGCAAATTTTGTGTTGCAGCATTCATACAAATCTGAAAAATCATACTGACAATTCCTTTTTTACAATGGTTGCTGTAAAAACGAAACCCCCCAAAAAACAATAGTGATATTGTATTTTTTTGACCATTTCACCCCACCTGGAAACATTTTTTCTCATTATTCCATTTTTAATACATTATATGGTAAATTGGATGATTCATTATTCAAAACTGAAACTTGTCCCATAAAAAGTAAGCATGCAAGATACGATCCAGCTTCAGAATTTAAAAATTGTAAAGTTTTTATTTCTATAATTTAAAATATAAATGGCAACATTTTTAAATTCTGAAGCTGGATCTTACCTTGGTTCATACAGTACAGACCAAAAGTTTGGACACACCTTCTCATTCAAAGATTTTTCTGTATTTTCATGACTATAAAAATTGTAGAGTCACACTGAAGGCATCAAAACTATGAATTAACACATGTGGAATTATACATTACACTTGACAAAAAAGTGTGAAACAACTGAACATATGTCTTATATTCTAGGTTCTTCAAAGTAGCCACCTTTTGCTTTGATTACTACTTTGCACGCAGAAAAGGTGAAAGGCGTTGTTGCATGGAAAAAAAAACATTTAGCATTTTTCCCCAAAATAAATAATAGATGTTTAATTGCTGGGTGGCAGGTATTCAGACTTCCCCAGATCCCTAAAAATTATCCTATGTTAATGGAGTAGTATTGGAGTAGTATTGAGTACTTACCAACAGTGCAGTCACTCGAAAAACTTGAGCTCCATGGAGGTCAATAATTATGGCTGCTTGTGGCCATTCCAAGATCACAATTATTATTCTAATCCATGGGGAATGCTAATTGTAGAATATACAAATGGTCTATCCCCCAACTTCTTTCACCTACACAGAGAACTTTCCCCCGTACCCAAGACATTTAGTCAATTGTTAAGCAATATTTCCCTACATGTTGTGCTGTCCATATCCTTGCATTACCTATAGACCTATAGACCGTGTAAGGTGCAGTGGCTCACTATGCTCATTCCTCCTTAATTAACATAGGGGACTTTGTAACCCCTGTACTTGTGATCAGTGGGGCCCCCAGCGATCATACATCTCTGATCTATCCTGTAGACAGGTGACATACATTGTTTCTGAGACAACCACTTTAGGCTCCGACTTGTATCTTGGTGGATCCAGGATGCATTCCAGTGCCAAGATCTGTACCTCGCATTTCCTAGTCTTTTATTTTAGAGGATATGTAATTGTAATGTGGTTCATGCAGACAAAGAACTTTAGATAAAAGGATTCAGAAGAAATTAAATTAAAATTACATTAAAATATTTGCAATGGGATTTTTTTAATTTTTTTCCTAGAGGACGGTTTGTCATTTTTTTTTTCGTTTTTACTGTGTATTTTATTAATAAAAAAAAACATGCTATGTAGGTGACTTAAAATGCTGCTCCACATTATATATTTTCCCAGCCTACATTATGAGAAACCTGTCAATCTGATCACGTCAATGCTGCGTACACCCAACTTGAAGTGAGACGTACCTAGTGTCTATCACACAAGCTCACATGATTGAAAGGAAACAATTTCCTCATGATCCTTTGTCCCTGTGAGCCCCATGCAGTTCAAGCAGTCTTGTTATTCTGGTTGATCTGTAGAAAGTAAGGTACATTAAACAAAGTATGGTAGTTTCAGGTTTAATAATGGTAAGGCCCGTGTAAAAGAGGAACACATAGTAGCGGTCAACTTTACAAACAAAATATTAGTAGAAAATGTTATCTTTCACCAAATTATTTCTGTAAGCGGTTAGAAATATATTCATCTAATTTAGAAATTTTCACGGTCCACACACGCTAAAGAAACTTCAGGTCCACGGGTCCCCCAAAGGCCCCCTAATGATTACGATCCATCAGTGCATAAAGAATACGTGCCTTATTTTTCATCAATTATTTAGATGTTCAAAATACCTTACTTGGCACACTCGTATATCATAAAGCCTGACAGTCTAGGACATGTTCGTGCCTTGGTTTTGGTCTCTAACAGTCCAGGAGAGATTGGCAGTGTCCACCTGCAACACTAAGAAATGTGGGCAATTTCGGCATTCACCGACCTCCTCATCTCTGGACAGACATAGTAATTGCGAATCTTCCTTTTTCATTAGTGCATGTCATGACAAAAGAGAACGTCACATGATCCAAATTTGCCACATTAATCCTTAATGATTGCTTCAGTGACTGACCTGGCTTGCAGTTTGTTTGGAACAACCTCAGAATTCCTCAAAATGTGGCAATTCAATGTAAAAGTTGATGCTGTTTTGAAGGAAATGTGGTGCCAATAATTTAAAGCTCCTTCACAAGTTGTTTCTGGTACGTGTGTCATTCGTTTCAAATATGGAGACCGTATACACGTGCCTATTTTATTTGTTGTGATGATGACATGTCTGTGTTAAACACGGACGCATGTTCATGACTAACAAACACTGTCTGTTTTATTAGATAGATAGAATCTGAAGATATATCATTTCAGGAGTGTTTTTTCAATAAAGTTTTTTTGTTGTTTGTTTCCTTTATTTACTGGTTAGTGGACACTTCTCATACTGCTTCGGCTTGATAACAGCTGTATTTATGAACACTTCACAGCTAGTCATCAACCCAAGCCATTACCAAATTTCTAAAGCACCAGGCATTGTGAAGAGCCATGTGAAGCACCAGAATTGTTAGCTTCGTGTGTTCCATCTTGGTGTGCTGCTGCGGACTTGTGTTTTAGGCTGGAGAACGAAACAACCATAGCCCTTCCAGCTGATAATATCAGCTCTAGTCTGCTTTACCTTTGCTGGTTAAGAAAATGGGGAGGATCCCATATGCTATTTTCAATTAGCTTTATTTATTAATTAGCGTGAATTAAATCTGTACGATAGCTCCACATGTAAGCACTAAGGATGCAATTCGTTATAAGTTATGTGGGGTTGTTAATATTTTTATATCTACTACTATATCTTTGCACATATTTAACACATAAATACTTTCTGAAAAGTGCTTTCTTGAATACATTTTATTCCAGGACCTGTCACATGGACGGTACACATGGATACTCAACACAACACTGGAGGACACAGGCAGAAAAGGGCCCCGTGCAAGAACAATATATGGGCCTTTCCAGACCAAGATCTCCTAAAAATGCAAATGACACTTGCTTTGGAGGTAGAAATGGGCCCCCTTACCTCTTGGGCCCCTGTGCGGCTGCACAGGTTGCACCAATGATATGTCTGCCCCTGCAACACAAAACAACAGCCGACCGTCTCACGCATATGTTTTTTTAATCGGATGTGTGAAGGGGCCTAATTTAGATTGCTCTTTTGTTCATTCACTTTGTATTTTGTTAATTGATAAAAATAAACTATTAACCCTATTACTTTTTTAAAGCATTCTGCATTATGTTTTCCACACCTGCCAAAAACATTTGCACAGTTCTGTGTATAGAATTTTATTCTACTAGCCTTTATTGCTATAAAACAAAAGAAAAAAAAAACAAAACTTCCCACCAGCACAGTAGCCAGATAACAATGAACCAATCAATATCCTTTGGCAGTTGTTTTAAACAGTGGAGTCCAGATCAAATACTTTTTTTTCTCCAATGGTCCAGACATCACAGTCCTGATTCTAAAGGGTATGCCACACTGAACAATATCGCTAACGGGATCGCTAAAAAACGTCACTATTTAGCGATCCCGTTAGCGATGTTGTTCAGTGCGGCAGCTGCCAGCGACGAGCTTCCTGCTGTGATCTCGCTCGTCGCTGGAATCGTTCCGGACCCTATTTTCTCGTCGGCGCTCCCGCTGGGTAAGTATATATCGCTAGTGTGGTACCTTTTCTTAGCGATTTAGCGGTACTTTTGTACCGCTAAAGTCGTTAAGAAGATCGCTAACCGCGATAGCGTCCTTAACTATATCGCTAAATGTGGCCGCACTTAGCGATATAGAAACAATCCCGCTAGCGATCGCATTAGTATGCGTCGTTATCGTGATCGCTAGCGGGATTGTTTAGTGTGGCAGTACCTTAACACCATCATTTATAAGTGCAGCTCTGCTCAGAAGGAACAGAAGTGGCAATTTTGAAAATGAGTTTTCATATAAAGTTATCTTTTATTTACCTCAAATAGCCTTTTCTAGACAGCAAAATACTTTATTTCATAGTGTTACTTCTTTGTTACTATTTCCACAAAGAAAAAAACTGATAGCTACACATTCACCAGAAAAGTTAATAATCTTTACCCTTTTTTTTTCATTTTTGTGCTTTTGTTCTTTCTTACTTTCTTCCAAGAGCCTTAACTTTTTTAATTTTCCATCAACAAAGATGTATGAGGGCTTGTCTTTTTGCAGGATAAACTGTAATTTTGAATGATAGCATAAATTTTGCCACACAATCTACTGAAAAATGGAAGTAAAATTCCAAGAGGTATGAAATGGTGAAAAAAATGCAATTCCGCAATTGTTTTTTGGGGTATCGTTTCAGCAATGTTCATTATGTGTTTAAAATCACCTGGAAAGTCCACTCTAACCCCTTTGATATATGTTAATAATGGAGTACCTTGCCACCGCAATACCCAATAATCCCTCAATTAAAGGAGTTAAATTGAGGTCAGAAGAACACAAATTGGCACTTTTTGCGGATGATGTTCTCTTGTATGTCACCTCCCCTACAATAAGCTTACCAAACATTATTTCATAGTTGCATGAATTGGCCTATTAAGTCATTTCAAAATTAACTCACATAAATCTGAGATTTTGAATATATCATTACAACCCTCCATGGTGGAGATGTTACGCACCTCCTTCCCCTTTAAATGGCGTTCTGACTCCCTCACCTGCTTAGGAATCAAAATAACAACTAATGTGTCCAGGCTATATGATATCAATTTCAAACCTGCCTTACATAATTCAAAATCGGACCTATAAAAATGGCACAAACTCCCGTTATCATGGTTTGGTAGAGCCAATGTAATTAAAATGGATTTATTGCTGTACCTTTTTTATTATTTTCAAACGATCCCCATATACCTACTTGCTTCCTTTTTTCCCGCCTTAAAAAAGCGATTGCCCGGTTTGTGTGGTCCCATACGCGGGCTCGAATATTGTACCACCTATTAAGTCTTTATAAAAGAATAGGTGGAGTTGGCCTACCGGACTTTCTAACTTATAGCCGTGCTTCATTGGGAACTTGTATCCTAGATTTATATCATAGCAGGGGTAGTAAGAAATGGGTCAATTTGGAAAGTGATCTTAATAGTAGTGATCCTCAAATTATACTGTGGTCCACGGGGTGTGGGGAGAGGGGGGAGCCACCTTGCCGTTCCTGACCAGGAACATCATTTTATTCACTAAACAGAGGCACAGGGATTTCAAACCTCAACATCTCCTGGGACACTGACCCCTATTTATGACAATCCTAATTTCCCTAATTTCCCTGCGGGTTTTAACAGGAAATCTTATCTAGATAAGTGTAGGAATTCACATCCTATTGTCTATGATTTCATGGATCAATCTGTCATGAGGTCTTTGGATGAGATATTTCAGTTCGGGGTACCACCTACAGGTGCCTGGTTCTTTTATGAACAACTAAGAAGCTTTATAACTGCAATATCCAAACAAAATTATATCGGGAGACCTTTAACTCCCTTCGAAGAGCTCTGTGTCACTACTGTACAATCTTTTTCAAAAAAGTCAGACTTCCAACACATGATTTCCCATTATTTTTCTCAAAATGGGAGCATCCTTGTCTCAAGAGGAGAGGGACAGGGTGATCCTATTTACATTTAGAATGTCGTTATACTCGGTATCACAGGAGAGGAGCTACAAGATCTTAACAAGGTGGTACAGGTGGTTCATTCTATGTTTCTGATGATTTCGGACACTTGTTGGAGATGCCTAAAGGATAAAGGAACATTGCTCACATATGGTGGGACTGCAGCCTATAAAGAAGTTATTGTCGATTTTTGATCTACACAACAAACTATCAATATTTAAAATTCAACCTACAATGGAACTTGAACTTTTATCTTTATGTGATAGGTCGATTTCCAGGTTTAAGAAGAGTCTCCTCAGGAATTTTCTCACGGCAATCCGGAATCTGATCCCCCAGTTTTGGAAGCAAGAGAAATACCCCTCTCGCTCTGAATTGTTGTAGAACTCAATGATATTTATAGAATGGAGTATTTGTTAACCCAAACCGCAGGGAACTCTGACAGAATATATAACACTTGGGCTTCTTGGCTTGCATTCAGGGAAACCCCGGAATTAGATATGTGGCTATCGGGACCTTGATTCATATATTGGATGGAATCAGCAATTCTCTACATATTTTAGATCTTGTTTACTTCGTCTGATCTGTTTGTCTTTGGCTTAAAACAGTCTTGACCAATTTATTATATCCTCCGTTGTAGGACAGAGGGCACAAAAATGCTCGAGGGGGGGTCTGGAATACTTGACCCTCTACCTATAACCTTCTTTTTACCCTACTCCCTCCTTTCCCCCTCTCTTCCTCCCTCTCCACCCTGTTTCTTGTCTTCCCTTTATTTCTCTTTTATTTTTCTCCATCTATTTTAAGGTTGTTCATCATACCTCCATTTTAATTTTCATTAGAGTGCACAATACAGAGGTTACTCTATATATGATAATTTTCTGGTCTGAATGGTATTAATAGTTGCTATTCCAATTAGAAGATAATATTGGTGTCAAGTACGCAACAATGGAATTAATATGCAATTTGTTTTACACTCAAGAACCAGACATGTTATTGTCTGGTTTATTGTTTTATTTTAATATTGTTAATTCAATAAACATGATTTACACAAAAATCACCTGGAAACATGAGTATCTAGGTCAGTCCAATTATGGCAATACCAAACATGCATGGATTTATTTATTTAAGTAATTAAAAACAGAAGAACAGAATTTTGTAAACAAAAATTTGTAAAAATTTTTGTACAAATTTCATATACCACATATATGATGCTTTGATTGCCTATTTTGTAATGTCACTTAGCTCCTGAGCCCCCTCCACAAACGTGAACCTTTTCCCAGGAAGTAAGTAGCTGAAAATTCATTATAGATGGGTAATAGGTTTTAATTTATAATTATTCCTTGACTGTGTCTACAGTGGACAGAAAATAAACATCTTGGCAACTTATTCAATGATTATAACAATAATTATGAATGCAGCAAAAATGCCTTTTTTTTAGTGAAAGAGCAGTAAAGCAATGGAAACCATCATTGTTTATTGCCAGGTCCATCAAAGATTAACGAGCCATTTACCTCTATGGTTTTAACATTACCAGGATAGGTTTTAATATGCTAGAAATAAACAAGAAAGTTTCTTATTGCGTGACAGAAAGCAGAGATCTTAAAAACTATGAAAACTTGCTGCTGCTTGTTTTATAAATTATATTGGTTGCAATCTAGAATTAAACCTTATTAGCTGAAACCATTCTATGTCATTACCTATAACAGCAATATAATGAATTTACTATTCGTGCTCCTGACTAATAAATATCATAAAATTTATATCTCCTATACAGATATTTTATTTCACCCTTAATAAGTCAGTATCAAGTATTGTTAGCAATGAAAAGAGGAAATGTCGAGACCTGTGGGAGAAAATCCGTTGAACACAAGTGATCGGACTTACTTTGATTAATGTTTAACTGCGATAAGGAAACAGATTAATTATGTATTGTACAAATTGTTGCTAGCAGAGAAGTTTACTTTCTTCTGTAATCAGAGAATCAGGGTGTGACTTGGGCTTGTTCAGGAATATGACAACATGTACAGCCTTTCACGTTCTTCATAATTTATAGACCATCGAGCAAAATTAAGACTAGTTGAAGTTCGTTTGGAACTAAAAATATAGTTAAAAAACGTTTACTTTTGTAAAAATATCAAATATCATACTGTATCAGGACATAATCAAGGATTATACAACACCCGGTCAGTATTCTGGTTTTGGACTCTCATTTGAAACTCACAATAAGCTGAACTTTCCAGATTATTTCTAAATTAGCATTTTGTGTTTTTTGGCAATATTTAGCAAATTAGTTTTTTTCACCCAATTTTTTTTTGGGAGGGGAGGGCTGATTTTCAATTTTTTTTCTACTACATTGTTTTCTTTTATTTCTTAACATGTCAAAATTACAATCTCCAAACTGGTATTAAAATAAACATTTGTTAAATGCCAACTTTATTTACCTAAAAAAAAAATAAAAGTGTACAATTTCTAATTCCAAAAAAAATTGCACTTTTTTTTACTTTAGAAACAGAAAAGCAAATAGTATACAAAAAATGTTTTTGGAAGCAACTCTCATGTGTAAACCTAGGAAATTCACAGAACACATAATTAAGATATATTTACAAAGACATTTTTTATCTTTAATCATTTTATTTTAGTTATGTTTAGGATTAGTTTACATTTATTAGAGTAGATAAGTAATTGAGTGGTAAGTAAAATGAACTATAATATGATATTTTCTGTTATTGCCATGGATATATTTCATAACTTTTTTAACTACATTGTTTAGAAAAATGTACATAATTTTCCCTTCAAAAATTTTATAACTTAAACGGTAAAATGGAAAAACAAATCAAGCTATGGCTATGTACACATGTCCTGTAAATAGTTCAATTTTTTTAAATCCATTTTAGGATGACAAAAATGTAAATAAAATGATCTAGTACAGGATCTGTTCTTTTGAATGGCGACGGAAATGTCTTTCTAATGTCTTCCATTCGACTGCAATCCAGCAGCAACCTGATTTTACCACGGGATCAAAAAATGTAGACTTTTCAGTGAGGCTAAAATAAGGACAGGAACTGGATCTATTTTTTATATTGAAGGCTATGGGAGACAATAATATTTTACTGGTATTCAATGATTTTGGAGCCAACGATGTCTGAATGGCTTTATATTAAGTTTCTGGTGCTGATTCCGAATATGACTTCGGTTTTGCCAGATTGGCTCTAGTTTGAGATATTTTATTACAGTAGAATTCTGGCTTCAAAACATAACTTTTATAGTAATGTAAGTCTACAAATTGAAATACAAAATATTCATACAGGATATTTCATTACCTAAAAGAACGTTAAGGAGTCAAAAGACTAAAACACCAAAACATATTGCATTTGTTATCACTCACAAGTCATCACTTGTAGATTGTGAGCCCTCGCGGGCAGGGTCCTCTCTCCTCCTGTACCAGTCGTGACTTGTAATGTTTAAGATTACTGTACTTGTTTTTATTATGTACACCCTTCCTCACATATAAAGCGCCTTGGAATAAATGGCACTATAATAATAAATAATAATGATAATATTGGGACTGCAATTTTTTTCATGAATTAATATTTAAAAATAGAACATTCAGCAAAAGAATGGATTTTTGAATACAGCTTCCTCAAAATACCCGAAATCCGTTCAAAAAACCTTGTCACCTTAAAAAAAAAAAAATTGTAGACTTGTGTAATGGATGGTCATCTGTTATGTCATTAACAGATCTGTTTTTTTAAGCACTGCACATGCCCTGAATACTAAATGTGTTCAAAGACACATTTAGTAAAAACAGCAGATATATATAAAAAGGGTGCAAAATGGAGACCAAAGTGTGCATCTGCTTTTCCTTCAGTTGTAACTAATCTAGTTATTTTTCATACAGGATCAATAACAAACGGATGACAACTGGACATGTGAACAGAGCCTAACCTAAAATCAGCTGTGTATTGTGGACATAAACTTTTGACATCTAGCACATCACGTGATCTTTAATGGGTCTAAACTGTAATTGACATGGTATAAAAGCCATGATTAGCTGCAAACAGACAACAAATCCTTATTAGCATGATTCCATATGTGAATGTCTTGTACAGCATCTTAAAGAATCATCATATTATATAGCACAATCGCTCATTTTGCCCTTCTACCCAGCTAATTCTTCTCTTTTTAATTAGGTCTATGATATCACATGATTAAACATTGACTAGATGATTCCTTTTAACCCCTTACTGTCCAATGACGTGCACACTCCGTCATGGCAAGGTGTCAGTTCCGGCACCAGGACGGACTGTGCACGTCATGCCTTTGATCTACCACTGCGTGTAAACACGCAGTGGTAGATCAGTGCCGACAGCTGTCACAGACAGCTGACAGGCACGGCAAGCACTGCGGGGACCTTTGCCGTCGGTCCCCGCACCTACAGCGCTGTGCTTGGTCAGTCAATCTGACTGACCAAACACAGCAGTGATCGCGCAGGAGAAGCAGAAATTTCAGCTTCTCCAGCGCGATCAGTGCAGGAGCCGGCGCTGCAGTGGCCAGGCTTCCTGCACTGACAGCCAGGAGCGGAGCCCCCACCGCCCCTGGCTGATAACCCCCTGACTGCTGCGATCGAGCGCGATCGCAGAGCTCAGGGGGGGAGGCAGAGGGTCGGGAGCTCCCTCTGCCTCAGATCGGCGCCCTGCAATGTATTTGCAGGGCCCGATCTCTGCCTTGATGACCCGGGGGTTGTCATGACAACCTCCGGGTCATCTAGCTATGGAAAGCTGCTGTGATCATGCTCACAGCAGCTTTCCCCATAGGTACAATGCATTGCAATGCTGGAGCATTGCAATGCATTGTAACTGCAATAAAAAGTAAAAAAAGTGAAAGTCCCATAAAGGGACAAGTTAAAAAAAATCATTTTTTAAAAAAAAATTGTAAAAAAAATATTAAAAAATAATTAAAAAAAAATCCCCTAAAAATACACATTTTTATGTAATAAAAAAAATAAAAAACAAAAAAAATACACATGTTAGGTATCGCCACGTCCGTAAAAATCCCATCTATAAAAGCGTAACCCTAGTTAACCCCTTCAGTGAAAGCCGTAAAAAAAAAACACAAAAAAGTAGTAAATTATACTTTTTCCAAGCGGTATCATCATACCGCTTGGAAAAAGTGCAATAACACGTGATCAAAAAGTGGGATATAAATAACCATGGTACCGCTGAAAACGTCATCTTGTCCCGCAAAAAACAAGCCACTATACAGCATCATCAGCGAAAAAATAAAAAAGTTATAGCTCGCGGAATAAACTGATGCAAAAATAATTATTTTTTCTATAAAATTTTTTATTGTGTAAAAAATGCCAAAACATAAAAAAAATATATAAATGAGGTATCGCTGTAATCGTAGTGACCCGAAGAATAAAGCTGCTTTATCAATTTTACCACACGCGGAACGGAGGAAAAAAAAACAATTCCTGAATTGCTGGTTTTTGTTCATTCTGCTTCCACAAAAATTGTAGAAACACCCAAGTGCAAAGGAACAGGGGGAAAAAAACACCACCAAGGCAGGATTGGATGCAAAATATATTTTATTGGAAATATAACATGAAAAATTGCACATACATAATAATATAAAATGATGTTAAAAAGGAAACAGAAATCACCACCCTATAAAACCCAATAGCCGGGATTTATAAACACATAACCAGGCATATGTATAGTAAACCAAATAAATATGTGAAAGGCACACAGAGCCAATATCGTGTGTTATGAAATAAAAAATAAAAAATTAAATGTGTAATAAAGTATGACACAAGGTGCTCAAATGCTGTGCCAAATCACAATTGTGATCAAAAAGAATGACCAAGATATCAAAAAATAAAAGAAATAACCAAAAATCATTAATTGTGCATTGCTTACAAAACCAAGTGTGACATACCAATGCAAATGAAAACTCCAAAAGCAGAAAAATGCTGCAAAATGAAAACAAAGCAAACCAGTGCTACCATGTAGATAATAAGGCTAAAAACACAATACCTGAGAAAATCCCGGGGGGAAAACAAGGGTGAGTGAGATCGCTTCCTATAACGCGCCCCGACGCGCGTTTCGGAAAGTGTTCCTGACGAAGGTGTGTGGGTGTTTCTACTATACTCATTGGATGTCTATGCATCCGCACTTGGAGGTGTGATTTCAATTAGTGGTGTAGATATTATTTTATTGATATTATTTTGGCATATATTTTTTATATATTTTTTATTATTATTTTACACCACATTGTATTGCATTTCTTTTGTTTTTTCCACAAAAATTGGAATAGGAAGCGATCAAAAAACGTTATGTGCCCGAATATGGTACCAATAAAAATGTCAGCTCGTCCCGCAAAAAATAAGCCCACAGATAACTCTGTCGGCCGAAATATGGAAAAATTATAGCTCTCAAAATACGGCGATGCAAAAATTTCTTACAAAAAATTATTCCAAAAAAAAGCATCTTTTAGTGTGTGACAGAAGCTAAACATGAAAAAAGGATGTAAATCTGGTATCGCTGTAATCGCACCGATCCGAGGAATAAAGTCGCCTAATCACTAATACCGCACGAGGAACAGCGCAAAAAAGAAAACCAATTCTTCACCTTTTGTGGATTTGTTCATTGTGCCTCCCAAAGATCGCAGTAAGGCGATCACAGTGGTTCCCCCCCGCATATGGGGTATCAGCGTACTCAGGACAAAATGCACAATAGCTTTTGGGGTCCTATTTCTCCTGTTACCCTTAGAAAAATAAAAATTTGGGGGCAAAAAGGTCATTTTTGTGGAAAAAAAATATGATTTTTTTATTTTCACGGCTCTACGTTATAAACTTCTGTGAAGCCCTTGGGGGTTCAAAGTGCTGACCACACATCTAGATAAGTTCCTTTGGGGGTCTAGTTTGCAAAATGGGGTCATTTTGTGGGGTTTCTACTGTTTAGGCACATCAGGGGCTCTCCAAGCGCGACATGACACCCGCAGACCATTCCATCAAAGTCTGCATTTAAAAACGGTGCTCCTTCCCTTCCGATCTCTGCCATACGTCAAAATAGTGGTTCCCCCCCACATATGGGATATCAGTGTACTCAGGACAAATTGCACAATAGCTTTTGGGGTCCTATTTCTCCTGTTACCCTTATAAAAAAAAAAATTTGGGGGCAAAAAGATTATTTTTGTGGAAAAAAATATGATTTTTTTATTTTCACGGCTCTACGTTATAAACTTCTGTGAAGCACTTGGGGGTTCAAAGTGCTCACCACACATCTAGATAAGTTCCTTGGGGGGTCTAGTTTCCAAAATGGAGTCACTTGTGGGGGGTTTCTACTGTTTAGGCACATCAGGGGCTCTCCAAACGTGACATGACACCAGCAGACCATTCCATCAAAGTCTGCATTTGAAAAAGGCGCTCCTTCCCTTTCGAGCTCTGCCATGCGTCAAAATAGTGGTTTACCCCCACATATGGGGTATCAGCGTACTCAGGACAAATTGCACAATAACTTTTGGGGTCCTGTTACCCTTTGGAAAATAACAATTGGGGGTGGAAAGATCATTTTTGTGGAAAAGATATGATTTTTTTAATTTTACTGCTCTACGTTATAACCTTCTGTGAAGCCCTTGTTGGTTCAAAGCTCTCACCACACATCTAGATAAGTTCCTTGGGGGGTCTAGTTTCCAAAATGGGGTCACTTGTGGGGGGTTTCCACTGTTTAGGCACACAGGGGCTCTCCAAATACGACATGGCGTCCAATCTCAATTC
Source organism: Oophaga sylvatica (assembly GCA_033576555.1). Lineage (NCBI taxonomy): Eukaryota > Metazoa > Chordata > Amphibia > Anura > Dendrobatidae > Oophaga > Oophaga sylvatica. The sequence continues at coordinate 108,374,704 of JARQOD010000002.1, forward strand.
CAGCCAAAAAAGTCAAATGGCGCTGCTTCCCTTCCGAGCTCTGCCATGCGCCCAAATAGTGGTTTACCCCCACATATGGGGTATCAGCATACTCAGGACTAATTGCACAATAACTTTTGGGGTCCTTTTATCCTTTGGAAAATAAAAATTGGGATGAAAAGATCATTTTTGTGGAAAAAATATGATTTTTTAATTTACGGCTCTACGTTATAACCTTCTGTGAAGCCCTTGGGGTTAAAAGCTCTCACAACACATTTAGATAAGTTCCTTGGGGGGTCTAGTTTCCAAAATGGGGTCACTTGTGGGGGGTTTCCACTGTTTAGGCACACAGGACTCTCCAAATGCGACATGGCGCCCAATCTCAATTCCAGCCAAAAGTCAAATGGCGCTGCTTCCCTTCCGAGCTCTGCCATGCGCCCAAATAGTGGTTTACCCCCACATATGGGTATCAGCGTACTCAGGACTAATTGCACAATAACTTTTGGGGTCCTTTATCCTTTGGAAAATAAAAATTGGGATGAAAAGATCATTTTTGTGGAAAAAATATGATTTTTTAATTTTACGGCTCTACGTTATAACCTTCTGTGAAGCCCTTGGGGGTTAAAAGCTCTACAACACATTTAGATAAGTTCCTTGGGGGTCCAGTTTCCAAAATGGGGTCACTTGTGGGGGGTTTCCACTGTTTAGGCACACAGGGACTCTCCAAATGCGACATGGCGTCCAATCTCAATTCCAGCCAAAAAAGTCAAATGGCGCTGCTTCCCTTCTGAGCTCTGCCATGCGCCCAAATAGTGGTTTACCCCCACACATGGGGTATCGGTGTACTCTGGAGAAATTGTACAACAAATATTGTGGTTCATTTTCTCCTGATACCCTTGACAAAATTTTAAAAATTGTGTCAAAGAAAAATTTTGGGAAAAAAAGTTAAATGTTCATTTTTTCCTTCCACATTGCTTCAATTCTTGTGAAGTACCTAAAGGGTTAATAAACTTCTTGAATGTGGCTTTGAACATGTTGAGGGGTGCAGTTTTTAGAATGGTGTCACTTTTGGGTATTTTCTGTCATATTGACCCCTCAAATTCACTTCAAATGTGAGGTGGCCCCTAAAAAAAATGGTTTTGTAAATTTTGTTGGAAAAATGAGAAATCGCTGGTCAACTTTTAACACTTATAACTTCCTAACAAAAAAAAATTTTGGTTCCAAAATTGTGCTGATGTAAAGTAGACATGTGGGAAATGTTATTTATTAACTAAGTTTGTGACATATCTCTCTGATTTAATGGCATAAAAATTCAAAGTTTGAAAATTGCAAAATTTTCAAAATTTTTGCCATATTTCTGTTTTTTTCATAAATAAACGCAAGTTATATTGAAGAAATTTTACCACTATCATGAAGTACAATATGTCACGAGAAAACAGTCTCAGAATCGCCAAGATCCGTAGAAGCGTTCCAGAGTTATAACCTCATAAAGAGACAGTGGTCAGAATTGTAAAAATTGGCCTGGTCTTTAACCTACAAAATGGCTTGGTCGTTAAGGGGTTAAGCTCTGTATAGAAACAGGAAGTAAATTTTCACTGTATGAGTCATAAGTCACTGTAAAAGTCTCTGGCAGGGGGAGGATCAGAGCAGTTGGTAAGCAGTTGACGAGGGGAATGATTTCCGCAGGAATAAGATACTTCCTATTTCTACATAGAACAGAGAAAAGAGAAGAATTAGCTGGATAGAAAGTCAAAATGAGCAATTGAAAGTATACAGTGCTATATAATGTGATGACTGCAATATATCAAGAGGATAAAAACTTTGATGCGAGGACTTCTTTAAATTGTTCATGATGATGTTACATTGATGATGCTGGAATTAACCAGCAAGAGGTACATACTACTGCATATAGACATTTAATTATGTGTCCCATATGGCTGTATTTCAGTGGGGACAATAGGTATTTGATAAACTGCTGATTTTGCAAGCTTTCTCACCTACAAAGAATGGAGAGGTCTGTAATTTTTACATAGGTACACTTCAACAGAATCCCAAAATAAAAAAAACCTGAAAATCTCATGCTATGATTTTTAAATAATATAATTGCATTTTATTTCATGAACTAGGTATGTGGTCACCTACCAAACAGCAATAATTCTGGCTCTCACATACCTCTTAGTTTTTCTTTAAGAAGCCCTCCTACTCTGCAATCATTTCCTGTATTAATTGCACCTGTCTGAACTCATTACCTGTATCAAAGACACCTGTCCACACAATCAATCACATTCCAACCTCTCCAACATGGCCAAGACCAAAGAGCTGTCTACGGACACCAGAGAAAAAATTGTAGACCTGCACAAGGCTGGGATGGACTACAGGACAATAGGCAAGCAGCATGGTTAGAAGGCAAAATCTGTTGGCACAATTATTAGAAAATGGAAGAAACAAGATTCCTCGGTCAATCTTCCTCGGTCTGGAGCTCCATGCAGGATCTCAACTCGTGGGGTAAGAGTGTTTCTGAGAAAGGTCAGGAATCCCAGAACTACAAGGGAGGACCTGGTAAATGACCTGAAGAGAGCTGGGACCACAGTCTCAAACATTTCCGTTAGTAACACACTACACCATCATGGATTAAAATCCTGCAAGGTATAAAAGGTCTCCCTGCTCATGCCAGCACATTTGCAAGTCCATTTGAACTTTGTCATTGACCATCTGAATGATCCAGTGGAGGCATTGGGGAATGTCATGTGGTCAGATGAGACCAAAATAGAACTTTTTGGTATCAACTCTACTCGCCATGTTTGGAGGAAGAAGAAGGATGAGTATAATCCCAAGAACACCGTCCCAACCATGAAGCATGGTGGGGGAAACATCATACTTTGGAGGTACTTTTCTGCAATCGGGACAGAATGGTTGCACTGTATTGAAAGGAGGATCAATGGGGTCAAGTATCACGAGATTTTGGCCAACTACTTCCATCTGTCAGTAAGAGTATGAAGATGGGTTGTGGCTGGGTCTTTCAGCATGACATTGACTCAAAACACACAACCAGGGCAACAAAGGAGTGGCTCTGTAAGAAGCATTTCAAGGTCATGCAGTGGCCTAGCCAGTCTCCAGAACTGAACCCAATAGAAAATCTTTGCAGGGAGCTATACCTCAATGTTTCCCCGAAACTGAAAGATCTGGAGAAGATCTGTATGGAGGAGTGGGACAAAATCCCTGCTGCAGTGTGTGCAAATGTGGTCAAGAACTACAGGAAACGTCTGACCTCTGTAATTGCAAACAAAGGTTTCTGTACCAAATATTAAGTTCTATTTTTCATTTGTATCAAATACTTTTTTCATGCAATAAAATGCAAATTATTTATGTAAAAATCATACAATGTGATGTTCTGGATATTTTAATAGACTCTCACAGTTGAAGTGTACCTACCATAAAAATTACAGACCTCTACATTCTTTGTAGGTTAGAAAACTTGCAAAATCGGCAGTGTAACAAATACTTATTTTCCCCACTGTATATAGCCACATCAGAATAGAAAATTGTTGTTCGTTTTCCTTCATAGTGATGTAGCTATAGTGTACCTAGGGCACCTGGTCCCTGCGGTCATCTTAGTATTGATTCCTGATAGCTGCAAAACAAAACTTTTTTAGTGAATTCTTAAGTTATTAGCCTATTAGTAAATAGGCGTATTCTAGCTCATTTCTTTGAACGTTTGACCTATCAATTGAATTGCATTACTCATAACTAGGGATTTTGTTTTTAAGCTAATGTTCATGTGAAGTGTTTCACAAAGCTTATCTTCTCTGTACTCCTACACTACAGAAGAATTTGACCCTCTATTCACACTTGGTAATAGTCATGATAGTGAATACCAGCTTAAAGACAATTTTTTTTAGCTTGGGCAATGACTGTGTGATTGCTAAAATTAATTTCTCAGTACACCAACTGAGTAAGCAAATTATTTTGCAGGCCCACCTATAGAGCAGTTTAAAAATTATGAGCTAGTTTCTAGCATTGTTTAGGCAGCCAGTTTTGTCCAATATTTTTATTTCAAAGGATAAAAATTATAAGTTCTCTGTTAGAAAAATATTTAGAATTGAGAGTCCTCAGTGGTTTATACCTTTTAATGGCTAACTGAAAAGTGGTAACAAATTGCAAGCTTTCGAGACTACTCAGGTCTCTTCATCAGGCAAAGACTAATACAACATCTGAAGAATCACATATTTATACACAACAGGACACAGGAATAGTGCAATGGATAAGACAAGTGACGTAAAGCAGAACTATCCATATGGGAGAGGGATGAACAGTTGTGGCAATAAATATTGGACCAGTTCATAGATAAGGAGTGTGAAAGTTTTATTGCCCTCTGATTGGGGTCTGGTAATGTTTTGTCATGCTCCCACAGGGTCTTGGGAGCAAATTCCTTAATTGATGTAAAAAGCCATAAATCCATGTGATAGGTTCATTCCAGCATTGAGAGTGTCAAATGTCGTCATCACTTGTATCACAAACTCCCTTTGTCTCGAGATTGAAATTACTTTCATACAAGTAATTTCATGTCATCATGCTATGACGATGACGTCTTTGACACTCTCAATTGAATGAACCTATCTACAGATTATGCTTTTACATCAATTAAGGAATTGCTCCAAGACACTGTGGAGCATCCCAAACATTACTAGACCCCAATCGAGGCAATAAATTTCACACTCCTAATCTATAAACTGGTCCAATTTATGCCACACTGTCATCCCTTCCCATAGGGATAGTTCCTTTACGTCACTTGTCTATCCATTGCACTATTCCTGTGTCCTGTTGTGTATAAATATGTGATTCTTCAGATGTTGTATTAGTCTTTGCCTGATGAAGAGACCTGAGTAGTCTCGAAAGCTTGCAATTTGTTACCTTCTTTTCAGTTAGCCATTAAAAGGTATCAACCACTGAGGACTCTCAATTCTAAATATTTTTCTATCTACTGGCTAACACGGTACAAAGATATACAAGTTCTCTGTTGGCACTTATGAAAGATGTTGCATTTGAAATGGGGCAAACACTGCAGTTTAATTGAAATATGAGGTGTGTAGACACCCCATTTATTCTTAATTATGCCAGACATGTTATTCAGCCCAGGGACATGAGTTATTGTTCAGCTGAGCCTGAACAGTGACTCTTCTTGAAGGTTAAATTGATGTTTGTTGATTTGTTGAATGGCTTCTGATTACCTGTTGTATCAGCCCCTAAAACTTATTGTTCTGCAATCCTTGGTGAACAAAGGCACAGGTTAATTGAACAATTGACATTTGTTAATTTGGTGAATGGCTACTGATAACCTATTGTATCAGTCCATGCAGCTTGTTGTTCTGCAAACATAGAAGGATAAAATATGCAGGGTAACTGAAGGACAGCTGTTGGTATGAAAGAGACCTCTCTCTTTCTACAGAGAGACTGTAGAGGACAGCAGCCAAGGCATCATGACACCAACCATAGGAATACAAATTTGTTCCTCTGCCCATCACTGAACTCATGGAGACATTTGGAGAATCAATGTTCGGACAATCAGGTCACCTGGCCATGAATCTCCTACTTCCTCCCTGTGGGTGCCCCTCAAAAGCAGGGTGCTACTGGTTTGGATAGTTGGCCCTGGAAGCCCCGAAGTCGCAGATGTTCTAATTCCTGTTAAGCCAGTGGAGGGAGGAGACTCTGTCATTTTCACTATCTTATGTACACACTGTGACTGTACTATATAATTTATTGACTGTTGGAGATCCAATAAAATATCACCCTTTTGTGTTAACCTCACCCTATGTAGTCTGAGTGGTATTTTGCCCAGGGGGAAGGAGAATGAGTGTTCAGTGGGATGAGCCCTGGTCCATGCGTTTTTTTCTAAAGACAGCCAGGCCAGTGGACTAGAGCACCCACTGATCCTCATGACTCCACATAAGGTTTTGGAACACCTCTTGATTCCAATAATAGGATGGTTTACTGTTGGCATGATGCAAGACTGATGATATCGCTCACCTTTTCTTCTCTGGACAATCATTCTTTCAGATGTCACAAACAATCTGAAGGGGGCTTTATCAGAGAAACTGACTGATTGACAATCTCTAGTAAATTGGATTCACCATTTCATGGAGGAATTGATTAACAAATGGATCTACAATTTCTCCTATTACTCCAGTTATTATATAAATGTCTGGAGAAATCTCCTGGTAGAACCTATTCAGACTCACTTCTTTCCAATTTTCTAGAAAATGTTGTGACAATGGAGATCAAAGAAACAAGATCTTTCCACTTTTGAGACAGGTTTTATTATGCATGCTCAATTAAAATAAACATTAGCAAGATAAACATTGCACACAAGTGTAGTTGTGAAGCCATTCAGTCTGATTCAGTATTTCGCCAATTTGTGGAACAAAAAGAGGATGAAAGAAAGTATCTGTGCACCACAGATCTGAAATTATACATTCCAGCCATACTTACACATCCATCAAGTGCCCATATCATCCCAACAGGATTATCGTAGATGGAGACTTTATTGAGTCTGCTCAAAACTCAAAATATAGCCAAGTAATCTGAAGTGTCTACCTTCTCCTAGCCATGCTCAAACTTTTTCAAATTTGTGTGGGCAATTTCCTATTTACTACTTGGTTGGTAACATGATCTGTACACCTCAATTAATCATCAGAAAGAGCTATCGGAAGGAAAAAAAATACCTAGCAGACTTCAGAAATTGCCAAATATAATTCCTTTTTATTTGGACAATTTTTTATATGCCCAGAAACAGGGTACAGCAATGGAGTCCAATGTGGCCCAAGTTTGAAGACAACTGCATTTGTCCGAAAGATAAAAGATTCTGCAGTGCTAAAATCTTTAAAACATATAAATAATGATGTTAAACTGTAGTTTATAGCGAACTGAGACATGGAAACAACTGACCTTTCGTTTTTTCTTACACAGTGGTCATTGAGAATAGGTAAGGTCCCCTCTCTACAGATTTAATTTGCTAAAAGTCCTGATCAAAACAAACATCACTAGCTCCCATCCTGAAAGAAAGTCTAAAATCCAGCAATGTCCAAAGAATTCACACATATAGGATACCCCCAAATCTCTAACAATATGTGTCATAACCTGATGATTCACACTTCAGTTAAGACATTGAATCAATCAAGTCATATAATTGGGAAACATTGGCAAATATTGGCTAGGGCACTACCTCAAATTTCTGAATTTTCAGTGCCCTTTTTCCTTTATTTTAAAAACGAAAATACTCTTAATATTGAATAAATCACTGCAGAGGCTCTCAGATCAAGGTTTGAAAGCAAGTTTTAAAGGATTGTCCAGTATTATTCCAGTATCCCACTCTAATAAACCTCCTGAAAGACTGTAGCCAATCAGTCACGTGACTGCCAGGAATTACAGCTCCAAAATTGCAGAAGTAGCTCTGGCTGAGAGGTTAAAACATATGTTGTTGTCTTTCATTTATATGGGGAACACTAACCGTTAAGAAGGGGTTGTCTAGAAGTACACGACGGAGGGAAAGCGCATCGAGGCTGCAGATAAGTAACAATATACCGTAATCTGTATGCCCTGTTTATGCCCTCACATTGTACAATAGTAGGTAATATATCTATTTACCTCCCTCATGTGATCATCCCCTGATTTTATCAATTCTTATTTGATCCCTATGTCCTACCTGAACTAATTACTATTTGTTTACCTTTGGGGTATTATACCCGGTGTGGCTTTGAGTACACCTAATGTCGTTCATCAAGTTTAATGGTCTGTAAAAGTGTACTATTTTTGGTTGGTCTATATAACCCTTACTTGTCTTATATTGTTAATTAGGATAGCACTCTATAGTATCTATCATGGTCAGCCGTCAGTCAGCGGGGGGGCCAATTTACGTTCTAGCTAGGGTGCCAATCTCTGCAGTAAGGCAGGGACACGCTTTAGGGATATAATAGGGGGAAAGCGGAAATATATATCTCGTTTTCCCCTCTCTGGTCATTAAACCATGCATTTGGTTTTGTGACTTTTAAGCTGTTCATAATATGTCAGAGGCTGCAGATATGTGTGTACAAGACAGAAGCTGTAGTTGATTTACATACTATCTGGATGACCTATTACTTTTTTTTTTTTTTTTTAATTTATGCCCTTACACTATACAGTATATGCTTGGATGGTACATGATATTACTTTTCACATATGATCATCCTGCGACTTTTAATAATAATAATCTTTATTTACATGGCGCCAACATATTCCGCAGCGCTTTACAGTTTAACAGTTTCAAAACACAAGTCATAAGTAACAACGTTAACAATACAATAATTAAAGCAAAATAAGACGACCCTGCTGGTGAGAGCTTACAATCTACAATGAGGTGGGGGAGATACAAAGTACAGGTGTGTATTTACAATGGTGTATTTACAATGATGGTCCAGCCATCATGAGGGAATGAGGGATGGATGGAGATAGTGAATGGGCTACACACACACACACTTACACATAGAATGACTTTCATTAGTGAACGTGATAGGCCGCTCTGAACAAATGTGTTTTGAGGGAGTGCCTGAAACTATGCAAATTGTGGATAGTCCTAATTTCTTGGGGTAGAGCATTCCAGAGGATTGGCGCAGCGCGGGAGAAGTCTTGGAGTCGGGAGTGGGACTTACGGATTAGTGCAGAGGTTAGTTGAAAGTCATTTGCAGAGCGCAGCGGTCGGTTAGGTTGATAGACAGAAATGAGGGAGGAGATGTAGGGGGGTGCTGCACTGTGGAGAGCTTTGTGGGTGAGAACAAGTACTTTGAATTGGATCCTATAATGAATGGGCAGCCAATGTAAGGACTGGCGAAGAGCGGACCGATTAGCCAGATGGATGAACCTGACTGCTGCATTAAGTATGGACTGGAGAGGGTATAGTCGAGTAATGGGGAGGCCAAGTAATAGAGCGTTGCAGTAGTCCAGGCGGGAGTGGATCAATGCTACAGTGAGGGTTTTTGTGGTTTCCATGGTGAGAAAAGGGCGGATTCTAGAGATGTTCTTTAGGTGTAGGCGGCAAGAGCGGGCAAGAGATTGTATATGGGAGGTGAAGGAGAGATTGGTGTCAAACATAACACCCAGGCAGCGCGCCTGCTGCCGGGGTGTTATTATGGTGCCACCCACGGAGAGGGAAATGTCAAATTTAGGGAGGTTAGAAGACGGCGGGAGCAGAAGAAGTTCAGTTTTGGAGAGGTTAAGTTTCAGATAGAGAGCGGACATGATGTTGGAGACTGCGGACAGACAGTCAGTGGCGTTCTGTAATACAGCGGGGGTAAGGTTATGGGATGACATGTATAGTTGTGTGTCATCAGCATAAAGATGGTACTGAAAGTCCCAAATCTGCTGATGGTCTGTCCAATTGGGTCAGTGTAGAGAGAGAGAAGAGAAGGGGGCCAAGGACAGAGCCCTGGGGTACCCCAACAGCGAGAGGAAGAGAAGATGACGTGGAGCCAGCGAACGATACACTGAAGGAGCGGTCAGAAAGATAGGAAGAGAACCAGGAGAGAGCAGTGTCCTCAGGGGTGGGATTCAAATTTTTAACAACAGGTTCTGTGTTTGTGCGTCGGTAAACCACACCCATTTTTAAGCCACACCCTTTTAAGCCACACCCATTTTTGAAGCCACACCCCGAAGCCTGCGGAATGGGATTCCCTCAAGAGGTTCTGCAGCAGATGGGTTGTGATTCATACATATATGTTCCCTCCGCAGCTGCAGAACCTCTTTTTAAAGAAGGGGGGAGGTATAGCTAGTCAGAGGCTGAAGGATTACATCACTGCTCCCCACGTTCTGCTGGGACTTGTAGTCCTGGAGGAACTGCAGGATCCAGGTGTGATTAATTTTTTCCACATAAAAGGTTTTAGGCAAAAACAGGTTCTGCAGAAGCAAGGCAGCCCCTCATAGCTTCACAAAAACCACTCCACTCTCCTTCCCTTCCCTCTTTAAAATGAGGTTCTGCAGCAGCTAAGGAGACGCAGGCAAGAAGGAAGGGCTCCTGGCACTGAATGTGCCTAAATAATACAGTGCCCAAATAATACAGTCACAGAGTGCCCAAATAATACCGTCACATAATGCTCAAACAATACAGTGCCCAAATAATATCATCACATAGTGCTCATATAATACCTCATACAGTGCCCAAATAATACAGTGACATACTGCCCAAATAGTCTCCAGGCCAGGCCAGCCCCAGGTAGCGCCGCAGCTCAGGCAGCTGCTCACACTGTCATACAGTGCTGAGGGCCCACTGCCCAGCCCCAAATAATACAGTGACATACTACACTCACTGCCCAAATAGAACTTAGCACATACTGCCCAAATAGTCTCCAGGCCAGGCCAGCTCCAGGTAGCGCCGCAGCTCAGGCAGCTGCTCACACACACAGTACCTCAGAGACTCTGCAGCTCTGCCTCGCAGCCTGTGCCTCTCCTCTCTCTTCAGCTCCTCCTCGTGACTGAAGATGGTCGCGGCGCGCCGCTACCCAATCGCCGCACTGCAGAGATCAGTCCGCGGGGGCTGGGGCTGGCAGTGTGTTGCGGCCAGAGGCGTATCTAGGCTTTCTGGCACCCGGGACAAGAATTTGTTTCGGCGCCCCCCCCCCCGCCACATGCGATTTGCACACTTAGTCATGTACCCACGAGCTGCTCCCCTAATTCTCTCAATGTTCAGTGAAAAACTGAGAGAAGCAGGAGGAGAAGCTCGTTGTCACAGGACCATAAGTATGAAAATGGCATGAGTGAAGTGTCCATGTGATGACTACTGGGACCTGCAGAGCTGAATCCTGACATTGCAGCTTCTGAATCCTCACAACTAATGCACTGCACACTTTTAGGATTCTCCCTTACCGGTGGCGAGAGTACACGGTCATGTCAGCACAAGCATGTGATTTATATACTTCTGGCCACATTCCGACTAGACGTGCCCGCCTTGCTCCGTTCATTTTCATTGAGTGAGGCCACACACGTCTAGTCAGCATGTGACCGCATGTATGTAAATCACCGGCACGAGAAAATCCTAACAGCGTGCAATGCGCATTGTGAGAATTCAGAAATTGACTAATTCTCATGTTTTTATTTATGTTAGGAGCATTAAAGGGGTTGTCCAGGTTTGTGCGGAGTCTGCAATCATTCTATGTGACACAGACCTGGAGAACTCCTTTAATGCTCCTAACAAATAAAGACATGAGAATTAGTCAATTTCACAAATAATATTTACATCCAGGTACTTTATAGATGACGTCGTCTCTGGAGTCGTTCTCCTTTTCTTCATCTTGTCCAGATCCCATGATGAGTTTTCTCATCCACAGCCGTCTCTGCAGACCTCCATCTTCTCCGCTCTTCTGCACCAACTCTCCACACGATGCCCTTAAAGACAGAGGAGTCATTATAATGCCCCTAAATAAAAATATCTGCAATATACTGTCACCTCACACTATTCCCTCCCTCCTCACACTGTCTCCTCTCACATCCCCCCTGTTCAGCATACTGTCTCCTCATATATTTACCCCCTCACTATACTGTCTGCTCACACATACCCCTGACTCCCCATACTGTGTCCACATACATTCACCCGTTCACCCATACTGTCTGCAACCATCCCCCATACTGTTTCCTCATACATACATACTCTTCAGTACCCTCAAATCCCCCACACATATTAAATACCCCCATCCCCACTCCAAATCCCCCCACACATAAAATAGCCCCCCATCCCCACTCCAAATCCCCCCACACATAAAATAGCCCCCCATCCCCACTCCAAATCCCTCCACACATAAAATAGCCCCCCATCTCCACTCCAAATCCCCCCACACGTAAAGTACCGCCACATCCCACTCCTAATCCCCCCACAAAAAATTACTCCCCCATCATTCCCACTCCTAATCCCCCCACAATAAAGTACTCCCCATCATTCCCATTCCTAATCCCCCACAATAAAGTACTCCCCCCCATCATTCCCACTCCTAATCCCCCACAAAAAGTATTCCCCCATCATTCCCACTCCTAATCCCCCCACAATAAAGTACTCCCCCATCATTCCCACTCCTAATCCCCCCACAATAAAGTACTCCCCCCATCATTCCACTCCTAATCCCCCACAATAAAGTACTCCCCCATGCCACCCCCATTATGTACCCCCGTCTTCAGTGGTTTCTTCAGCTCCTCTGGAGCACACTCACCACCAGAGCAGGTCCCCCTTCTGGGCGCCGCCGGCGAGTGACGTCAGCAGCGTGATCACATGACCTGATCACGCTGCTGGCGTCGCTCTGACCCGCAGTCAGAGCTTCAATTGTACTGGCGTCTGTATAGACGCCAGTGCAATTGATCCCTGGGAGCCGGCACGCAGCAGCTTCTCTGCGCCGGCTGTCAGCTTGACAGCCGGCACAGGGAACCGCCGACTCTCAGGTGCAAAATAGTTCCGGATCGCCGCTCTCATTCTCCCCGGTTCGGGGAACCGGATGCTTTTTGAACAACCGGTTCCATCGAACCGGGGAGAACCGGCTGAATCCCACCCCTGAGTGTCCTTAATGCCTAGTGACTGGAGCCTAGAGAGTAGGAGACAGTGGTCAAGTGTCAAAAGCTGCAGAAAGGTCGAGAAGAATGAGCAGAGAGTGGTCGCCGTTATGTTTTGCTGTCAGAAGGTCATTGGTCACTTTGATGAGTGCAGTTTCAGTCGAATGTAGGGGACGGAAGCCGGACTGTGAAGGGTCTAGGAGGGAGTGAGTGGAGAGGTAACGGGTTAGGCGGGAGTAGACTAGGCGCTCCAAGAGTTTAGAGATAAAGGGGAGATTGGAGACTGGTCTGTAGTTGTTTGTGCAGGAAGGGTCGAGAGTGGGTTTCTTTAGTAATGGAGTAACAATGGAGTGTTTGAAGGAGGATGGGAAAATGCCAGAGGAGAGGGAGAGATTAAAGATTGTAGTTAGGTGAGTTGTGACAACTGGAGAGAGAGACAGGAGGAGATGTGAGGGAATGGGGTTGGTAGTGAATGTAGTCGGATGAGAGGAAGAGAGGAGTCTGGAGACTTCTTCTGTGATGGGATCAAATGTGGAAAGTGAGCCAGGGGAAATGCAGGGAGGGATGGGAGTCACAACACTTGGTGGTTGGGAGCAGATTTCCTGACGGATATTATCTATTTTTTCTATAAAGTGGGAGGCCAGGTCATCAGTAGAGTTGAGCGATACTTTCCGATATCCTAAAGTATCGGAATCGGAATGGTATCGCCGATATCACTAAAATATCGGCGATACCCGATACCGATACCGGAAGTCCCATGTAAGTCTATGGGAACAAAATATCGCAACTAAAAAAACCCCATTCTTTCCTTGTAAACACTAAATATACACACATAGAATACATATATATATATATACATGTCATTGTGACATATATATATACATATATGTATAGTTTATACACTTCTACATAGTAAAATATCCTTTGATTCAATTGCCGGGTAAAGCCGGCTTCAGTGAAAAGACAGAAGCACCCGACATGAAATGACACTTGGTGTACATAGGGTTAACCATGTCTTTTCATGTCGTTTGCTATCTGATTTGCACAAACAATTAAATCAGACTATGTGTGCAAAATTTCACACCTGTAGGGGTTAATTAAAGGTGTAAATTCGTTGTAAAAAAAACGGACTTTTTTGCTACGAATTTACACCTTTAATTAACCCCTACAGGTGTGAAATTTTGCACACATAGTCTGATTTAATTGTTTGTGCAAATTAGATAGCAAAGGACATGAAAAGACATGGTTAACCCTATGTACACCAAGTGTCATTTCATGTCGGGTCACCCGACATGAAATGACACTTGGTGTACATAGGGTTAACCATGTCTTTTCATGTCCTTTGCTATCTAATTTGCACAAACAATTAAATCAGACTATGTGTGCAAAATTTCACACCTGTAGGGGTTAATTAAAGGTGTAAATTCGTTGTAAAAAAAACGGACTTTTTTTGCTACGAATTTACACCTTTAATTAACCCCTACAGGTGTGAAATTTTGCACACATAGTCTGATTTAATTGTTTGTGCAAATTAGATAGCAAAGGACATGAAAAGACATGGTTAACCCTATGTACACCAAGTGTCATTTCATGTCGGGTTCTGCATTTTCACAAAAGCCGGCAATTGAATTAGCGGCTATTATACTATGTAGAAGTGTATGAACTACAAATATAAATATATATATATATATATGTGTCACAAATTCAATGACATGTATATATATATATGAGGTGTAAAATTGCTGAAAAAAAATGCGTGGGCTCCCGCCCTATTTTCGCAACCAGACAGACAAAGCCAGTGAGTGGGGGCAGATAATAATAGCCCAGAGAGGGACCATTATTTTTGCCCCCCCCCGGCTACTAACATCTGCCCCCAGACACCCCAGGAAAGACAAATCTATAATTAGATTCGCCCTTTCTGGCACTTTGCCCGTCTATTCCCATTGCCCTGTAGCGGTGGCGAATGGGTTAATATGGGGTTAAAGCCACCTTGCTATTGAAAGGTGACCTTAAGCCAGGTTAATAATTGAGAGCTGTCAATTAAACAACTATCAATTATTAATCCTATTGCATGAAATAAAAATAAAACACACACACTTTAATTAAAAATCATTTTAATGAAATAAAGACACATGTTTTGACCATCTTTTATTTTACTGCAAAAACCATTTCCTGTAATAAAAATAAAATAAAAAAGCAAAATTATTCTTACCTATCCCATGCACAGTCAGGTCCCACGGTGTAATCCTTCAGAAAGGGTTAATGTTTACTGCAGGGACCGCAGCTAATGCTGCAGCCTCACAGTAAACCCCAAATGAATGAGTTCCTCTCCTGCCTGACAGGAGAGTAAAGGCTGGGTGTCACATAACGATACACCAGCGATCCCGACAAACGATATGCACTTGTCAGGATCGCTGGTGTATCGCTACATGATCGCTGCTGAGCTGCCAAACAGGCAGCTCAGGCAGCGATCTGGGACAGCGACACTGCGGGTAACATCGCTTAAGGGCCCGTCTCACATAGCGATATCGCTACCGAGATCGCTGCTGAGTCACTAGTTTTGTGACGCAGCAGCGAGCTCACCACGATATCGCTGTGTGTGACATTCAGCGACGATCAGCCCCCCTGCCGGGTATCGCTGATCGTCGCAGAAATGTCAGGACCTTTTTTTGATCGCTGGTTTCCCTCTGACAGGCACGCATCGCTGCGTGTGACAGGCGGGAGACCAGCGATCCGCTGGTAACCAAGGTACACAGCGGGTTTCCAGGCACCGCGCAGCGCTTGGAAACCCGCTGTGTACCTTGGATACCAGCTCCCTGCATCAGGGCGCTGGTATCCAAGGTACACAGCGGGTTTCTAGGCACAGCCCCGCGCCTGGAAACCCGCTGTGTACCTTGGTTACCAGCGGATCGCTGGTCTCCCGCCTGTCACACGCAGCGATGTGTGCCTGTCAGCGGGAAACCAGCGATCAAAAAAAGGTCCTGACATTTCAGCGACGATCAGCGATACCCGGCAGGGGGGCTGATCGTCGCTGAATGTCACACACAGCGATATCGCTGGTGAGCTCGCTGCTGCGTCACAAAACTAGTGACTCAGCAGCGATCTCGGTAGCGATATCGCTATGTGAGACGGGCCCTTAAGTGGAAAGCTTAATTGATTGCTTTCCACTTTCACTTCAGGTCAGCCAGGGACACAATCAGTGACGTCAGAGGGAACTGATTAACAAAAATAGGGGTTCCCTTCGAAAAAAAAATGGCGTGGGGTCCCCCCTATTTTTGTTAACCAGCCAGATGAAGCAGACCGCTGAGGCCTGGATTTTCAGGCTGTTAAGGAGCCAAGATCCATGGACCTTGCCAGCCTGATAATACTAGGCCACAGCAGTCTGCATATCTTGGCTGATTAACAAAAATAGGGGATCCCCTCGAAAAAAATTGGCGTGGGGTCCCCCCTATTTTTGTTAACCAGCCAGATGAAGCAGACCGCTGAGGCCTGGATTTTCAGGCTGTTAAGGAGCCAAGATCCATGGACCTTGCCAGCCTGATAATACCAGGCCACAGCAGTCTGCATATCTTGGCTGATTAACAAAAATAGGGGATCCCCTCGAAAAAAATTGGCGTGGGGTCCCCCTTATTTTTGTTAACCAGCCAGATGAAGCAGACCGCTGAGGCCTGGTTTTTCAGGCTGGTAAGGATCCAATATCCATGGACCTTGCAAGCCTGATAATTACCAGGCCACAGCAGTCTGCTTAGCTTGGCTGGTTAACAAAAAATAGGGATCCCCTCGAAAAAAAATGGCGTGGGGATCCCCCCTATTTTTGTTAACCAGCCAAGTAAAATGCAGACTGCTGCGGCCTGGTATTAAAAGACTGTCAAGGCCCATGGATTTTGGCCCTCAACAGCCTGATAATACCAGGCTACAGCACCCCACATTTGGCGCATCAAAAGATGTGCTAATTGTGGCACTTTACCCGGCTCTTCCCACTTGCCCTGTAGCGGTGGCAAGCGGGTAATAAGGGGTTATTGTCACCGTTGATTGCACGGTGACAATAAGCCCGGTTAATAATGGAGAGGTGTCAATAAGACACCGATCCATTATTAATCCCAAAGTTATTAAATGTGTAAAAAAAAGACAAAGCAAGAAAAAAGTCTTTTAATGAAATAAAAGAGACAACACAGTTTTTCATTAATTTTATTACTCTCTCATTCCTGCGACGCCATCGATCTCCTGTAAAAAAAAAAAAAACAAACCAACAGTATACCACCTGTCCGACGCAGTCCATAACGACAGTCCCACGACGATCCAGCTCTGCTACATCGCAATGACAGGCAGAGCCTGTCATCGCGACGCAGCACAGCTGATTACCTGCTCCCCGGCGGTGACGTCATCGGACTGACTGCTTTACGGCCGGGATTACCCAGCAGTCACTGCAGTTATCGCGAGAAACTGCATGTGACCGCCGGGGAAAGAAGATTGCGGCCATGAAGCAGTCCAGGACGTGACCGCCGGATCTTCTGCCAGGTAAGTGCCGCTGACTCCTGACAGACCCGACCGACGGACACTGACAGTGACAGTGACAATCCCGATTCCGGTATCCGATAAGACGAAAATATCGGAACTCGGAATCGGAATTCCGATACAGCCAATATCGGCCGATACCCGATATTTGCAGTATCGAATGCTCAACACTAGTCATCAGCACAAATGTCTGTGATAGGGGCTTGTGCTTTTGGCCTGCTTTTCTATTCTCACCTGATACAATCATGACTAGTCTGCTTTGTTGGGTACCACACCCAGCGAGGTTTGAGTGTATTTGTTGCTATGCATTTTTATGGATCACAGCTGTGTATATATCCATTGGTCTGTGAGACCTTTGTTTTCCTTTGTTATATTATTGAAGAACAGCAATTATTATTATTATCTAATATATACTTACCTTGTAATGTCTTCACATCCTGTTCCGTCCAGATGTGTCCGGATCCCAGAATTCCAAGCGGTGGAAGTTCACCGACCGCCATATTGGGACACCCAAGTAATGGGTGTCCTCCATATGGAAACTGCTGGTGGCACCAGCCTCTTGCGTGGTACCACCAGCGGAACACTGTCGCACCACACACACACACACACACACACTGTATACGCCGTACGCACCACACATAAACACACACTGTATATGCAGTAAGCACCACACACACACACACTGTATACGCTGTACGCACCACACACACACTGTATACGCCGTACGCACAACACACACTGTATATGCCGTATGCAGCACACACACACTGTATACGCCGTACTCACCACACACACAAACTGTATACGCCGTACGCACCACACGCACACACTGTATATGCTGCAAGCACCACACACACTGTATACACCGTACACACGACACACACGCTGTATACGCCATACGCACGACACACAACACTGTTTACGCCGTATGCACCACACACACACACTGTATACGCCATACACACCACACACACACACACACACACACACTGTATATGTCGTACGCACCACACACACACACTCTATATGCCATACACACCACACACACACACGCTGTATACGCCATACGCACGACACACACACACTGTTTTACGCCGTATGCACCACACACACACACTGTATTACGCCATACACACCACACACACACTGTATACGCCGTACGCACCACACACACACACACAAACTGTATAAGCCGTATGCACCACACACACACGGTATATGCCATACACA
The DNA here is from genome assembly GCA_033576555.1 of Oophaga sylvatica. Lineage (NCBI taxonomy): Eukaryota > Metazoa > Chordata > Amphibia > Anura > Dendrobatidae > Oophaga > Oophaga sylvatica. Next base: position 108,392,983 of record JARQOD010000002.1, read on the forward strand.
CACACTGTATACGCCATACGCACCACACACACATGTATACGCCATACACACGACACACACACACTGTTTACGCCGTACGCACCCACACACACTGTATACGCCATGCACACCACACCCACTATATACGCGTACGCACCACACACACACTGTATACGCCGAACGCACCACACACACTGTATACGCCGTACGCACCACACAGACTGTATACGCTGTATGCACCACACACACACTGTATACGCCGCACGCACCACACACATTGTATGCGCCATACAACACTGTATACTCTGTATGCACCACACACACTGTATACGCCGTACGCACCAAACACACACTGTAAATGCCGTATGCACCACACACACACTGTATACGCCGTACGCACCCCACACACACTGTATACACCGTAGGCACCACACACACTGTATACGCCGTATGCACCACACACACACACTGTATACATCGTACGCACCACACACACACTGTATACGCTATACACACCACCACACACACACACACTATATACGCCGTACACACCACACACACACACTGTATACGCCATAAAACACGACACACACTGTTTACGCCGTACCCACCACACACACACACACTGTATACGCCATACACACCACAAACACTATATACGCCGTACGCACCACACACACACTGTATAACGCCGAACGCAGCACACAACATACACACACTGTATATGCCGTACACACCACACACACTCTATACGCCGTATGCACCAGACATACACTGTATACGCTGCACGCACCACACACTGTAACGCCATACACACGCTGTATACGCTGTATGCACTACACACACACTGTATACACCGTACGCACCAAACACACACACTGTAAATGCCGTACGCACAACACACACACTGTATACGCCGTACGCACCACACCCCACACTGTATACACCGTAGGCACCACACACGCTGTATACGCCGTATGCACCACACACACACTGTATACGTCGTACGCACCACACACACACTGTATACACCGTACACACCACCACACACACACTCTGTATACGCCGTACGCACCACACACACACACTCTGTATATGCCGTACTTGCCACACAAACACACACACACACACTGTATACACCGTATGCAGCCTCTTGCGCGGTACCACCAGTGAACACCGTCGCGAACACGCCGCCGGGATCAGCCAAATGATTCACTGACCGCCGCCATCTTTGTACAGGAGGAGCACATGCGCAGTTTTAATTGGGCGCCGCTATCTGTCTGCACAAAGATGGCAGCGGTCTGATTTACTGCGCCTGCGCAAATTCCTCTCAGACGCAGTGAATAATTCGGCTGATCCGGGCGGCAGATGCACGATGTGTCTACAGGCAGAGGAAGCCGGTCACATTAAAGGGGTTTTCCCACAAACGAAAGTTCATTTTAAAAATTGTCTGTGTCTGACCGTGTACAGAGCATACCACATCTCCTGGCAGGGGAGGAAGCACTGCACACACACACACACACACTGTATACGTCGTACACACACTGTATACACCGTACACACCACCACACACACACTCTGTAAAACGCCGTACGCACCACACACACTCTGTATATGCCGTACTTACCACACAAACACACACACACACACTGTATACGCCATATGCAGCCTCTTGCGCGGTACCACCAGCGGAACACCGTCGCGAACACGCCGCCGCCGGATCAGCCAAATGATTCACTGACCGCCGCCATCTTTGTACAGAGGAGCAAAATGCGCAGTTTTAATGTGAGCGCCGCTATCTGTCTGCACAAAGATGGCAGCGGTCTGATTACTGCGCCTGCGCAAATTCCTCTCAGACGCAGTGAATAATTCGGCTGATCCGGGCGGCAGATGCACGATGTGTCTACAGGCAGAGGAAGCCGGTCACACACACACACACACACTGTATACGGCGCATGAACCACATACACACACACACACTGTATACGCCGTTCACACCACACACACACACAATGTATATGCCATACGCACGACACACACACACACTGTTTACACTGTACGCACCACACACACACACACACACTGTACTGTATACGCCGTACACATCACACATATACACACTGTATACGCAGTACGCACCACACACACACATTTAATATGGCGTACACACCGCACACACACACTGTATATGCCGTACGCACCACACACACACTGTATACGCCGTACGCACCACACACACACACTGTATACGCCGTACGCACCACACACACACACTGTATACACCGTACCACCAAATACCCACTGTAAATGCCGTACGCACCACACACACACTGTATACGCCGTATGCACCACACACACACATTATATATGGCGTACACACCGCACACACACACTGTATATGCCGTACGCACCACACACACACTGTAAAACGCCGTACCACCACACACACCTGTATAACGCCGTACGCACCACACACACACATTATATATGGCGTACACACCGCACACACACACTGTATATGCCGTACGCACCACACACACACTGTATACGCCGTACGCACCACACACACACACACTGTATACACCGTACGCACCAAATACCCACTGTAAATGCCGTACGCACCCACACACACACTGTATACGCCATATGCACCACACACACACATTAATAATGCGTACACACCGACACACACACACTGTATATGCCGTACGCACCACACACACACTGTATACGCCGTACGCACCACACACACACACCTTTATACACCGTACGCACCACACACACACTGTATATGCCGTACGCACCACACACACTGTATATGCCATATGCACCACCACACACACACTCTGTATACGCACCACACACACACTCTGTATTTGCCGTACGCACCACACAGACACACACTCTATAGCCTCTTGCGCGGTACCACCAGCGGAACACCGTCGCGAACACGCCACCGCCGGGATCAGCCGAATGATTCACTAACCGCCGCCATCTTTGTACAGGAGGACGCATGTGTAGTTTTAATGTGACCGCTGCTATGTGACTGCACAAAGATGGCGGCGGTCTGATTTACTGCGCGAATTCCACGCAGGCGCAGTGAATCATTCGGCTGATCCTGGCGGCAGATGCGCGATGTGTCTACAGGCAGAGGAAAACCGATCACATTAAAGGGTTTTCACACGAACAAAAGTTCATTTTAAAACTGTGTCTGACCATGTACGGAGCATACCACATCTCCTGGGCAGGGAGGAAGCAAAAGACAATACTGACATTACAGCAGGGGATCACAGAGGATTCATTTTGTGAGGTAAAAAATATTTCACTGATTGTTTTTAAAACAATATTTTACCTCACAAAATGTATCCTCTGCGATGTCCTGCTTTAAAGTCAGTATTGTCTTTTTCTTCTTCCCCTGCCCAGGAGCTGTGGTATGTTCTGTACACGTCAGACAAAACAATTTTTAAAATTAACTTTCGTTCGTGGTACAACCCCTTTAAAAGCAAGTATCAACGCCAACATGGCTCCTCCTAAAAAGTACGCCAATGACAATGAAAGGAAAACAGCAAAGGCACAACGTCGAAGACAACAACGGCAAATGAGACTCTTGAAGATCAACAGTATTGCTGGGACAAAAACAATGCATATGACAGGAACACCGCACTGCACTTGCTCACTGAGCCAGTGCGTGTGTCCTGAGTGAACAAACTGTGCCCAAAGATACCTGTATAGCAGAGCCGCAGCAGGAAGACGTGTGTTTCTGGGGAAACAGGACCTTCAGCATGTGACTGCCAAGGGGCGGAGCCGACCACACGTCTCTCAGAGGCAGCAGTAGCAGAAAGATAATGCTTCAGGCCGGAGGACCTGCAGCATGTGACTGCTAGTGGGCGTGGCCTAAGCTCCAGAGAGCTATGAGGTGAAGGAAAACTCCTAGAAGGGTAACTACGGGACACAGTTACCAAGGGGCATATACAGAATGGATAATCAGGACGTAGCCAGGGGTCATAACACATAGAGGGCGACGAAGTACAAGAGGAGCAGGCAGAGCGGAGTCAGAACGTAGCCAAGGGTCATACATGTAGAGGGCAGCAGAGTACAAAAGGGACAGGCAAAACTCGAAACAGGGACACAGCCAAATCCAGAACAAGACAGACAAAACGTAGCACAGGCACAAAGCACTGGCACAAGCACAACAGAGTCACACACACTCGGCCAAGGGTCATAGTATAAGCGACAGAGGATGGCCCCACAATGAGGCTATAAAAAGCCTCCCAGAATCCCAGAGTGAGGCCATCCCGGTTAACCCTAAAACCACCTAATCCCAGAAACTCAGCAGACCATGACAGTACCCCGCTTTTAACGGGGGGCCTCTGGACCCCCCAGGTTTCTCAGGTGCCAGGCATGGAATGCACGAACCAGGCGGTCAGCGGGTACCGATCTAGCTGATACCCAAGACCGATCCTCAGGACCGTACCCCTTCCAATGCACCAGATATTGCAAAGCCCTCCGAACCCGCCTGGAGTCCACAATATGTTGCACTTCGAACTCCATATCCCCATCAACCAAGACTGGAGAAGGACTGGCGTCTGAATCCTCCCTCACTGACCCAAAAGGTTTAAGTAAGGACCTATGAAACACATTATGGAGTTTTAAAGAGGGGGGCAGACGAAGGCGATAGACTACCGGGTTCACCACCTCAATGACTTCATAAGGGCCAATAAATTTATGGTCCAAGTTTGGCGGAGGGCACTCGAAGTCCTATGTTCCGTGTAGAGAGCCAAACCTTATCTACACATCGCAACAACTGAGCAGAGTCCCTTTTTTTATCCGCAAAATGTTTATATTTTTCCTGAGCCCTAGAAATATTTAGTCGAACCTTTGACCACAGATCCCTGAGACGATTGATACCATCCTCTGCCCCGGGCAACCAGAATCCATGCGCGAAATTCGCCAAAATGAGGGTTTATCCCATAATTAACAAAAAATGGTGACCTACCGGTAGACTGGTTTACCCGGTTGTTGAAGGCGAACTCTGCTAACAGCAAGGCATCAGACCAGTCGCTTTGCAGGGTAGAAGTCAAGCACCGCAGGATTTGTTCAAGCGACTGTTGGTGCGTTCAGTTTGCCCGTTACTTTCTGGATGATAAGCTGAGGAAAATGACAAAGATATCCCAGTTTTTTTGCAAAATGCCCGCCAAAACTTAGACACAAATTGAGTCCCTCTATCAGACACAATATTCGTAGGTACCCCGTGCAAACGTACCACCTGGGAAAGGAAAAGTCTAGAGAGAGTCCTGCTGATGGTAAACTTGCCATGGGTACAAAATGTGCTAATTTAGAAAATCTGTCCACAATTACCCAAATAACAGTATTTCCACGGGACGATGGCAGATTGGTAATGAAGTCCATGGACAAATGAGTCCATGGTCTTCCCGGAATTGGTAAAGGCACCAATTCCCCGGGTGGCCGGCAATGAGAGCTCTTAGAACGGGCACATATTCCACATGCAGCGACATGTTTCTTAACATCCGAAGCCATTAAAGGCCACCAAAAAAACTCTTGCCACTGCTTCTCGCGTGGCTGCAATACCAGGTGGGCACTCAATTTTGAATCATGGAACTCCCACAGAAGTTTAGTGCGCAATTGCTGCGGAACAAATAATTTGTCTTCAGGTTTGGACCTTGGTGCTGAAGATTGAGCCCCCACAATCTCCGCTCCAATTCCGATAACATTTCGGCAACCACGATACTGGGTTGAAGAATGGGGGATGGCGGATCGGGGGCGGGACACTGGTTCAAAACTACGTGACAGAGCGTCAGCCTTCACGTTTTTTTGACCCTGGACGAAAAGTAATTGAAAACTGAAATCTGGAAAAAAAAAAGTGACCAGCGGGCTTGCCTGGGAGTCAGTCTCTTAGCAGATTTGATATATTCTAAAATTTTTATGGTCAGTGATAACTGTAATAGGATGAGCCGCCCCCTTCAAAAAATGCTCCATTCTTCGAACGCCAATTTAATAGCCAAGAGCTCCCTATTGCCTACGTCATAATTTTTTCAGCGGGAGAAAATTTTTTTAGAAAAAATAGGCACAAGGCCTGAGATTATTAGGAAGCCGTCCCTCGACAACACTGCCCCCCCCCACCTCAAAGCATCAACCCAACCAAAATGGCAATAAAGGGTCGGGTTTGAACAGTAGGAGCAGATGTGAAACATTTTTTAACGTTGAAATATTTTAGCTGACAGGGACCAGTTCCTACATCTCCCCTTTACAAGTGAGATCGTAAGGGGTTTTGGTTATCGTGAAACCCTTTAAAAATTTGCGATAAAATTTGTGAACCCAAGAAGCGCTGGGTCCCTTAAGGCCCGGGCTCCCACTCCACAATACTTGCACCTTCTGGACTATGCGAAACCCCAGAGGTGAGATAATAAACCTAGAAATGCAAATCTTGAAAAAAAATGACATTTCTCAAGTTTGACAAACAATTGAGTTTCTCAAGCCTCTGGGCACAGTTTAAAATGAACAAATTGACTGTTTATCACAGAATAATCAGGATATCATCCAGGAACAACCAATAGTGACCGATAAGGTCCAAGAACACGAATTGATAAAATTTTGGAAAAGGCTGGTGCATTGGGAACCAAATGGCATAACCAAGTTCTCAAATAAACCCCTCAGAATAGAAAACCGTTTTCCACCTCCCCTTCCCGTATCCTTATCGATTATAGGCCCCTCTGAATCCGTTTAGAAACCACTGGATCCGAAGCTGTTAACAGAATCGGGAATCAAAGGCGGGGAATGTGTTCCGACCGTAATTTTATTTAATCTCGAAAGTCGACAGGGACGCAGCCACCATCTTTTTTCTTAAAAGAAAAACCCCCGCTGCTACCGGGGAAACTGAAAGGTCGATGTGCCCCTTACGGAGAACCCCCAGCAATAATTGTTTTATAGCCAGCGCTCCGGCCACAATTAAATAAACGAGCTTTGGCAATTTGGCCCGGAATAAGCGATGGCACAGTCAAAAGGCCAATGAGGGGGTAACGCCTCACCTCACTTCTGAAAAAACGTCCCAAAGTCTTTTAGGTACCCAACTGACAGAAGACACAGAACGGTTTTGCAAATTTTCCACACAAAAAACAATTTAGATCACAGTCACACATTTTGACCCCATTTGAAATCCCCCCAATTCCCAATAATCTTGGAGTGGGTTGAAGCCAGGGCATCCAAAACCAGCTCTGCTGGCAATTTGTCCATAACAAAACATTAAATCTTTCCATGAAAAAACCAATTTTCAATCCCAAAAATTTTTTGAAAAGAAAGAATCCCCTTGGGTGAGAGGAGAGAGTCGATGCCTGATTTTAAGTGGGGTAGAAGCCTGATTCCCATTGATTGGAAACATATCAAGCAGCAGGTTAAGTGTGAACCACTGCCACCATGCTTAGAGAAAAAACGGTAATTGCTACCAACAGTTCAACCTTTAAAAAACCTTGGTACATGGAAGAAAGTACCTGAATCTGGGCAGGCTCCTCGATCACTACCCAGACCTATCGTTTTCCGTCGCCTTGGAGGGTCGGAAAAGGGACACTCCTTTTTCCAGTGACCGGAACCCCCATAAAAACAGAGCTGTTTCCCCGGCGACGTTCTCCTTTTTTTCCGCATAGGTACGCCCTTCCTTGGTCAGGAGCGCAGTCGTTACCTTCTCTTTGGCCGGAGAATAGGATATCCAGACTGCATGATCCCCTGGCCCAACCGCGGTCCTTCCACTGCTTGTGTAAGGCATCCTCCAAGTGTCTGGGGGGGTAAGGGCTATGATCCTGGAGGTTCAGACAGGCCCTCTGGGTAACCCCGAAGGGCAGATCATCCCATAATCTCCGCGCCCACTCGAACTCCGCACAAAACCACCACCAGCGTTACCCTGCCGCACCCTTCACACCATATCTTCCCCAACGAACCCTGTAGGTTCATCATATATGAACCTAGGGCTTCAAAAAAGCACAACATCATTCTTCTGGGGCAGAAGGAGAAGGAAAAGGCCCATGCTTTGGAGACCCCGAAGTAGGGAAATGATGCCCCCACCCTTGGAACCGTCCCCTGAGGGGGGCCTTAAGAAAAAAAGTTTTGCTTCCTTCTCTAAGGACCTGAACACCCTTTTATCCCCTGAGAAAGGGTCTTGCATTTTACGGAGCTTCAGGGCCCGAAATGACAATCTCATCCCCCCCAACTTGGAGCCCCTCAGCGTACCCCTGCACGTACCACAAAGTTTTTGGTATGGCCCTCGGCGCTTTCCACAGATTTCTGGAACATTTGGGGTCAGGTGGCTTAACCAACAACCAAAGCTTTCATGGGTCCATTAGTTTGGGAAAAGACACTTAATCCCCAACACAAAATTAGTTGGTCGTTATAATGTCAGAACACCGCATGGCATTGTCACTGAGCCATGCGTGTGTCCCGAGTGAAACAAACTTCCCAAAATACCTGAAACAAGCCCAGCAGGAAGACGGTGTTTCTGAGGAACAGGACCCAGCATGGAATGCCAAGTTACATACAAAGTTTTAGAATCGTTTACAGTAAACAAATTTTCGACAGACTGGTACAAGGGGAGAGGCCCTGTCCTTGGGACATACATTTTACGGTTAAGGGGAAGAGACAGAAGGCGGGGGGGAGCAGCTCAGGTGGTGGGAGGCGGTGGGAGGTGGAGAATGGTTTTGCACGCAAGCTTTCCTAAGAGATGATTTTCAGTTCCTCTGAAGGACGGGGGGTGGATAATCAACGGGTTTTAGGCGTGGAATTCCAGAGGATGAGGGTATTCGGGAGAAATCTTGGGGCGGTTGTGTGAGGAATGAAAATTGTGGAGGGATTAGAAATCTTGGGAGGCGAAGTTACGTGGGGAAATATTGGGAGATTAGTTCGAGATTGGGCAGGTTGGGATAGGTCATTTTTAGTTTGAACTGGATTGTTGGGGAATTGGGAGCCATGAGGGTTTGCAAGAGGGAGAAACGGGGTATGAAAGGAGGGATTATTGGGCACAAGTTGGGACAGACTGGAGTGGGCAAGAAGTTGGCGCGGAGGCCACAGCAATTAACAGCCCTGGGTAAGCAGGGGCATCAATTTGCGTTCAATTAGGGTGCAAACCTCCGTGATAAGTAGGTCTCCGTAAGGAAACATAAAGGGGAGTAGGAAACAGTATATATATAACCATTTCTTTGGGCACAAAACCAATTGTTTGTTGTGATTCATACATAAATATAAAGAGGATTTTTGTAATTATTAAGGGGGGTCCCCTCAAAAAGTTACAATTTCTTCACGTTTCATTTAATCGGTAAACCCCTAATTTCAATTCTTTGGGGATTTTTAAACATGCTATCTAAAATTTAACTTGTATTTCTTCTGATAACCACTTTTGTAGTGACCCGATACTTCTGCAATCTAAGTTGTCAAAAGTAGACAAATCAACCTAAAACCATAGAAAAAATAACTCTTCTTGTCCCTTGGGAGTCTGCACATGCCTCAAAGCAATAAATCAGTAGGCGCAAGGGTTTCCACAATAGAAAGCTGAAGCTGTATTCAGAACATACCTAATATTCTGGCCCTTTAACTGACACATTGATAAAAACCTTTCATTCGTTCCTGTTTGGGGATAAAGGTGAAGAAGTTGGAGGCATAAAGAACCGGATCGGATCCAAAATCAGACACAAAAATCAAGTCCATTATAATTTATAATTTACATTTCTTCATAATCTGGGCAGAAATTTGGCCTTGAAAACCCCCTTTAATTTACACTGTATTTGCATCGAAAACTGGGTTTGCATTTAATGATGTTTGTTGGCTGAGAAACCCAGCCTAATATTAGTCCTTTAGTCCGGGATGATTCAAAGGAATACATTTAAAAGAGGTGCTTTAATTCCTATAGTGAATTTGCATTTATGATTTATGAGTATATTATGTTACGAGTGTCCAAATTACTGTTATCTCACGACTGATGGCGGTAAACGCGGGGGAAAAATTTTTGTACTCTTTTTTATCCCATTCAAGATAAAAAAAATTTTGCTTGAAAAAAAAATGGTCAGCGCAGAGTCTTCACTATTATTCCTATTCTGTAAACTGGTTGGTCAGTTAGATACTTTGTAGGTGCTTACCACATAAAAAAAGATAATCGATAAACATAAATCCAAAGGCCGTGATTCATATATAAAACAGGCAGATAGACTGCAGGGAACTATAGAATGTACGGAAATACATACACTGCCTTTTTTTTGTTTCTTTTTTTTTCCCGGCGGTATTTTGGCTTTTCCCAAAACCTCAACTTTTGTTTTTCTTTTAGATGGTTATAAATTTTCATTTCGGTGACATTTTGTTGCGTTTTGAATGACAAGGATGTTATTCTATGGGGGTCAAAAAACAAATTATGAATCCAGTTGAAAATACAACAACAAAACTCAAAAAAAGCATTTAACCTTCGTCGGGCTGAGTAGGACAATTGTAACTATTCCGTTTTAAAATTGCAAAAATTTTTTTTTTTCGAAAACCGTAGAGGGCTGAAATTTTGTGACATTCTGCAGTTTTGGTCCAGAATATATTGGGCCAAATTTCAAAAAATATCCCACCCCCTTCCAAGATAAGGGGTCGAGTATTTTTGTAAAATTAGCAGCTAAAGGTTTAAAACCACTGAACAATAGAAAAGCAATTATAAACATGACAATTTTTACACACTATTAACCAAAAAGTGTGTGTGTAAAGGAAGCTTAAAACTAAAGGTATGCCACCTAAACAAATCGCTAACGGGATCGCTAAAAAAAGTCCATTTAGCGATCCCTTTGCGATGTTGTTGTGTGCGGCATCTGTCAGCGACGGCCCCTGCTGAGTCCTCGTATCTCGCTCGCGCTACATCGTGGACCCATTTAGATCGTCGGCCCCCGCAGGTAAGTATATTCGCTATGTGGCACCTTTTCTTAGGATTAGCGGTACTTTTGTACCGCAAAAGTCGTTGGAAGATCGCTAACGGCGATAGCGTGTTAACATATCGCTAATTAAGCCGCACTTAGCGAAAGAAACAACCCGCTACGACGCATTAGATCGTCTTTACCTACGCTAGCGGGATGTTTATGTGGCATACCTTGTTCCATAATTTTTCAAAACCCTTTTTTTTTTGCAGCAAAAACTTTTCTTTTCTTTTTTGTGTATTTATTCGGTGGTTAACGCATTTTTTTTAATTTTGTCTTGTGCATGTATAAATTTAGTGTTGGAAAAAAACCTATTCCAAGGAATGAGGCTTTGGCACAGAAAAAGCTTAAAACATATACCTGCGTTTTTTGGTGCGTTTTTTGCCACCATAAGTCAAAGGGTGAAAAACGGTAAAAAAAACCTGAAAGAAGGTAATGCCTATGTTCAAAAAAACATGCAAAGCACAAAAACTGATACAAAAAACAAGTGTTTGGATGTATTTAAATCCATGGCTTTGCTGGACTGTAAAAGACCGTAGCTGAAAATTAGCCAAAAGAACCACAAAAACCCTTTGGAACTTGGCCAAAAAGTTATACTCATTTTTTTAAAAAAAAGAGAACAAACAAATTGTTCAAACTACAAAAAAAAAACATTACATGCGTACCTAGCAATGCCCTGTGCCCGTGGTTCTCCTGACCCTGCAGAGATTTTTCACCAACATTCAGGTGATACAGGCCTTAGTTGTGACTTTTGGATTTGAACTAGGGCCTGATTTTGGCCCGAAATGGACAGGTAAATTAAGTTATCCTGCGGCCCCAGAATAATGAGGATTGAATACATAACATTATTATTATTTAAATTCATTTGTGGCAGTAGGTATTTTTTTAAACTCCTATACAACCCCTTTTCCTTTAAGGGTTTGCCACACAAACGGGACGCAAACGAGATCGCAAAACGAATCACAAAATTCACATTTTGCAATCCGTAGCGACTTAGCTTGGTGGCATGTGCAAATATGTGGCCCCTGCTGGATCTGTTGATCGTTCACTAAGTTTGACCGTCTTTTGATCGTTGGCGTCCCATGGTGAGCCTTATCGCTGTTTGGCACCTTTTGCGAACGACCTCGTTTGTGACGCATTGGGTTACGTACGGAAATGGACGCCTATCTATAATTTCTCTTTTGCCAAGAAGGACGCAGAAGTTGCAAACAGGCTAGCAGGACCAGAGGCAGGAGCGATGCTGGAAATTCTATGAACAGAAGCGCTCAGTACATGTAATGACATCCCGACCGCCAAAGTCTTAAAGAGATCAGACCGGATAGTCATTTTGGATCTCCTGTTTGGCCACACGACCAAAAGGATCTCACAAACGATCTCAATAGCTTCGTTTTTGGATGCAACGAGATCACTAAGTGTGGCATACCTTTATTCTGGCAATTACTATTCACTGGCAAACGTTTTTGAAACTCTGGCAATCTAGTGGAATTGGGGAAATGGGTTAACCTTTACACATTTTTTTCTCAACCTGAAAATGTCTTGTGTTTTTCAGTATCTGACCATTTTAGGCGTGCCTCTTGTTACGTTCTTGTTGGATCGTTTTTACATTGGAAAAAAACATTCTTGCTCTATCCATAAACGGAAAACAAGGAACACTGTCCATGTGTTATCCTTTCTTCATCAGGGGGCATTACCTTCATTGGCAAGTTGATCCCAAAAAAGGGGATTAAAGTAGTCCCAGTTTTTTTGGCAGTAATAAGTTTGCAAAAAAAAAACGGACATGGGAAAAGGATATAATTGTAATTACACGATCATCCCAAAAATAACAGACAGCACATTTTTTAAAACAATATGGAAAACGGCTTTAGGCAATGTTCACATTACTTTTACCATTCAATGGCCCAAATAAAGGAATTATTGTCCCCATAATACTGCTTTGTGCCCGCCATTGGCATGACATCTTCGGGCATGAAGGTTTCCTTGTCTGCCTTCTAAACTGCTGCCGTGACGTCATCAGATGGCGCAAACAGGACTATGTAGCCTCATAGTATATAAAGGCATGTGGGGCCCACTGTAAATACGGAATGCACTTGAACCGAAAGTTGCAAGGGCAATTAAAAAGCGTTTTTTTCAATTTCATATGGTGTGCTGCCTCTATCTTTTGTTTTACTGTATATGGATTGTGGGGTTCTACTGAAAAAGAGGGTGGGGGAACCTACTGTATATAACTAATGGGCTCATATTGTTTCAGGAGCTATATGGAGCTCAACTAAAAGGCTATGGGGCTCACCTTATATAGGGGCTACTGGGAACATCTTCACAAGGGGAAATTTTTTGGGACAAATCTGTATAAGGGCTATTTGGACTCATTTTTATATGGGGCAACGTGGAGACTATGCTCTAATAGGAGGCAGTGGGAACAAATACTTATAGGTAGGCTATGTAGGGCCACACATAAACGAGGCTATGGGGGTTCAATTGTATAAGAAGGCTATGTGGGATTCAAACTTACAGGGATTATTGGGGTTTGTAAGCTTCTAATGCAGGCCACATAAAGGGGGACAAGCAAGCGAAGGGCCGGAGCGAGGTATGGGTTTTGGTTTTTTTCTAAATATTGAGGATGTGCGCCTTTTTGGGAACAAATGGGGGTCTGCGACAAAAAGGCAATGAGGACCCTCAATTATATATATAGGTATGTGGGGCTCAACGTATATGGGAAGATTGTAGGGGCTCTCTGTATATAGGAACATGGGGCCTCATACTGTTATAAGAGGCTATGTAGGCTCAAACTAAAAGGAGAATGTAGTCCACACTGTTATAGGGATTTTGTAGAGGCTCACACTGTATTTGGGATCTATGTGGGGGCCACACGTATCTAGGAGGTATGTGGGGGCCCAATTGTAATAGGGAGTATGTGGGGTTAATGTTTTAGGGGCTATGTGTAGGGTAAACGGACCTAGGGAGCTATTTTGGGGCCAACTTATTAAGAGCTAAGTGAAGGTCACATTATAAGGGAGCTTGGGGGGGCAACACGTTAAGGAGCTAGTAGGGTTTCATACGTATAAAGGAAGGACTAGGGGGGGGTTCATTCTGTATATGGGCAATAAAGGGGGCTCACATTGTATAAAGGGAGCAAAATGGGGGTTATACGTAAGAGGGACTTTTGGGGCCACACGTATAAAGGGGATGTGGGGGGTTTATAGGGGGAGTAGGGAGTATATGGGGAATAATATGATATAGGGACTTGTGGGATTCAAATGTATATAGAGGCTTTGGGGGGCTTTCGTAATAGAGACTAATTGAGGCAATACTTTTATATAAAGAGCTAATGAGGGCTCATCTGTACGGGACCATGTGTGGGGCTCATATGTATTAAAGAGCAAGTGGGGCCATCTTTATAGGGAAGTTATTTTGAGGGCTTATGCTGTAACAGGAGGGTTTTGTGGGCCATTACATAATGGGGGGCTGTATGTGGTTTACGGTATACAAGGGATTTAACCTCTTAATTCTGCTCAGTATTAACTAATTGATTAATATTAAAATATTAAGCAAGCCTGTACAGGGGGACAAAAAAAAGGTGCCGCTATCTCTTTATTTGCTTTAACAGTTTCAACAGTTGTTTAATAATGACAAATCACATGATCACAAAGGGGGTCAGTGACATGTTACGGATACTTGGGATGGGGGGCCCAAGCCTTCAAGACTTCCCCGGGCATGGCTCTCTTAAGCTGTCCCTTGGCTCAGTTGAGGCTTAAGTCCACCCTCAAAACGGTTAAGGGCATAGGGCCCATTGCATAATGATGAGCAGTGTACATAATTTTTTGGCCATTTGTGCCTGATGAGGTGG
>JARQOD010000002.1:108407842-108460321 GCA_033576555.1 Oophaga sylvatica
TTCCCCCCCTTGCCCTGTAGCGGTGGCAGCGGGGTAATAAGGGGTTAATGTCACCGTTGATTGCACCGGTGACAATAACCCCGGTTAATAATGGAGAGGCGTCAATAAGACACGATCCATTATTAATCCAAGTTTTTAAATGTATAAAAAAAAGACAAAGCAAGAAAAAAGTCTTTTAATGAAATAAAAGAGACAACACAGTTTTCATTTTTTTTATTACTCTCTCATTCCTGCGACGCCATCGATCTCCTGTAAAAAAATAAAAAAAAACAAACCAACAGTATACCACCTGTCCGACGCAGTCCATAGTAACGACTGTCCCACGACGATCCAGCTCTGCTACATCGGAATGACAGGCAGAGCCTGTCATCCCGGCGCAGCACAGCTGATTACCTGCTTCCCCGGCGGTGACGTCATCGGACTGCTTTACGGCCGCGATTACCCAGCAGTCACTGCAGTTATCGCGAGAAACTGCATGTGACCGCCGGGAGAAGAGGATGGCGGCCATTAAGCAGTCCAGGACGTGACCGCGGAGATCTTCTGCGGGTAAGTGCGCTGACTCCTGACAGACCCGCCGACGGACACTCACAGTGACGTGACAATTCCGATTCCGGTACCCGAATGACGAAAATATCAGTATTCGAATCGAATTCCGATACAGCTAATATGGGCGATACCCGATATTTGCAGTATGTATCGCCTCAACCTAGTCATCAGCCATTTGAGTTTTTTGAGGGGGAACAAAAATTCTATTGGTGAACTGAATATGGTTCTATTCTGTAAGAGAGATGATAGTGTATTACAGACGGTGTGTGGGAACTTCCTAACAGCAGTACATTTCAGAATACGTCAGCGTGACCTTTTCCCTGCTAGTTTTAAATAAGGCCTCTTTCACACATCCGGCGGGCGCCTAAACGGCGCCCGGATTTTACCGCAGCGCCGCATGGAAAAAGCTTTCACACTTCCGGCGCCAAAATGCGTTTTTTTGCCGGAGATTCTGATGCTTGAGAGATAAGAATCCGGCAAAAAAAAAAAACGTTACATGCAGGTTTTTCGGACGCCGCAATGTACATTTGCGCGCATCCGACAAAACCGCATGCAACGCATTGACATGCGGCCATGCGCGTATGCATGTCAATGCGAAAAAAGCCGCATGCGCGCATCAGATTTTCAGATGCGGCCTGCGGGAAAATGCCGGGGCGCCGCAAGGGAAAAACGGATGTGTGAAACTAGCTAAGACTGAGAAATCATGCCGTGCGTGTCCTGCTAATGTACACGAGCACGGACTTGTGTCACAGAGGAGAGCACTCGACAAGCCTAAAAATGTCCTTCTCGTTTTCCTCCACGGCTCTCCCGTTTAGCAGTGTGCACACTGTGCAGCGCGGAGCCCCAGAGCCCCAGAGCAGAGGTTGCTATGCAACAGTCATGTGACACGACAGGGCACGGTTCCCATTACACAACACGAGAAAGTGAAATGGACGCCAGGAAAAGAATTTGGTGTCTATGTCATTTGGGAGCCAGTCAGCTCCGACACAAAACAAGCTATACACTGTCAGGACTTGCAAATCTAAGCAAGTAATCCTACCACAGTCTCACAATGTGGAAATTAAGAATGGTGATTTTCTTTCATGTGCACCGACTGCCTCACCTGAAAAATAAAAGCTTCTCCGTTCTACGTCTAGGGTTGTACAAGATGAACTCTACCCAAAAGAAAAGAAAAAATACCATTCCCTTTTCATTTTCATGTTATACCTTTATTTTCCAAGGTTCACCGTTTTTATTTCATGTTTTTAAGGGGCACAGCACTTAAAGTTGGCATTTAATAAAATATCTACTGGAATGTAATTTATGCCCGAGTTTTGTTTTATCATTTTTTCATCTGTTTCCTTCTGTCTATATCTCCGAGCTAATGTTGATCTAAAATATGCGCATAATTTTTAAAAAGCAGTATGCGCGCCCTTCATTCATTTTGTAGATAGAAAATAACGGTGGAGGTTTATGGAGAGTGATTAAAACACAGATGCATCCATATGTGATCCATGTTTGTTCTGTATTACTTATTATATTTATGTCTTACGTAGTTCAATGTCTTGTCCAGAACACAGCCCATCAGTGTTAGTGGTCAGTAAAACTCTGATATTTATTGATAATTATGCAATTTCATCCGTCCCACATCTGTATTATGGATGTTTACCATTAAAGGGAATCTGTCCCCTAAATGGCGGGATATTTAAATGATGGCAGTCAGGTCAGATGGGCGGTGTTTTGGGTACTTGCCTTAACATGTTGTTCGCCGCTGTCTCCATTATTTCTGGCAATTGTAGTCATTGCCCTCCTTATAACGCGCCCGCGCATTGCAATCTTGAATTGCGCATGCGCAGTATGCTTTGCCCGAGATTGCAATGCGCAGGCGCGTTATATGGACGGCAACGACTACAATTCCCAGAAATTATGGAGACAGCGGCGAAAAACATGTTAAGGCAAGTACTCAAAACACCGCCCATCTGACCTGACTGCCATCATTTAAATATCCCGCCAATTTAGGGTGACAGATTCCCTTTAAAGGGGTAGTTCAGTGTTACGCTACAAATCTGCAGTCACTATGTAACTACAGACTTGTGGATCTTCACATCGTGCACAGTTCGCGCTGAGGATTCACCAGTGTCAGCAGTTGTATGACAGCAGGTATGCGATATGCACCCTCCTGGTTATATTCCAACTACACAGTTCCTGGCCTCGCTCAATACACTTGTATTAACCAAGGTCGCGCCCATACAATCGTAATGTGGCCAGGAGTATGCATAATGCATATTTGCGGTTCACGTAACCACCGTTCACGGAACATGCATCGGAGAATCCTCAAAGCGCGCAGTGCGCACAATGTCAGGATTCACAAGTCTGCAGTCATACAAAGTGACTGCAGACTTGTAGTTTAACACTAGGCAACCCATTTAACTTTGTGCTTACAGGCCCGAATGTAATTCTTTATGGAGGTATAGGATTTTGAGGTATTTGAGTCATCTTTGTAAAAGGCACTTTTCTGCACTGCTACTTAACTTCTTTATGAAATAGCTACCTAGGGTATATACATACGCAATAGATTTGTTGCAGAGATTTCAGTGACTATCACATTCATCTACAGTAGATAGAGTTGCAAAAATCTAGGCACATGCTACAGATACAACTATGCTCACTATGGAGCAATTTGCAGCAGGTTTCCACATGCAAAACGCTATTTCTTTTCAATTGTGTTTTTTTACGCAGGAGTTCACACCAACAATATCTGCTTTTATTTTTTGCGTTTTTGTTGTGTTTTCCCGTTTTTTTGCCACAGATTTCATGCAGCATTTTTAATGCCACTTTGCTCGAACTGTTACACGCAGCAGATATTCTACACATGAAGAATGCAGCAGAAAACCGCAGCATTTATGCTTCATATAAACATGGGTTTTCACTACATGTACTGTAAACACAAAGTTTTTCGGAGGTGGAAAAAAGCATCACATTTTTAAAGCTTGATCTTCAGAAAATACTCCTTTTTTAGGGTATGTACACATTGTGTCTTATAGACGCCGGCGTACCTGTATACTTGTCACAGATAACACTGGGGGAATCGCGCAAATCCCAGCGCTACCATCAGTTTGTCAGGGAGACACAACTCCGATGCCTCCAATTGTCAGGACAATTACTCAATTGACTGACGTGTAATGGATGAACCTGCGACTATTTTTACTACAAGGCCGGTTATTGGGGAACTTACATTAAGCGTATGGTATATAAACCTTTGACTTTAGTGCATGGAATATATACATGCCCCAGTACAGTCATTGTCAACGCCACAATAACAAAAGGAACTACTCGCTGCAACCACCAACCATTTATACAGTCTGATTGGACACCTGTTACAGGTAGTCTATGGTTTCAGAGGTGCGGCTTAAAGAGCAAGAGGAACGGAGCTATTCAATTCATATGGAGGCTGGTTGTGGGATGTCTTGTCACAATACTGTATCAGAATTTCCTGTGGCAATGGGATCCTTCTCTATTCCTCAAGGTAGGGGGACCCTAGGCTGTCCCTGTTCCCCAGATACCCCAGATGGTGGAGATGCTGGGGCCTTGTTCCTGGCTGTGCTGCTAAATGCATGCTGAACTGTTTTGTCCCCCACCTGGGAAGGTATAGATACCGACGTGTATAGGAAAACACAAACCAGATGGACAGGGGAAACAGACAGGGATAAAAGAGAACTATAATCATACAAATACATTCACAAAACAACAGAGTGGAAATCAAGTGCACAGCAGGAGGGACTAACTAAATGAGAAAAGGATAAGGATACATACACAATACCAAATCCAGGCAGATATCTCTTGAGAAAACACCAGCTGACTGCTACAAAATCAGACTACTCTTCAACACCAAACTGGGACGTTGTAAGCTATCATCAGCAGAGAACAGAAGCAGGAGTAAAGTTTGAATAGAAACACCTGCAGAGTGATAGAATGGGCTGGATAGCAAATGGAAAACACCTGCTGTAAAAAAGGAGTGGATCTCCTGTGGCTCAGAGGACAGAGATGCAGGACTATCACTCTGCAGGTGCTTCTATTCAAACAGGACTGCCTGATCGAATCCTGAGGCATGACAGTGCTAGGTCTTTTAGCAGATTATCATTCATGATATCTTTGACCCTGGAGGTCGCATGTGGAAGTGATCATTGTCATGTTTCCTATCACGATTTGACCTTTCTTTAGAGAGAAAACATAGCATGGATAGCATCATCCATCTCCATTGCGTTGGAGAAATTTGAATGCCCTTACTGTGATGTGAGTGAATGCCTTATGTTGGTGCCTTCACTACAATGCCAAAAATATATGTCCCCTAAATATCGAATTGATGCAAACACCAATATTCATCACTGATCGCTGGCTTCTGAACATCTGGGATCTTTGCTTGTAACAAAGGAAGCTCTTTCTTCGTGAGGCTATGGTTCCACGGTCCGGAACCATAGCGCTTTGGACGGAGCGGAAATTCCGCTCCGTCTAAGCCCCGCCCCCTTTCTGACGCGCGATCTTTCCGGAGGTGTTCAGGACACCTCCGGAACACCTCCGGAAAGAACGCAGGGCTACATAGCCCTGTGTAATATTCTGTTGCGGCGACGCACCGTCGCCGCAATACGCGAGGACATGCTGCGGTCTAAAAAAGACCGCCGCATGTCCGTTTACGCAGGTTTGCCACCTGCGTATTGTTACGCATAGTGGAGACGGGATTTCTTGAAATCCCCTCCACTATGCTTAACATCTGGACGCTGCGTGTTTGGCGCTGCGCCAGCGCACAGCGCCAAACACGCAGCGTTTCCTGACGTGGAAACTCACCCTAAGTGTACTTCTCTGCCTTTGAATATACGAACCCTAGCCTTGGTGTCTGGTTGTTAGAGCAGACCTTCTGTTGTTATTACCAGGTCATTGCAGGAGGTCCTACTTCAATGGAGGTTTAAGTGTCAGCCTCTCTCTCATTTTCGCATTATAATTAGTTTCTCACTTCCCCAGCTATAATTAATCCCATATGTTCAATGTTAGGGAGATATGTCCCCTCTCGGGAGATTTCTTTATGGATTTTAATTTTTCTCTACGACAATACTGTTTAAGGCAGAAGATGCTTCAGAAAAATGCAGACACTGTTTTTCCTATTATAGAAGTGACATTTTTTTCTGTGGGATATTTTTCTTGTTTGGAAAAATAACACTTAAAAACTCATATGAACGGCAAACTACATTTTACATTGAAATGAATAGGAAGAGTTTTTCAAGCATATTTGAAGCCTTCTTTGAACAGGATTTTGAAGTGGATCCACTTTAAAATCCTCCTATAAAATGTCCACATGGACCTAGCCTAAGGCTGTGTACACATAATGTCTTTTTAGATTAATTCCACCTGGAATTCATCTGAAAAAGCGCTGCAGAACTGCTGCAAAAATTAACATGGTGCACAGCAATGTACTTCTTTTAACCACTTCACTTTTTGGAAATCTTGAAGCAGTAAAAATAAAAGAAATAGCATGTTCATTCCTGACACTTCCCACAATGGTAATGTGAGAAGGTAACTGTACAAATACTGGACAGGAGATATGTGTCACTGAGAATATTAGCTTCAGTGATATGAACCTGGAAAAATGCTCAAGCACACTATGTGCTGAGAGGGGTTAATCGGTCATATTAAGGGCTGGGTTTTTGTGAGCAGCTGACGAGTGTGTAGGAGGCCGTTCACCATATCTCCACCCCCAGGGTTTTGTCCAGAAGGTAAATATGGAGCCCTTGAACTCATTCAGTGTTCTATGTGACTGGAGGTAAGAGCTCCAGAGCTATGCTCATGTTAAAGAGAACTGAACCTTGTTTTTTCTCCCCTGAGAGGACGGATCGCGCGCAGTCACACAGATTGTACTGTATGTTATTTTTATTTTTCCCATTATGCCAGACGGGCCATCTTTGTTTTTCCTAATTTTGGACTGGTTTATGCGTACTATATGTTTTTAGTAAACCAATTGAAAACTTAAACAGAAAGTGTTTCTGTGACTACCTTTTTAAGAAGACGATCTATCACAGTTGGTGCTAGAAGTGTGGGCAACTTCCCCAGGAAGCACATGTGACAGCTGTGGACAAACTGCATGTCTTGGGTGAAGGAAGTGACTCAGACAGCATGGAGGAACTAATCAAACACCTGATCCAAGTCCAGCAACAGGAGCAGCAAGCCCAATAGGAGCAGCAGCTAGCACAACAGAAAATGAATAAAATGGTGCAGCAGCTCAAACAACAGTAGCAGCAGCGACAGCAACAATAGATGCTTACGCGGCAGAGGGCACTCCTCGCAGAGACTGTTTGTGGGAGGCCAGCAGCCCGTACCCCAAATCCAGGTGATCACTCATAAGTCCGGAAGGTGGTAAGACGTGCCATGCAAAAGATGAGCCTGGGTGACGATATTGAGGGATTTTTAACTGTGTTTGAAGGGGCAGCATAGCGGGAGATTCTGCCACCGCAGCAGTGGGCAGAGGTGCTGGCCCCCATCTAACTGGTGAGCCCCAAGAAGCTTATCATGACCAGGGCTTACATGACACAAAGGAGTATGCCAAATTAAAAACTGAAATATTGGCACTCTCTGGAATGGGACATGGGTAATTCCGGCGGACGACACAGTGTAAAAATAAGACGAGATGGAAAAAGGAGAGGAAGGCCCTTTTGGTAGGGAGCGAAGTATGGGACACCTCCTGACACCAATCTGTGCCTGTCCCTAAGCTTCCACAACACCCTATGCCGGTCTTTCCTCCTGTCGCCGTTACGTCTCTAGTTCCAAACTGTCACCACTATGAACCCTGGCTAGTGCACTGGCCAGCAAGGACACTAGCGTAGAGATGTCCTTAGGGAAACTAGGCAATGTCGCATCTCCGTACTGGGGTACTCAGTAGTAGCCTGACTCTCAAAAGAAGGGTAATAGAGCCACAACTGGGGGGGGGTCCATGCTCCCAATGGGCCGCTGAGGGGTTTCCCATGGCTGCTGGTAACGACTTAATTTGCTGGAGATGTCACTGTCCTGGGCACATAGCCATCCATTGTCCTATGTCCACTGAACAGATGGACTGCAGCATAGGGAGGCGCTATTCGAATTATACCTATCCGGCCTGCAGCGTGAACTATCAGCCCAGAGTCAGGAATGTCCCATGACAATAAATAGAGTACTGTTGTCTGGACTCGAGGTATCTGGTGACCCTGGTAAGGGCCACACTCACCCACCAGTTGATCCCCAGGAAGCTTGTGAGCATCCTCTGTATTCACAGTGATGCCAAGGGTTACTCTGTTGCCAGAGTGACTATAGAAATGAACTGTGGCATCCCACAAGGTCGGAGTAGTTAAACATCTGCTGCACCCAGTTATAGAGGGGAGGACTTTAGCTTATTCTAGGACTTACGGCGAAAGGCAGGGGGGTGCCAATACCAAGTTTCCATATTTTGGGGTAAATGAGGACTTGCTATATCAGCCTACTAAACTGAGGGGGGAGGTAAAAGAGCAGCTGTTGGTACCGGGGCCCTATAGGCATAGGGTGTAAGACCTGGCCCATTCTCATGTCGTGGGTGGACATCTGGGCGTAGACAAAACCCAAGAGCGGGTCCTTCAGAGGTTCTACCGGCCTGGATGTCACTGAGAGATTGTTAACTATTGCTGGTCCTGTCCCACCTGTCAGTTAAGTGCTCCAGTCTTTCACTTCCGTAGTCCCCTAGTGCCAATACCCATTATAGAGGTCCCATTTGATCGCATTTCTATGGATCCTGTACTTTTTGTTGTCTTTCGCTTTCCCGTTATGCTAGAGCCATGTTTGTTTTCCTAATTTTGGACTGGTTTATGCAGTTGAAAACTTAAATGGAAAATGTTCCTGTGACTACCTTTTTAAGAAGTAGATATGGATCGCCCGCCAGGGAAGGGATACTCGGTACCGAGCCGGTGTATTGAAGGGATGTGTCAGCGGCAGTGACCCGGTCCGTGGCCCTGGGCGTCCAATAAAAGGGGAATATTTACAGGGGATGATAGAGTTTGTAGTAAGGTATTCGTGATGCCACTTGTGGTGTCTGGTCAAAGGTGACCAGCGCTGCAGTGCAGATCCTCTGAGACTGATGGTGTGATGCAGCAGAGTTGGAATAGCTTCCCACAAGTGAAGCTTGTCTCAGGGCAGTGAGATGGTATAGGAAGTAATGGTGCTGGAAGATGTAGCAGAGTGGAGTGTGTGCTACAGGAAGGACTTGAGAAGACACAGTCAGATGCAGTTTCCAAAGCTTTACTTACAGTTTTTGCAGGCAAAGTATCCAGGGCATTGAGCACAGATGGTGCTGGAGTCGGTCGGCCTGAAAGCAATTTGGAATCCCCTTACTTCAGGTGGGATGTGAGGTCTCCTTTCTAGCACTGTTCTCTGAGGCACTGGCTGCTATAAACTCCGTCCAAGTTCCTCTTTCTCTGTCTCTTGTCTAATTGGAACTTCACTCTCATAACAGGCAGCTCTAGCCTGCTTCAGGAATCACTCAGCTATGGAGTCTCCGGCTCACATGTGCTGCTGCCGTGTAGTAGAGTATTAGTTGGGGCAGAGAACCTGCTGTCTTCTGCCCTCCGGATTCTGCTGCTGGGACTTTAATTCACCTACTCAGCCTCGGACTCCGGGGGTCCGGTTTCTGGCGCTCAAACCTGGGGAGTGAGCTCTCAATAGCCCCTCTTTTCCCCAGCTTGTCTCTACACGTCTTTCCTCTCTCGTTCCTCCAGCCAGACTCACTAACTCCTCCCCCAGCCAGAATCTTCTAGAGGAGCTCTCCTGAAAAATCAGGTGTTAGAGCTTCTCCTTCTGGTCTGGAGTAGGAAAGGGGTTGTATGCTGTGTTAACTGTTAAAGGGATCCTTCCTTGCTTTCAGGCATGACATCACTCCCCCCGGGAGGGAGGCAAGGTCACTGTGGCAACCAAACTCCTGGGGTGCCACAGATCAGCCAGAGAAAGTATAGAGAAAGACGCAAAAAAGACGGCAAAGCTGCAATTAAAGCCGTTTCATGAAACAGGCGTTTTCTTGATAAGGCTTATAAGAAAAACTCAGCGGCTCCGCAGCTGGAAAAAAGACATTTGTGAAGCATCTCAAGCTTGAAAACCTTAGGTTCACTCTTCACGTGCATGTACCCTAAGGCTATGTGCTCACTATATTTTTTCAAAGAGTTTTTTAAACAGACACTAAACGACAACTGAGCGAAAACACTCCCAATCTTTCTGCAAATCTCAAACTGCCTCAAAAACTTGGAGGTTCTGCTCCAAAAACCTTACCAAAAGACAATGTATGCACATACCCTAAGGGTACATAGTGTCATCTAGAAGATGGGGAAGACGCTGAGCTTTCAAACAAGGAAGCAAACTGTTTTTTTTAAACCACAATACAGTGATAAAGAGATTACGTCCTATTGCACAGCAAATAATAACAACATAAATTTTAAGTCCATTGCCTTCAGTTCTCCCATTCTCACACAAGGATTGCTATGGCACATATTTCCTAATCATTGTGGGCACCATAGCAAATAGCAAAGGTGCATAGGACTGCAAACTGCAAGGGGTTAGCTTTGCTGACAACAAGGATTGTTATATTTTTGTGCAGCACGTCTGATTGGTCCTAGTGATAAGGGAGGGTCATAAAGGGGTTATAAGTATTAGGCCTCATACTCACTGGGTGGAAAAAAATCGGTCCGTTTTCTGCAGGAAAAAACGGTACATTTGTTGTAAAAAGGCATGCGATTTTGATGCGATTTTAAATTGCACCATGCGTTTTCTGTCAGTTTTCCATCAGTTTTCCATCTGTATGCAATGCGATTTTAACATGAAGTTTTACATAGAGCAGTTATATCTATGTAAAAAGTCATGTAAAAATCACATTGTAACAAAAAAATGTACACAAAAAGCAAATAATTATATATATAATATATATATATTATATACATCTAATATATATATATATATATATAAATATATATATAGGTCATACACTTCTACATAGTATAATAGCCGCTAATTCATCCCCGGCTATACTGTAAAATCACACTGACAGCTTTAATAAAGAATATAAACAATACATATACACACATAGAATACATATTTTATATATATAAATATATATTTATATATATATTATATATGTAATTGTGACATATATATATACATATATTTATAGTTCCTAGACTTCTACATACTGTAATAGCTGCTAATTCAATTGCCGGCTTTTGTGAAATCACAGAAGCCGACATGAAATGATACATTGTTTAGACACAGTTAACCATGTCATTTCCTGTATTTTGATATATGGTTTGAACTTACAATTACATGAGTGTATTTGTGCAAAATTTCAGACATGTAGGGGTTAATTAAAGGTGTAAATTCGTTGAAAAAAAATGCGTGGGCTCCCGCTGTATTTTCTCCACCAGACAGACAAAGCAAGCGAGTGGGGGCAGATAATAATAGCCTAGGGAGGGTACATTTTTTTTGTGCCCCCCTGGCTAATAACATCTGCCCCAGACACCCCAGAAAGGGCAAATCTCTAATTAGATTTGCCCTTTCTGGCACTTTGCCCGTCTATTCCCATTGCCTTGTAGCGGTGGCGAATGGGTTAATAAGGGGTTAATGTCACCTTGCAATTGAAAGGTGACCTTAAGCCAGGTTAATAATTGAGAGCTGTCAATTAGACAACTATCAATTATTAATCCTATTGAAGTAAATAAAAAAACACAAACACACTTTAAGAATAAATAATTTTAATGAAATAAAAACACATATTTTTGACCATCTTTTATTTTACTCTTAATCCGTTCGAAGCCCTTGATCTTCTAAAATAAATATAAAATAATAAAACAACATTATTCTTACCTATCTGGCGATCTGTCACATCCCACAATGTAATCCTTCACAAAGGGTTAACTAGCAATCAGATAAGCAGCGCAAGTAATCCTGCGTGCTCAGCTGATAGCTCCTGAATGAATGAGCTTATCTCCTGCCGACAGGAGAGGATGTGATTAATGAATGAAGCTTAATTGATTGTCTCCCACTTTCACGTTAGGTCAGGTCACTGAAGTGAAAGTGGCAATAAATCAATTAAGCTTCATTCATTCATCTCTTCCTCTCCTTTCCCTGGGAGAGTAAAGGGCCCGTCTCACATAGCGAGATCGCTACCGAGATCGCTGCTAAACAGCGATCTCAGCAGCGATCTCGCTATTTCTGACACGTACCAGCGATCAGGCCCCTGCTGTGAATCGCTGGTCGTGTCAGAAATGTCAGGACCTTTTTTTGATCGCTGGTTTCCCGCTGACAGGCACGCATCGCTGCGTGTGACAGGCGGGAGACCAGCGATCCGCTGGTAACCAAGGTACACAGCGGGTTTCCAGGCGCGGGGCTGTGCCTGGAAACCCGCTGTGTACCTTGGATACCAGCGCCCTGATGCAGGGAACTGGTAACCAAGGTACACAGCGGGTTTCCAGGCACCGCGCAGCGCCTGGAAACCCGACGTGTACCTTGGTTACCAGCTCCCTGCATCAGGGCGCTGGTATCCAAGGTACACTGCGGGTAACTAAGCGATGTTACCCGCAGTGTCGCTTGTACTGATCGCTGCCTGAGCTGCCTGTTTGGCAGCTCAGCAGCGATAATGTAGCGATACACCAGCGATCCTGATCGTTGTCGGGATCGCTGGTGTATCGCTATGTGAGACCCAGCCTTTACTTATTCATTCAGGGGGTTACAGCTCGGAGACAGCATTATTAGCTCTCTGCGAGCTGTAACCTGTTAACCCTTTCTGATGGATTACACCGTGGGACTGACTGTACATCGGATTGGTAAGAATAATTTTGCTTTTTTATTTTATTTTTATTACAGGAAATGGTTTTAGCAGGAAAATTAAATATGGTCAAAAACTGTGTGATTATTTCATTAAACTTCTTTTTTATTAAACTGTGTGTGTTTGATTTTTCTTTCATACAATAGGATTAATAATTGATAGTTGTCTAATTGACAGCTCTCAATTATTAACCTGGCTTACAGTCACCTTTCAATTGCAAGGTGGCTGTAACCCCTTATTAACCCATTCGCCACCGCTACAGGGCAATGGGAATAGACAGGCAAAGTGCCAGAAAGGGCGAATCTAATTAGAGATTTGCCCTTTCTGGGGTGTCTGGGGCCAGATGTTAGTAGCCAGGGGGGGCACAAAAAAATGTACCCTCCCTAGGCTATTATTATCTGCCCCCACTCGCTTGCTTTGTCTGTCTGGTGGAGAAAATACAGCGGGAGCCCACGCATTTTTTTTCAACGAATTTACACCTTTAATTAACCCCTACATGTCTGAAATTTTGCACAAATACACTCATGTAATTGTAAGTTCAAACCATATATCAAAATACAGGAAATGACATGGTTAACTGTGTGGAAACAATGTATCATTTCATGTCGGCTTCTGTGATTTCACAAAAGCCGGCAATTGAATTAGCGGCTATTACAGTATGTAGAAGTGTATGAACTATAAATATATATATATGTACGTGTCACAATGACATGTATATATATATATATGTATTCTATGTGTATGTATCTAGTGTTTTGTGAGCTGTCAGTGTGATTTTACAGTAGCCGGGGATGAATTACCAGCTTTTCAAAGGAGACTGGTGCGTATAAATCGGACAGCACGTGCATGGTGCGAGTGCTGTTCATTTTTTAATTGCACCCATTGACTTGCATTGGCGATTTTCATCCCAAAATCGCATCAAATCGCAGCATGCTGCGATTTTTTTCTCACAACAATATCTGATGAGAAAAAAAATCGCAAATGAGAATTCACCCATTGACTAACATTGGTCAGATTTGCATCCGATTTTTTTTCCTCTGATTATCATCCGTTTTCGGCGCCAGTGAGTATGAGGCCTTAGGATGTAAGTACCCCTCCCCCTCTTCTCTCTTACCAAGCGTGAACCATATCAAGTGTGGACTATCACCCACCCTGCCTCCCCTTATTATCATAATTTTGTTCTTTGGTGGTTGAATTTTGTCACAGCTGGCAGGATTTTGAGCCCTGATGCTATCACATGCTCACTGCCTCGTATAGTGACTCAGCATGGGTTGGGTTTACTTGCTTTATACAGGGTCAAAGGGGTTAAAAAATAGATTGTTAAATAAAGCTGTGGACATTCCCAACACTGATGTCATGTGTATTATTCTTATTTAGCGTTTTTAGGTTTGTTGTCTCTTAAAGGTACAGTGGGGAAAATAAATATTTGATACACTGCCGCTTTTACAAGTTTTCCCACCTACAAAGAATGGGCAGGTCTGTAATTTTTCAGTAGGTGTACTTCAACTGTGAGAGGCAATCTAAAAAAATCCAGAAAATTATTGTATGATTTTTGCATAATTACTTTGCATTTTATTGCATGAAATAAGTATTTGATACAATAGAAAAACAGAACTTAATATTTGGTACAGAAACCTTTGTTTGCAATTCCAGAAGTTAAATGTTTTCTGTAGTTCTTGATCAAGTTTGCACACACTGTAACAGGGATTTTGGCCGACTCCTCTATACAGATCTACTCCAGATCTTTCAGGTTTCAGGGCTGTTGCTGGGCAACATTGAGGACATTGAAATGCTTCTTACGGAGCCACTCGTTAGTTGCCCTAACTGTGTGTTTCGGGACATTGTCATGCTGGAAGACCCAGCCACAACCATCTTCAATGCTCTTAATAAGAGAAGGAGGTTGTTGGCCAAAATCTTGCGATACATGACCCCATCCTTACTCCCTCCCTTCATAATGTTTCCCCCAGCATGCTGCATAGTTGGTAAGGTGTTCTTGGGGCTGTACTCATCCTTCTTCTTCCTCCAAATACGCCGAGTAGAGTTTGTAATGCAGGTTTCTGGATGCAATGCACAGAGAACACGATGCTGTAACAGTCAGGGATCTGTATATTTCTGTTTATATACAGTACAGCAGTAATTTAACAGTGATTTAAAGTACCGTATATACTCGCGTATAAGCCGAGATTTTCAGCCCATTTTTTAAGGCTGAAAGTCCCCCTCTCAGCTTATACGCGAGTCATATACGCCAGGGGGTCGGCGGGGGAGGGGGAGCGGGAGTGTCAGATCATGCTCACCCCCGCGGTGCGCTCTGCAGCCCCCTGCTTCTCCCACGATCTCAGGCTCCTTCCTTCAGCGATCACGTGGTACTGCTCATTAAAGTCATGAATATGCGCATATTCATGACTTTAATGAGCGGTACCACGTGACCGCTGAAGGAAGAATAGCTGCCGGAGACCGCACGAGAAGCAGGGGGGGCTGCAGAGACGCTCCAGGAGGGGGTAAGTATATGCAATATACACCTGTCCCCGGTCCACCGCTGTGCACCGATCTATCCTCTGCGTCCTCTGGCTGTGACGTTCAGGTCAGAGGGCGCGATGATGTAGTTAGTGCGCGCCGCGCCCTCTGGCTGAGCAGTCACTGACAGAGGACCCGGCAGACAGCGGCGCTCAGCGGTGGACCGGGGACAAGTGAATATCTCAGGTGCCGGGGCCCTGAGCCAGCGGTGACACCGGCACCTGTCCCCCATAGCGCGCTGGTGTCCCAGCTTGCTCAGGACACTGGCACCTGGCCCCCAGCGACGAGAGGTGAGTATGTCTTTTTTTTTTACATTTGCAGCAGCAGCATATGGGGCATAATCTATGGAGCATCATATGGGGCCTATACTATGGAGCATCTTATGGGGGCATAATCTATGGAGCATCTTATGAGGGCATAATCTATGGAGCATCTTATGGGGGCATAATTCTTATGGGGGCATAATCTATGGAGAATTTTATGGGGGCATAATCTATGGAGCATCTTATGGGGGCATAATCTATGGAGCATCATATGGGGGCATAATCTATGGAGCATTTTATGGGGCATAATCTATGGAGCATCTTATTGGGGCATAATCTATGGAGCATCTTATGGGGGCATAACCTATGGCGCATCTTATGGGGGCATAATCTATGGAGCATTTTATGGGGGCATAATTTATGGAGCATCTTATGGGGGCATAATCTATGGAGCATCTTATGGGGCATAAAATATATGGAGCATATTATGGGGGTATAATCTATGGAGCATCTTATGGGGCATAAAATATATAGAGCATCTTATGGGGGCATAATCTATGGAGCATCTTATGGGGCATAAACTATATAGAGCATCTTATGGGGGCTGTTGTGAATGGGTTTGAGATGAGTTCTGAGCAGAGGCTCCCTCTGGTGGTTACAAGCGGTACTAGTGAAGATTGTGAGGACTGGGAATCAGGTGTTACTGACTGGTCTTATATAAGGGAGTCATTTTCCCATCAGGGTTGCCGGTGATCAATTGTTCTGGTCTGAATCCTTCATTCCAGTTTCCCTTGTAGCCTGCTGTGTCGTGTCTGCATCTCCTGCTACCAGATAAGAATTTTTCTTCTTTTGTGTTGTTGCTATATTTTTGCATTTTGTCCTGCACTTCTTTGGGGGCCTTCTGGGTCCCCTCCGGGGGCTTCTGCCTTCTCAGTTTAGTTCAGCCACTGAGTTTTGTTCTTTTGCTTTTTCCAGTTTTTTCAGTGGCTGCTGTTTTGATTTTGTTACACCAGAGAGCTAATTTAGGTGGTAGAGGTCGTGTGATCTCAGGTGATTTTGAAATTAGTAGAGTTGGTGTTTTTCAGGGTTTTCTGGGATTGCAGTAAGTACCCTTCCTGTCCTTTTCTATTTAGATAGTTTGGGCCCCAGCGTTTGCTCAATCTATTTTCTTTCTGTGTCAGTATTTCCTCTTGTCTAACCGCCATTACATGTTTGGGGGCTTTCTATTATCTTTGGGGTTCTGCTCCGGGGCAGATAGCTTTCTATTTCTATCTTTAGGTGTAGTTAGTTTCTCAGGCTGTGACGAGGCGTCTAGGACCAACGTAGGAACGCTCCACGGCTGCCTCTAGTTGTGGTGGTTAGTCAGGGTACTGCAATCCCATAGATTCCAACTGCTCTGGTGTATTGCCTTTTTTTTTACCTGCACTCCTCAGCTACCGAAACATAACAGTATCACCGGCCTAAAAATTGAAAATTGTATGGTACTCACAGAAGGGAAAAAATATTGTGATAGAAAAAAGGTTGTCAGAGTTGTCAGAGATATTTTTCTGTTTGTTGCATTTTTTTTTTTTTTTTTCCCTCTGTATCTCTGGGTGCTGGGGAGGATCTTTTCTCCCAATGGAGTTTGCACAGTTGTCTGGCCGTGTGGATCAGCTTGCCACTGAGGTTCAGAGTATTGCTGCATATCTTGCTAGGTTGCCTGTTGTGGAACCTAGGATCCCCATGCCAGATTTGTTTTTAGGGGATCGAGCTAAGTTTCAGAATTTCAAAAATAATTGTAAATTGTTTTTTGCCTTAAAATCTAAGTCCTCAGGAAACGCAGCACAGCAGGTTCAAATTATCATCTCTCTCCTGCGCGGCGATCCTCAGGATTGGGCTTTTTCCCTGATACCTGGGGATCCTGTTTTGAGTGATGTTGATGCGTTTTTTCAGGCTTTGGGGTTATTGTACGATGAGCCTAATGTCACTGATCAAGCTGAAAAAGCCTTGTTGGCATTAAATCAGGGGCTTGATGACGCTGAGTTATACTGTCAGAGATTCCGTAGGTGGGCAGTCCTGACCAAATGGAATGACGACGCTTTGGCGGCCCTTTTCCGGAAGGGTCTGTCGGATAATGTAAAGGATGTTATGGTGGGATTCCCTGTCCCCTCTGGTCTCAATGATTCTATGTCATTAGCGATTCAAATTGACAGACGTTTGCGTGAGCGGAGAAGTATGCGTGGAGTGGGGTTGCCTTGTGAGCCAGCTTCTGAGCCCATGCAGTGTGATGGAGTGGTGTCTGGGGCACAGCGTCATGAGTTTCGAAAGCGCAATGGGTTATGTTTCTACTGTGGTGATGCCTCTCATGCTATTTCAGTCTGCCCTAAGCGGGGAAGACGTTTTGCACGCTCAGTTGTCTTGGGTAGTGTTCAGACTAAGTTTTTATTAACTGTCACTCTGATCTGCTCTCTGTCCTCATTTTCTGCTCAGGCTTTCGTTGATTCTGGAGCAGCTATTAACCTGATGGATTATGATTTTGCTAAACGTTGTGGGTTTCCCTTGATACCCCTACAGAAGTCTATTCCCCTACTGGGGATCGATTCTACCCCTTTGGCTGAGAATAAACCCCAGTTTTCTACTCAGGTGATAATGAGGGTTGAACCTGATCACCAGGAGTGCTGCAAATTTTTGGTTCTATATAATCTGCATGACATTATCGTGCTGGGTTTCCCTTGGTTACAGTCTCATAATCCTGTTTTGGATTGGAAATCTGTGTCTGTAACCAGTTGGGGCTGCCAATGTGTTAATACCAACACTCCTGTTTTTTCTGCCTCCCCCAAGCTCAGGATGTTCCTGACTTTTTGTTTGATTTTTCTGATGTGTTTAGCGAAAGTAAATCTGCATCCTTACCTCCCCATAGGAGCTATGACTGCGCTATTGAATTAGTGCCGGGTAGTAAATTCCCTAAAGGTCGCCTTTTTAACTTGTCTGTACCTGAACATGACGCTATGCGGTCTTATATCAAGGAATCATTGGAGAAGGGTCATATCAGACCATCCTCTTCACCCTTAGGTGCCGGTTTTTTCTTTGTGGCCAAAAAAGATGGTTCATTAAGGCCGTGTATTGATTATCGTCTCTTGAACAATATTACTGTGAAATATCAATACCCGTTACCCTTGATTTCTGACCTGTTTTCCAGGGTGAAAAACGCTACTTGGTTTACCAAGCTTGACCTCAGGGGGGCGTATAACCTTATTCGCATTAAGCACGGGGATGAATGGAAGACGGCATTCAATACCCCTGAAGGGCATTTTGAGTACCTAGTGATGCCCTTTGGGCTCACTAATGCCCCTTCTGTCTTCCAGTCCTTCATGAATGACATTTTCAGGGATTTTGTGGACTAAATTTCTGATTGTTTATTTGGATGATATCTTGATTTTTTCTAATGACTGGGACTCTCATGTGAAACATGTTCGGACTGTGTTCCAGATTTTGAGGGATAATGCTCTGTATGTGAAGGGATCAAAGTGTCTTTTTGGCGTACAGAAGATCTCATTTCTGGGATTCATTTTGTCCCCATCTGTTATTGAAATGGACCCGGTCAAGGTTCAGGCCATCTGTGATTGGGTCCAACCTACTTCATTAAAGGCTCTTCAGAGATTTTTGGGTTTTGCCAATTTTTATCGTAAATTTATTGGTAATTTCTCGGTTATTGTTAAACCATTAACTGATTTGACCAGAAAGGGTTCTGATGTGGTGAATTGGCCTCCTGAGGCAGTCTCTGCATTTCAGGAACTTAAGCAGAGATTCACTTCTGCTCCTGTTCTACGGCAGCCTGATGTTTCTCTGCCATTTCAGGTGGAGGTTGATGCCTCTGAAATTGGGGCAGGTGCCGTTTTGTCCAAAAAGATCCAGAGACTTCTAAAAGTAACCCTTGTGCCTTTTTCTCTCGAAAATTTTCTCCTACTGAACGTAATTATGACGTGGGTAATCGGGAGTTATTGGCCATGAAGTGGGCTTTTGAAGAGTGGAGACATTGGCTGGAGGGAGCCAAACATCAGGTGGTGGTCCTTACGGACCATAAGAATCTGGTCTATCTGGAATCTGCCAAGCGACTCAATCCTAGACAGGCCAGGTGGGCCTTGTTTTTCACACGTTTTAATTTTGTGGTTTCCTTTCTTCCTGGCACTAAGAATGTTAAGGCGGATGCCCTCTCGAGGAGTTTCCTTGCGGACTCTCCTGAGTTATCTGATCCTTCTGTTATTTTGAAAGAGGGTGTAGTTCTTTCCGCCATCTCGCCCAATTTGAGACTTGCTCTGGAGGGGTGTCAGGAGGATAGGCCCGAGCGCTGCCCTGTTGGAAAATTGTTTGTCCCGGACCAATGGAAAAAGAGTGTGATGTCTGAGATTCATTGTTCCGCATTGGCTGGGCATCCCGGAATTTTTGGTACCAGAGACTTGGTTAGTCGGTCCTTTTGGTGGCCTACCTTGTCTCGCGATGTCAGGGAATTTGTGCAGTCCTGCGGGACTTGCTCTCGCTCCAAGCCTTGCTCTCGCTCTAGTGGTTTGTTGATGCCATTGCCTGTGCCCAAGAGACCATGGACCCATATCTCTATGGATTTCATTTCCGATCTTCCTGTTTCTCAGAGAATGACCACCATCTGGGTAATTTGTGATAGGTTTTCCAAAATGATACATCTTGTGCCATTACCTAAGTTGCCTTCCTCCTCTGAATTGGTGCCGTTGTTTCTTCAGCACGTGGTTCGTTTACACGGCATTCCTGAGAACATTGTGTCTGACAGAGGAGTCCAGTTTGTTTCCAGATTTTGGAGGACTTTTTGTTCTAAACTGGGTGTTCAATTGTCTTTCTCCTCGGCATTTCATCCTCAGACCAATGGTCAAACTGAGAGAACAAACCAGACATTAGAGACTTATCTAAGATGCTTTGTGTCTGCTGATCAGGATGACTGGGTCTCTTTTTTGCCTTTGGCTGAGTTTGCTCTTAATAATAGGGCTAGCTCTGCCACTTTGATGTCTCCGTTTTTCTGTAATTCTGGTTTTCACCCTCGATTTTCTTCAGGACAGACGGAAGCTTCTGTCTGTCCAGGTGTTGACTCTGTTGTTGAGCGTATGCAACAGATTTGGGACCAGGTAGTGGAGAGGTTGTCCCTCTCTCAGGAGAAGGCCCAGCGGTTTGCTAACCGGCATAGGACTGATGGTCCTCGGTTTAAAGTGGGGGACTTGGTCTGGTTGTCCTCAAAGAATATTCCTATGAGAGTAGCATCTCCTAAATTTAAGCCTAGGTTCATTGGACCTTATAAGATCATGGAGATTATTAATCCTGTTTCTTTTCGTTTGCTTCTTCCAGGGACATTTAAGATCCATAACGTGTTCCACAAGTCCTTGTTGAAGAGGTTTGTTGAGCCAGTGGTTCCTGCTACTGTGCCTCCTGACCTGTTTTGGTTGAGGGCAATCTGGAGTATGTGGTTGAGAAAATATTGGATTCTCGTTTTTCTAGACGAAGACTCCAGTATTTGGTTAAATGGAGAGGTTATGGTCAGGAAGACAATTCTTGGGTGTTTGCTTCGGACATCCATGCTAGGAGACTTATCCGTGCGTATCATAGAATCATCCTGACCGACCTGGTTGCTCAAATGAGGGTTCGGTGACCCCTCCTCAAGGGGGGGGTACTGTTGTGAATGGGTTTGAGATGAGTTCTGAGCAGAGGCTCCCTCTGGTGGTTACAAGCGGTACTAGTGAAGATTGTGAGGACTGGGAATCAGGTGTTACTGACTGGTCTTATATAAGGGAGTCATTTTCCCATCAGGGTTGCCGGTGATCAATTGTTCTGGTCTGAATCCTTCATTCCAGTTTCCCTTGTAGCCTGCTGTGTCGTGTCTGCATCTCCTGCTACCAGATAAGAATTTTTCTTCTTTTGTGTTGTTGCTATATTTTTGCATTTTGTCCTGCACTTCTTTGGGGGCCTTCTGGGTCCCTCCGGGGGCTTCTGCCTTCTCAGTTTAGTTTAGCCACTGAGTTTTGTTCTTTTGCTTTTTCCAGTTTTTTCAGTGGCTGCTGTTTTGATTTTGTTACACCAGAGAGCTAATTTAGGTGGTAGAGGTCGTGTGATCTCAGGTGATTTTGAAATTAGTAGAGTTGGTGTTTTTCAGGGTTTTCTGGGATTGCAGTAAGTACCCTTCCTGTCCTTTTCTATTTAGATAGTTTGGGCCCCAGCGTTTGCTCATTCTATTTTCTTTCTGTGTCAGTATTTCCTCTTGTCTAACCGCCATTACATGTTTGGGGGCTTTCTATTATCTTTGGGGTTCTGCTCCGGGGCAGATAGCTTTCCTATTTCTATCTTTAGGTGTAGTTAGTTTCTCAGGCTGTGACGAGGCGTCTAGGACCAACGTAGGAACGCTCCACGGCTGCCTCTAGTTGTGGTGGTTAGTCAGGGTACTGCAATCCCATAGATTCCAACTGCTCTGGTGTATTGCCTTTTTTTTTACCTGCACTCCTCAGCTACCGAAACATAACAGGGGGCATAATCTATGGAGCATTTTATGGGGCCATAACCTTTATGGAGCAGCATATGGGGCATATTATTCTATGGAGCATCTTATGGGGCCATTATTAACCTTTATGCAGTGTTATATGGGGAGTATTTTGTATGGAGCATCTTATGGGGCCCATCATGAACTGTATGGAGCATTATATGGGGCTCCTGATTCAATATGAATATTCAAAAACATTTAACCTACTGATATCTCAATTTTACTTTTATTGGTATCTATTTTTATTTTTGAAAATTTACCAGTAGCTGCTGCATTTTCCACCCTACGCTTATACGCGAGTCAATAAGTTTTCCAGTTTTTTGTGGCAAAATTAGGGGGGTCGGCTTATACACAGGTCGGCTTATACATGAGTATATATGGTAACTCTAAACAATTAGTGTTAGTAACTATGCAAATCAACATTAAAACGAATAAGAATAAGTTTTGAATAGCAAAGAAAGTCTTTCACTACATAACTTTATGCCCTGCTCACCTTGTTCCTCTGCAAATGCAGGCATGCCTCTCCTGTCTTGGTCTCCTCATAGATCTTTTTGGCTTGACCATCGGCAGAAGTCTCTCAGGCTTGGGTTGGAGAGTACCAGACCTTGGCTGTTGACAGGTGACTTCAGGACTCGGAGGCTTAGCCAGCTTAGGGTGCGGATCCTGGTCCTGACCAACTTAGGCGGAAGTTGGAGTTTTCCTGAGGAGAATTTGGACCTTGGCAGGAAGTGACTGGCACCTTGGTGGCATAGACTTTCTGTGTGAGGCCTGAGATGCTGGTCTCAGCGGCGTCTCAGAACAAGTCTGTTCTGCTCTCTTTTTGCATGGGCTTTCCATGGATATCACTGCTTCTTATTATAGGTTGATACCAAAAAGTTCTATTTTGGACTAATCTGACCACATGTCCTTCTCCCATGCCTCCTCTGGATCATCCAGATGGTCATTGGCGAACTTCAAACGGGTTGGGACATGTGCTGGCATGAGCAGGGGGACCTTGTGTGCCCTGCAGGACTTTAATCCATAACAGCATAGTGTGTTAGTAACAGTAATGTTTTAGACTGTGGTCCCAGCTCTCTTCATGTCATTCACCAGGTCCTTCCATGTAGTTTGGGACTCATTCCTGACCTTTCTCAGAATCGTCCTTTCCCCATAATGCAAGATTTTGCATGGAGCCTCAGACCAATGAAGACTGATAGTCATCTTGTGTTTCTTCCATTTTCTAATAATGGTGCCAACAGTTGTTGCCTTCTCACCAAGCTGCTTGCCTATTGTCATGTAGCCAATCCCAGCCTTGTGCAGGTCTACAATTTTGTCCTTGGTGTCCTTAGAGATCTCTTTGGTTTTGGCCATGGTGGTGGTGTTGGAATGTGATTTAAGCCGATGTCACACTTGCGAGTGTGATGTGAGAAACTCGCATCAACACCCGGGCACTGCCGCTGGCACTCGGACCGGAGCGTGTGGCTGTATATATTTCTATGCAGCCGCACACTCCAGTCCCGAGTGCCGGCGGCAGTGCCCAGGTGCTGATGTGAGAGACTCGAGCGAGTTTCTCGCATCACACTCGCAAGTGTGACCCCGGCCTTATTGAGTGTGAGGACAGGTGTCTTATATACAGGCAACATGTTTGAAAAGGTGCAATTAATACAGGTAATGAGTGCAGAGTAGGAGAGCTTCTCAAAGAAAAACTAACAGGTCTGTGAGAGCCAGAATTCTTGCTCATTGGTAAGTGATCAAATACTTAATTTATGCAACAAAATGCAATTTAATTATTTAAAAATCATACAAGTTTTCATTTTTAGATTCTGTCTCTCACAGTTGAAGTGTACCTATGATAAAAATTACAGACCTCTCCATTCTGTGTAGGCAGGAAAACTTGCAAAATTGGCAGTGTATCAAATACTTATTTTCCCCACTGTATATGAAAGCAGTCTAATAATAAATCACAAATTTTGAGACTAATACATGGTCATACCGTTTTACTTCTGGACTCTATCGCTTACCTTTATCTTAGGCTATGTGCATACGTTCAGGATTTTTCGCTTTTTTTAAGCGTTTTTGCGGCGGTTTTCCGCTGCAAAAACGCTTAAAAAACGCATTCATTAAGCATCCTATTATTAGAATGCATTCCGCAATTTTTGTGCACATGCTGCGTTTTTTCCTGCAAAAAAAACGCATCGCGGATAAAAACACAGCATGTTCATTCTTTTTCCGGAATCGCGGCGATTCCGCTGCCATAGGAATGCATTGAACCGCTTACTTTCTGCATGTGGCTATGCCCACCATGCGCAAAGTGAGCGGTTCATGTGCGGTTGGTACCCAGGGTCTGGAGGAGAGGAAACTCTCCTCCAGGCCCTGGGTACCATATCCCTGGTAAAATAATAATTAAAATAAAAAATCGTGATATTCTCACCTTCCGGCGGCCCCCGCAGCCTTCCCGCTCCTCAGCAACGCTCTCGGCCAATCCCGTTCCCAGGGATGCCTTGCGACAATGACCCCAGATGATGTAGCGGACTCGCGTGATGCTACATCATCTGGGATCACTGTCGCTATGCATCACTGGGACCGGGAGTTGCAGGGAGCGTCGCGAGGACCAGGAAGGCTGCGGGGGCCGCTGGAAGGTGAGAATATCACGATTTATTATTTTTTTATTATTTTTAACATTAGATCTTTTTACTATTGATGCGGCATAGGCGGCATCAATAGTAAAAAGTTGCTCACACGAGTCAAACACTATGTTTGACTCGAGTGACTAACCTGTCAATCAGTTTTCCAAGCGATGCTACAGATCGCTTGGAAAACACTAGCATTCTGCAAGCTAATTACACTTGCAAAACGCTAGTTTTTAGCAGGAATACGCATACCTATAAAATGCGTATTTCCCGCAGCAGGGAGGTGCGGGATTGCCGCGGAAATTTCCGCGGCAATTCCTGAACGTGTGCACATAGCCTTACAGTAAGAGATTTCTTGATATTGCATATAATAAAAGTCATATAAAAACACATATTATTAGTATGCTATACTTTTTTTATATACTTCTAGAGCTACGCAATGCCATTTCATCATGTGTGAATGTCGATGAAATAATAGAACTACTGCAACACAACCATTGTCATAATTTGGTACCAATGGAAAATCTCCAATAGGGCCCGAAACTATCATAGATCTTTAAAATTATTGATATTCCTATAGGGGTCAAGGGGATTTTGGGGCCTTATAGGCTCTATTGCCAGGTGAGACTACAAACCATGCTTCCACATTAACTATACCTCTGAATGCAACCTAAACATTTCCTCATAGGAAAAAAATTGGAATTGTAGAAAATAGAGAGATCCAGCAATAATACTTTTGCTCTTACTTGGTAAAAAGTCACACTTTAGGTCTAGCCTTAACTGTCTCTTCTTGTGGCCCTGGCTTCCTATCTATGGTCTTCTTGCTTAATGATGAGCTGCCAAGTAACTATTGGGGGTATGTATATGTGGTCTGCATTAATGCAGACTCACTTTCCAATAATATTCTTTCCTTACATAAAGGTATATAGATATTCCTTAGGATAGGATACCTATAGCAAACAATTGACTATATGGAATATATTGAATTTGGCAAAATTAATATGTGGGTATCATCTCTGTGTATTTTTATGTAGCTAACAACAAAATAAACTGCAGTCACTAAATAATATAATAATAATTGAATCCAATATTTCCCCATTTTTTCATCTATCCCCCAACCAGAAGACAGTTTTGTGCGAATCTATAACACACAGTCTCCATGTGAGCCCCATACTCCAAGAGTCAAACGTTAATATAGCATCAAGCAGCAGTTTGTCTCCTAAATAGGGAAGCGATAACAAGGCATTGAGTTACACTAACATTAACTTACTGGGGCCTCCTGCAAGCTAGAACAGCTCAAATTTACAGATTATGCAGGGTATGTCTTCCAGTTGTGAAAGAATGCACTTGTGTGCACAGTGAACTGGTTTGGTTAATGTGTGATTCCCTTTGTGAACGAAAAAGAGAATTTCATAACACAATCATACAATGCATTAAAGGGGTAGTCCCAGCTCCAGGATCCTACCCAAATATGTAGTGGGTGTAATAATAATAATAATATTAGCAAATACCTTCAATTAGAAATGTAGTATAGTTCTTCTGATTCGCTATGTCGCTTATCTCATGTGCAGGCATTACAGTAACTTAGGTATCTATGGTTAGGACCAGTAACAACAAACTAACTGACACTACATGGGTGGTTATAACTATGGATACCTAAGCCCATGGGCATACCCAGGATCAAAACTAGGGGGGGCAAGCCAATGTCGCATCTTATACAGGTTACATCATATACACTGTACACTATACTGCATATTAGGTATGGAGCGTTAGAACTGTTGTATATTGTATAATACAGCAGTGTATGCGACACTACACTGTATATACCATATATTATACATTGCAGTCGTGCTCATGTCAGGAGCGGTACCAGCAAGTCCGAGGATTGCAGTGCGATCCTCGCATGAGTTGTACGGCCGTCTGTCTATGCCCTTGTTATAATAATACTGAAATATTAATCTATTATTAAAGTATTAAGGAGCTCACAAGTAAAAAAAAGCCCCCTACCTCCCCTGTCCCCCACCCACACCCCAGCAGCCCATCGTCTCACATGCACCCCTTAGTGTTCCGTCCCACTGACCCCACAATACCCTCATCCTCTCACATGCACCCCTCAGTGCTCTGTTGCCCCTCCCCACTTCAGTCCCCACAATACCCCCATCCTCTCACAGTAAACCCCCAGTGCCCTAGCCCCACAATACCCCCATCCTCTTACATTCAACCCAGTGACCTGTCCACCCTCCGTCACAATACCCCATCGTCTCACATCAACCCCTGTGCGCCAGCCCCCACAATATCCCCATCCTCTCACATTCACCAACCAGTGCCCTCTATACCCTCCCTCACAATACCCCATCCTCTCATATTCACTCTCTGTGCCCTGTTGCCCCTCCCCCACTTCAGCCCCCACAATACCCCCATCCTCTCACATTAACTCCCCCAGTGCCCTAGCCCCCACAATACCCATCCTCTCACATTAACCCCCCTATTGCCCTAGCCCCCACAATACCCCATCCTCTCACATTAACCCCCCAGTGCCCTAGCCCCCACAATACCCCATACTCTTACATTCACCCCAGTGCCTTGTACCCCTCCCCCACAATACCCCATCCTCTCACATTAACCCCCAGTGCCCTAGCCCCCACAATACCCCCATCCTCTTACATTCACCCCAGTGCCCTGTACCCCTCCCCCACAATACCCCCATCCTCTCACATTAACCCCCCATGCCCTAGCCCCCACAATACCCCCATCCTCTTACATTAACCCCTCCAGTGCCCTAGCCCCCACAATACCCCCATCCTCTCACATTAACCCCTCCAGTGCACTAGCCTCCACAATACCCCCATCCTCTTACATTCACCCCAGTGCCTTGTACCCCTCCCCCACAGTACCCCCATCCTCTCACATTCCCCCACAGTGACCATGACATGCCTGAGCAGAATGAATTTAATAAATTCCATCCCCTCTTACCATGAAGCTTGCAGGCAGTGACTGAGGCAGGAGAAGGAAGTGTCCAGTGTCTGCACACAGAGGGCACTTGGACCCAGTGTGGCTGAGACAACCAGAGCCTGCAGGGCAGAAAGTGAAACTACAGCTGCTGCAGCCAGGAAGAAGCTCCTCTGGTGAGACAGCAGCTCCGTGCTCTGCACACACAGACAGGCACTGCAACCTGTGGCAGAGGGAGCCGGCATTGTGCTGCTCTCTCTGCTCTCTTTCATTGTGTGCCCCTGCTTCTAGGGAGGAGCAGCTGCCCCCCCTGCCCCACGGTGGGTACGCCCATGCCTAAGCCACTGCAATGCCCTGCACATGGGGTAAGCAACATAGCGAATCAGAAGAACTATACTACGTATCTAATTGGAGGTGTTTTCTATTATTATCATTATTTTTGCTACACCTACTACAAAAATGGTAAAAAAACATAAACTCTTACTGATCACATGCTAGTGATTGGCTGAGCAGGCATTTCCAGCCATTTCTTTTGTGTCAAGATGTGATCAGGATACAGAGACCCGCTGGGATCAGTTAAGCATCATAATGGAAGTTGCAGGAAAATTAGTGATGGACAGTATTACTTTATTCTTTTGAGCCTTTTTAAAAATATTTTAATCCGGTAGACCTGTGTTCCTCAACTTCAGTCCTCACGGCCGATCAACGGATTATGTTTTCAGGATTTCCTTGACATTGCTCAGATGATGGAATTATTACCTGTGCAATAAAGAAATCAACCATATATTAACCCCTCTCTGCCATCCGACGTACTATCCCGTCCATGAAACCCGGGACAATCTGACCATGGACGGGATAGTACGTCGAAGCAATCGGACGCGGTAACGGGGGGAGCGCCGTTGATCGCGGCTGGGTGTCAGCTGATTATCACAGCTGACTCCCGGCACTATGTGCCAGGAGTGGTCACGGAAAGCTCCCGGCACATTAACCCCTGGCACACCGCGATCAAACATGATCGCGGTGTACCGGGGGCACAGAGGAGCATCGCGCAGGGAGGGGGCTCCCTGCGTGCTCCCCTGAGACCCTCAGAACAGCGCGATGTGACTGCGGATCCAAGATGGCCGCCGGATCCTGCAGGGAGGCGGCTTGCTCAGTGCCTGCTGAGAGCAGGCGCTGAGGAAGCCTGCAGCACTGCCTGTGAGATCGCTTGTCTCATAGAGTGCTGTGCACACAGTGAGACCAGCGATCTGACCCTATACTGTAATGTCCACCCTGGGACAAAGTAAAAAGGTTAAAAAAATAAAAATAACAAGTGTAAAAAAGATGTGTATCTTCGTACCGTGTTAGCCAGTAGATAGAAAAATATTTAGACTTGAGAGTCCTCAGTGGTTGATACCTTTTAATGGCTAACTGTTTGTTTACCATCTTTTCAGTTAGCCACTAAAAGGTATCAACCACTGAGGACTCTCAAGTGTAAAAAAAAATTCCAAAATAAAGGAAAAAAAAATTCCCCAATAAATTCATTTCTTCCAGTAAATAAAAAAAATAAAATAAAAGTGGACATATTTGGTATCACCGCGTCCGTAATGACTGTCCCACTAGTTAACCCCTTTAGTGAAACTCTTAGGCTAAGTGCACACGTTCAGGATTATTCACGGTTTTCTCGTGTTTTTTCGCGGCAAAAAATGCTTAAAAAACACATGAATTCAGCATCCTATTATTTAGAATGAATTCTGCTATTTTTGTGCACATGGAAAAAACGCATCTGTGGAAAAAAAAAGCAGCGTGTACATTAATTTCACAGAAAACTAGCGTTTTTCCCGCTACATTATTGACCTAGAATGTTCAGGAAAAATTTGGGGTAAAAATGCGCAAAATCCGCGGTAAAAAAGGGTAACAAACGCGTCAAAAACGCGCAAAAAACTGTCATCTTGTCCCGCAAAAAACGAGCCGCCATACAGCATCATCAGCAAAAAAAATAAAAAAGTTATAGCTCGCAGAATAAAGCGATGCAAAAATAATTATTTTTTATATAAAATTGTTTTTATTGTATAAAAGCGCCAAAACATAAAACAATTATATAAATGAGGTATCG
Source organism: Oophaga sylvatica (assembly GCA_033576555.1). Lineage (NCBI taxonomy): Eukaryota > Metazoa > Chordata > Amphibia > Anura > Dendrobatidae > Oophaga > Oophaga sylvatica. Next base: position 108,437,178 of record JARQOD010000002.1, read on the forward strand.
CTGTAATCGTACTAACCCGAAGAATAAAACTGCTTTATCAATTTTACCACACGTGGAAGAAATTCATGAATTCCTGATTTTTTCACTCTAACCTACCAAAAATTGAAATAAAAAGCGATCAAAAAAGTCACGTGCTTAAAAATGATACCAATAAAAACGTCAACTCGTACAGCAAAAAATAAGACCTCACATGACTCTGTGGGCCAAAATATGCAAAAATTATAGCTCTCAAAATGTGGTGATGCAAAAACTATTTTTTTGCAATAAAAAGCGTCTTTTAGCGTGACAGCTGCCAATCATAAAAACCCGCTATAAATAGTAAATCAAACCCCCTTTATCACCCCCTTAGTTAGGGAAAAATAGTAAAATTAAAAAAATGTGTTTATTTCCATTTTCCCATTAGGGTTAGGGTTAGGATTGCGCCTAAAGTTAGGATTAGTGTTAGGGTTGGGATTAGGGTTAGGCGTGTGTTAGGGTTAGGTTTGTGGTTAGGGTTATAGTTAGGGTTGGGACTAGGGTTAGGGGTGTGTTGGGGTTAGGGTTGAGGTTAGAATAGGGGGGTTTCCACTGTTTAGGCACATCCTGGGCTCTCCAAATGTACATGGCGTCTGATCTCAATTCCAGCCAATTCTGCGTTGAAAAAGTCAAACGGTGCTCCTTCACTTCTGAGCTCTGCCATGCGCCCAAACAGTAGTTTACCCCCACATATGGGGTACCAGCGTACTCAGGACAAATTGCACAATAACTCTTCGGGTCCAATTTCTTCTGTTACCCTTGGGAAAATAAAAAATTGGGGGCGAAAATATCATTTTTGTAAAAAAAAATGATTTTTTTTGTTTTTACTGCTGTACGTTATAAACTTCTGTGAAGCACTTGGGGCTTCATAGCGCTCACCACACATCTAGATAAGTTCCTTGTGGGGTCTATTTTCCAAAATGGGGTCACTTGTGGGGGGTTTCCACTGTTTAGGCACATCAGGGGCTCTCCAAATGCGAAATGACGCCCGCAGACCATTCCATCAAAGACTGCAATCCAAAACGTCACTACTTCCCTTCCGAGCCCCGACGTGTGCCCATATAGTAGTTTTCTCCCACATATTGGATATCAGCATAGTCAGGACAAATTGGACAACAACTTTTGAGGTCCAATTTCTCCTGTTACCCTTGTGAAAATAAAATATTGGGGCGAAAAAATCATTTTTGTATAAAAAATAAAGATTTTTTATTTAAACGGCTGTACATTATAAACTTCTGTGAAGCACTTCGGGGTTCAAAGTGCTCACCACACATCTAGATAAGTTCCTTGGGGGGTCTACTTTCCAAAATGGGGTCACTTGTGGGGGGTTTCCACTGTTTAGGCGCGTCAGAGGCTCTCCAAACGCGACATGGCGTCCAATCTCAATTCCAGCCAATTTTGGTTTGAAAAAGTCAAACGGCGCTCCTTCCCTTATGAGCTCTGTCGTGTGCCTAAACAGTGGTTTTCCCCCACATATAGGGTATTGGCGTACTCAGGAGAAATTGCACAACTTTATCTGTCCATTTTCTCCTATTACCCTTGTGAAAATGAAAAAAAGTTTGTAAAAGATAATTTTTGTAACTAAAAAGTTAAATATTCATTTTTTCCTTCCACATTGCTTCAGCTCCTGTGAAGCACCTGAAGGGTTAATAAACTTCTTGAATGTGGTTTTGAGTACCTTGAGGGGTGCAGTTTTTAGAATGATGTCACTTTTGGGTATTTTCTGCCATATAGACCCCTAAAAGTGACTTCAAATGTGAGGTGGTCCCTAAAAAAAATGGCTTTGTAAATTTTGTTGTAAAAATTAGAAATCTCTGGTCAACTTTTAACCCTTATAATTTCCTAACAAAAAAAAATTTTGATTCCAAAATTGTGCTGATGTAAAGTAGACACGTGGGAAATGTTATTTATTAACTATTTTGTGTGACATATTTCTCTGTTTTAAGGGAATAAAAATTCAAAGTTTGAAAATTTCTAAATTTTCGCCATATTTCCGTTTTTTTTCAAAAATAAACGCAAGTTATATCGAAGAAATTTTTACCACTAACGTGAAGTACAATATGTCACGAGAAAACAGTCTCAGAATCGCGAAGATCCGTTGAAGCGTTCCAGAGTTATAACCTCATAAAGAGACAGTGGTCAGAATTGTAAAAATTGGCCCGGTCATTAACGTGCAAACCACCCTTTGCGCTAACACATTCCACAGTGCTTTTCAGTTTGCATGCATTATTATATCTGTCCCCGAAGGGGCTCACAATCTAAATTCCCTATCAGTACGTCTTTGGAATGTGGGAGGAAACCGGAGAACGAGGAGGAAAACCCATGCAAACACGGGGAGAACATACAAACTCCTCGCAGATGTTGTCCTTGGTGGGATTTGAGCCCAGGACCCCAGCACTGCAATGCTAACCACTGAGCCACCGTGCTGCCCTAAGGAAATATTACTAAGGAAATCTTGAAAACATCTGTTGGCGGGCCTGAGGACTGGAGTTGAGGAGCACTGTGGTGGACAACTGCTTTAAAGCATAGGACTGATAACATTGAGTGTTGTGTCATTATTGAGTATGGTCAATTCATATTCTTCTGTTGGGATCTATTCCTGTTTTTGATAATTATAGAAAATAGAAGGAACCACGGAGAAAGTTCATACCAGACACTAGTGATCAGTAGAGACTATGGAGGAGGGATCATAATTTGCAGTGAATTTTTCATCTAGAAGTAAAATCATGTCTTGGAGCAACGCTGTGATGGAATGCCTCTATAATTATGTAAGCATGGGGAAAGGAGAGGTAGGCCATGTCTGTGACCATTAGTCTGGAATGTAATCACCTCCGTGGAGGAAAAAAATGTGTTTTTACTTTTTTCTCACCCCCTTCTCCTTGCTTTATTGTTAATAGTTTCCTTGCTCTGAGATACACAAAGAAAACCTCTAGTTTCCACATGTTGCTAGGTATGGATGCACTTTGTGAACCTGTTTGGACTTGTCATCTGGTGGCTGAGACAGGTGACATCTGCATGATTAATGTGTACACAGCAAGTTATCATTGTGTCCGGTTACTTTGATTTAGACACCACAGCCATAAGTTAAAAGTTGATGGTTTTGTTTCATTTCTTTTTTAGTGTGTAAATCAGTAAGGGCAATGTATAGATTGTTTTTCTTTGTTGCTGTGCTTTTTATGGCTGTGTTCAGTAGGAACTAATTGTGTAACGTGCAGCAAGGTTTCAGTAACACCAAAAAAAAAATCACAAATGCAACACCCAATTGGGCAAAAACCTTTACATACTTAATTTTTTTTTTTGCTGCACAATTCTGTATTGGGTAAGCAGAGTTGTTGCTGCTGCATGTTCTGGCAGCAGCCTAAAAAGCATCGCACCCATCGTTCAAGCATTTTGTTTGTTCATCCGGTGTTTGCTGGCTTGTTTTGATGAGCCAATAATCAGGAAAGAGGGTTCTTACAAATGCTCATTCCCAATCAGCTCATCTAAGTGGGTCTTTATATATCTGTAATTTAAAGGGGTTTTCTCCACTAACAAAACTTTTTTCACTAGATTTTGGAATGATAATAATTTCCACAATTGGATGTGATTTAAACAAATGTTCCTGTGCTGAGATAATCTTATATAAGTGCCCCTGCTGTGTACTGTGTAATGGCTGTGTCCGACCGTACAGGGACATGGTCTGATCATACCACAGCTCAGTATGCCATCAGTGTGCCATCAGTATGCCATCAGTGTGCCATCAGCGTGCCATCAGTGTGTCATCAGTATGCCATCAGTGTGCCCTTAGTGTGCTATCAGTGTTTCGTCAGTGTGACATCTGTTTGTCATCAGTGTGTCATCAGTGTGCCATTAATGTTTCATCAGTGTGCCATCAGTATGTCATCAGTGTGTCATCAATTTGTCATCAGTGTTTCATCGGTGTGTCATCAGTTTGCCATCAGTGTGTTATCAGTGTGTAAGCACTGTGCCATTAGTGTGTTATCAGTGTGCCATCAGTGTAACGTCAGTGTGCCATCAGTGTATCGTCAGTGTGCCATCAGTGTGTCATCAGTGTGCCATCAGTGTGTTATCAGTGTGCCATCAGTGTGTCATCAGTGTGCCATCAGTGTGCCATCAGTGTGTCATCAGTGTGCCATCAGTGTGTTATCAGTGTGCCATCAGTGTATCATCAGTGTTTCATCAGTGTGCCATCAGTGTGCCATTAGTGTTTCATCAGTGTGCCATTAGTGTTTCATCAGTGTGCCATCAGTGTATCATCAGTGTGCGATCTGTGTATCATCAGTGTGCCATTAGTGTTTCATCAGTGTGCCATCAGTGTGTCATCAGTGTGCCATCAGTGTGTCATCAGTGTGCCATCAGTATGTTATCAGTGTGCCATCATAGTGTGTCATCATGTGTGCCATCAGTGTATCATCAGTGTGCCATCAGTGTGTGCATCAGTGTGCCATCAGTGTGTTATCAGTGTGCCATCAGTGTATTATCAGTGTTTCATCAGTGTGCCATTAGTGTTCTCATCAGTGTGCCATTAGTGTTTCATCAGTGTGCCATCAGTGTGTCATCAGTGTGCCATCAGTGTATCATCAGTGTGCCATGTAGTGTTCATCAGTGTGCCATATGTGTTTCATCAGTGTGCCATCAGTGTGTCATCAGTGTGCCATCAGTGTATCATCAGTGTGCCATCAGTGTATCATCAGTGTTTCATCAGTGTATCATCAGTGTGCCATTTGTGTTTCATCAGTATGTCATCAGTGTGTCATCATTTGACATCAGTGAGCCATCAGTGTTTCATCGGTGTGTCATCAGTTGCCATCAGTGTGTTATCAATGTGTCAGCACTGTGCCATTAGTGTGTTATCAGTGTGCCATCAGTGTATCATCAGTGTGCCATCAGTGTGTTATCAGTGTGCCATCAGTGTGTTATCAGTGTGCCATCAGTGTATCATCAGTGTTTCATCAGTGTGCCATCAGTGTGCCATAGTGTTTCATCAGTGTGCCATTAGTGTTTCATCAGTGTGCCATCAGTGTGTCATCAGTGTGCCATCAGTGTATCATCAGTGTGCCATCTGTGTATCATCAGTGTGCCATTAGTGTTTCATCAGTGTGCCATCAGTGTGTCATCAGTGTGCCATCAGTGTATCATCAGTGTGCCATCAGTGTATCATCAGTGTTTCATCAGTGTATCATCAGTGTATCATCAGTGTGCCATCAGTATGCCATCAGTGTGTCATCAGTGTGCCCTTAGTGTGTCGTCAGTGTGACATCTGTGTGTCATCAGTGTGCCATCAGTGTATCATCAGTGTGCCATCAGTGTGTCATCAGTGTATCATCAGTGTGCCATCAGTGTATCATCAGTGTTTCATCAGTGTGCCATCAGTGTGCCATTAGTGTTTCATCAGTGTGCCATAGTGTTTCATCAGTGTGCCATCAGTGTGTCATCAGTGTGCCATCGTGTATCATCAGTGTGCCATCAGTGTATCATCAGTGTGCCATTAGTGTTTCATCAGTGTGCCATCAGTGTGTCATCAGTGTGCCATCAGTGTATCATCAGTGTGCCATCAGTATGCATCAGTGTTCATCAGTGTGCCTTAGTGTGTCGTCAGTGTGACATCTGTGTGTCATCAGTGAGCCATCAGTGTATCATCAGTGTGCCATCAGTGTGCCATTAGTGTTTCATCAGTGTGCCATCAGTGTGTCATCAGTGTGCCATCAGTGTTTCATCGGTGTGTCATCAGTTTGCCATCAGTGTGTTATCAATGTGTCAGCACTGTGCCATTAGTGTGTTATCAGTGTGCCATCAGTGTAACGTCAGTGTGCCATCAGTGTATCGTCAGTGTGCCATCAGTGTGTCATCAGTGTGCCATCAGTGTGTTATCAGTGTGCCATCAGTGTGCCATCAGTGTAACGTCAGTGTGCCATCAGTGTATCGTCAGTGTGCCATCAGTGTGTCATCAGTGTGCCATCATGTGTTATCAGTGTGCCATCAGTGTGTCATCAGTGTGCCATCAGTGTATCATCAGTGTGCCATCAGTGTGTTATCAGTGTGCCATCAGTGTATCATCAGTGTTCATCAGTGTGCATCATCAGTGTGCCATTAGTGTTTCATCAGTGTGCCATTAGTGTTTCATCAGTGTGCCATCAGTGTGTCATCAGTGTGCCATCAGTGTATCATCAGTGTGCCATCTGTGTATCATCAATGTGCCATTAGTGTTTCATCAGTGTGCCATCAGTGTGTCATCAGTGTGCCATCAGTGTATCATCAGTGTGCCATCAGTGTATCATCAGTGTTTCATCAGTGTATCATCAGTGTGCCATCAGTGTGTCATCAGTGTGCCCTTAGTGTGTCGTCAGTGTGACATCTGTGTGTCATCAGTGTGCCATCAGTGTATCATCAGTGTGCCATCAGTGTGTCATCAGTGTATCATCAGTGTGCCATCAGTGTATCATCAGTGTTTCATCAGTGTGCCATCAGTGTGCCATTAGTGTTTCATCAGTGTGCCATTAGTGTTTCATCAGTGTGCCATCAGTGTGTCATCAGTGTGCCATCAGTGTATCATCAGTGTGCCATTAGTGTTTCATCAGTGTGCCATCAGTGTGTCATCAGTGTGCCATCAGTGTATCATCAGTGTGCCATCAGTGTATCATCAGTGTGCCATCAGTATGCCATCAGTGTGTCATCAGTGTGCCCTTAGTGTGTCGTCAGTGTGACATCTGTGTGTCATCAGTGTGCCATCAGTGTATCATCAGTGTGCCATCAGTGTGTCATCAGTGTGCCATCAGTGTCATCAGTGTATCATCAGTGTGCCATCAGTGTGCCATTAGTGTTTCATCAGTGTGCCATCAGTGTGTCATCAGTGTGCCATCAGTGTGTCATCAATTTGTCATCAGTAAGCCATCAGTGTTTCATCAGTGTGTCATCAGTTTGCCATTAGTGTGTTATCAGTGTGACATCAGTGTGTTATCAGTGTGCCATCAGTGTAACGTCAGTGTGCCATCAGTGTGTCATCAGTGTGCCATCAGTGTGTTATCAGTGTGTCATCAGTGTGCCATCAGTGTATCATCAGTGTGCCATCAGTGTGCCATCAGTGTATCATCATGTGTCATCAGTGTATCATCAGTGTGTCATCAGTGTGCCATCAGTGTGTCATCAGTGTGCCCTTAGTGTGTCGTCAGTGTGACATCTGTGTGTCATCAGTGTGCCATCAGTGTATCATCAGTGTGCCATCAGTGTGTCATCAGTGTGCCATCAGTGTATCATCAGTGTGCCATTAGTGTTTCATCAGTGTGCCATCAGTGTGCCATTAGTGTTTCATCAGTGTGTCATCAGTGTTTCATCAGTGTGTCATCAGTGTGCCATCAGTGTATCATCAGTGTGTCATCAGTGTATCATCAGTGTTTCATCAGTGTGTCATCAGTGTGCCATCAGTGTGTCATCAGTGTGTCATCAGTGTATCATCAGTGTGTCATCAGTGTATCATCAGTGTGTCATCCGTGTGCCATCAGTGTGTCCTCAGTGTATCATCAGTGTATCATCAGTGTGTCATCAGTGTATCATCAGTGTTTCATCAGTGTGTCATCAGTGTGCCATCAGTGTATCATTAGTGTATCATCAGTGTGTCATCAGTGTGCCATCAGTGTGCCATCAGTGTGTCATCAGTGTATCATCAGCGTGTCATCAGTGTTTCATCAGTGTGTCATCAGTGTGCCATCAGTGTGCCATCAGTGTATCATCAGTGTGTCATCAGTTTATCATCAGTGTTTCGTCAGTGTGTCATCAGTGTGCCATCAGTGTGCCATCAGTGTATCATCAGTGTGTCATTAGTGTGTCATCAGTGTATCATCAGTGTGCCATCAGTGTGTCATCAGTGTATCATCAGTGTTTCATCAGTGTGTCATCAGTGTGCCATCAGTGTATCATTAGTGTATCATCAGTGTGTCATCAGTGTGTCATCAGTGTGCCATCAGTGTGTCATCAGTGTATCATCAGTGTATCATTAGTGTATCATCAGTGTGTCATCAGTGTGTCATCAGTGTGCCATCAGTGTGTCATCAGCGTGCCATCAGTGTGTCATCAGTGTATCATTAGTGTATCATCAGTGTGTCATCAGTGTGTCATCAGTGTGTCTCATCAGTGTGTCATCAGTGTGTCAACAGTGTGCCATCAGTGTGTCATCAGTGTATCATCAGTGTATCATTAGTGTATCATCAGTGTGTCATCAGTGTGTCATCAGTGTGCCATCAGTGTGTGATCAGCGTGCCATCAGTGTGTCATCAGTGTATCATTAGTGTATCATCAGTGTGTCATCAGTGTGTCATCAGTGTGTCATCAGTGTATCATCAGTGTATCATTAGTGTGTCATCAGTGTGTCATCAGTGTGCCATCAGTGTGTCATCAGCGTGCCATCAGTGTGTCACCAGTGTATCATTAGTGTATCATCAGTGTGTCATCAGTGTGTCATCAGTGTGTCAACAGTGTGCCATCAGTGTGTCATCAGTGTATCATCAGTGTATCATTAGTGTATCATCAGTGTGTCATCAGTGTATCATTAGTGTATCATTAGTGTATCATCAGTGTGTCATCAGTGTATCATCAGTGTATCATTAGTGTATCATCAGTGTGTCATCAGTGTGTCATCAGTGTATCATCAGTGTGCCATCAGTGTGTCATCAGCGTGCCATCAGTGTGTCATCAGTGTATCTTTAGTGTGCCATCAGTGTGCCATCAGTGTGTCATCAGTGTATCATTAGTGTATCATCAGTGTATCATCAGTGTGTCATCAGTGTATCATTAGTGTATCATCAGTGTATCATTAGTGTATCATCAGTAGTGTTGAGCGATACTGCTCGATATCTAAAAATATCGTATCGAAATGGTATCGCCGATATCACTAAATATCGTCGATAATCGATTCCGATACCGGAAGTCCCATGTAAGTCTATGGGAACAAAAAATCGCAACCAAAAAAAACCTTTCTTTCGTTGTAAACACAAAATATACACACATAGAATACATATATATATATATATATATATATATATACATGTCATTGTGACATATATATATACACATATATTTATAGTTTATACACTTCCACATAGTAAAATAGACTCTGATTCAATTGCCGGGTAAAGCCGTGACATACCCCATAGAAGTCGACGGGCTCGGTGCCGAGTACCCCCAAAACCTCTTGCTCTGTGCGACTCAACTTGGGCGTCACGAACAGGATTCTGTAGCTCGCTATAAGCGAGTCCTGTGTGCCTGAATTGAACTGGTTTTGTGCTTGAGAATTGCTAAAATCATCAGAGAATGTATTTGCCATTTTTCCGCCATATCTGCGTCACGACGAGGCACTGGTGAAGAAGAAGGGCGTGCTCTTCGTGGGTGTACACTCACTCAGTGGCCGACCACTCTAAATGGTACTGCAATGTAAGATCGTGCCCCACAGCTCTTGAGTTCCGCCTCCTCATCCTCCTCAGTGTGCGGAAACTAAGGCTACTTTCACACATCAGGCTTTTTGAATCAGGCGCCATCCGGCCTTTTTTTTGAACACCGGATGCGGCGAACGGACACGCCGGATCCGGTGGGTTTAACATTAAAAAGATATAGCGCCGGATTGCGCCGCATGTACCTGCGTTCTGTCCGCTTTCTTCCAGATGCGGTGTCTGGTTTGTTTCCGGCGTCTAGAAAAGAAGCATTTTGAAACTTTTTTTTTGTCCGGCCAAAACGCCGGAAGGGCCGGATCCGGTGCTTCCGGCCTTTGTGTGCAATGGAAGTCTATGAGCGCCGCATTGCGCCGCATCCGGCAGAAACCTGATCCGTGTATTTTATGTATTTGCATTGTTGCATACTTTATGGGTTGTGCTCAATACAATGTGGATATTACTCTATTGTGTTTTGGTATATTTTTAAATATATTGTTTGTATTGCTATATTGTGTTTTTTCGTATTTTTATATACATTGTTGGTATTGCTGTATGATGGTTTAAAAAAACTTGAATATTTTGTGGGTAGTACTATGTTATTTATTGGCGTACTTAACCCCTTCCCGACCTTTGACACAGCGTATGCGTCATGAAAGTCGGTGCCAATCCGACCTATGACGCATACCCTGCGTCATGAAAGGATCGCGTTCCTGCGGGCCGGGAGACCGGGGTCACTCAAAGGTCACCCGACCCGCAGTTACAGGACCCTTTGTGCTTCACCACAGGGGGGTTGGCTTAACCCCCCGTGGCCACGATCGCTCTGATTGGCTGTTAAAAGTGAAACAGCCAATCAGAGCAATCTGTAATATTTCACCTGATTTTCGACTGATTTCGCTGCTGATCCGCGGCGGATTTCGCTGCTGATTCGCTGCGGATCCGTGGCTGATTTTGCTGCTGATCCGCGGCTGATTTCGCTGCTGATCCGCGGCTGATTTCGCTGCTGATCCGCGGCTGATTTCGCTGCTGATCCGCGGCTGATTTCGCTGCTGATCCGCGGCTGATTTCGCTGCTGATCCGCGGCTGATTTCGCTGCTGATCCGCGGCTGATTTCGCTGCTGATCCGCGGCTGATTTCGCTGCTGATCCGCGGCTGATTTCGCTGCTGATCCGCGGCGGATTTCGCTGCTGATCTGCGGCGGATTTCGTTGCGGATTCGCGGCGGATTTCGCTGCTGATCCGCGGCTGATTTCGCTGCTGATCCGCGGCTGATTTCGCTGCTGATCCGCGGCGGATTTCGCTGCTGATCCGCGGCGGATTTCGTTGCGGATTCGCGGCGGATTTCGCTGCTGATCCGCGGCGGATTTTGCTGCTGATCCGCGGCGGATTTCGCTGCTGATCCGCGGCGGATCCGCGGCTGATTTCGCTGCTGATTCGCGGCGGATTTCGCTGCTGATTCGCGGCGGATTTCGCTGCTGATCCACGACTGATTTTGCTGCTGATTCGCTGCGTATCCGCAGCGGATTTCGCTGCTGATCCGCGGCGGATTTCGTTGCGGATTCGCGGCGGATTTCGCTGCTGATCCGCGGCGGATTTCGCTGCTGATCCGCGGCTGATTTTGCTGCTGATCCGCGGCTGATTTCGCTGCTGATCCGCGGCTGATTTCGCTGCTGATCCGCGGCTGATTTCGCTGCTGATCCGCGGCTGATTTCGCTGCTGATCCGCGGCTGATTTCGCTGCTGATCCGCGGCGGATTTCGCTGCTGATCTGCGGCGGATTTCGTTGCGGATTCGCGGCGGATTTCGCTGCTGATCCGCGGCTGATTTCGCTGCTGATCCGCGGCTGATTTCGCTGCTGATCCGCGGCGGATTTCGCTGCTGATCCGCGGCGGATTTCGTTGCGGATTCGCGGCGGATTTCGCTGCTGATCCGCGGCGGATTTTGCTGCTGATCCGCGGCGGATTTCGCTGCTGATCCGCGGCGGATCCGCGGCTGATTTCGCTGCTGATTCGCGGCGGATTTCGCTGCTGATTCGCGGCGGATTTCGCTGCTGATCCACGACTGATTTTGCTGCTGATTCGCTGCGTATCCGCAGCGGATTTCGCTGCTGATCCGCGGCTGATTTCGCTGCTGATCCGCGGCTGATTTCGCTGCTGATCCGCGGCTGATTTCGCTGCTGATCCGCGGCGGATTTCGCTGCTGATCCGCGGCGGATTTCGTTGCGGATTCGCGGCGGATTTCGCTGCTGATCCGCGGCGGATTTCGCTGCTGATCCGCGGCTGATTTCGCTGCTGATTCGCGGCGGATTTCGCTGCTGATTCGCGGCGGATTTCGCTGCTGATCCACGACTGATTTTGCTGCTGATTCGCTGCGTATCCGCAGCGGATTTCGCTGCTGATCCGCGGCTGATTTCGCTGCTGATCCGCTGCGGATCCGCAGCGGATTTCGCTGCTGATCCGCGGCTGATTTCGCTGCTGATCCGCGGCTGATTTCGCTGCTGATCCGCGGCTGATTTCGCTGCTGATCCGCGACGGATTTCGCTGCTGATCCGCGGCGGATTTCGCTGCTGATCCGCGGCGGATTTCGCTGCTGATTCGCTGCAGATCTGCGGCGGATTTTGCTGCGGATCCGCGGCTGATTATCTGCTGATTCATCTGCGCTAGCGGGTATAGCATAACGCGATCGCGTTATGCTATACCGTTACCAGCCGGTCACCGCTACGTGTTGAACGGGCTGGTAAAATGCAATATGAACCCAGCCTTAGGGTTAGAACTAGGGTTAGGGTTAGCATTAGGGTTAAGGTTAGAATTACGGTTAGGGTTGGAATTTGGGTTAGGGTTGGAATTAGGGTTAGGGTTGGAATTAGGGTTAGGGTTGGAATTAGGGTTAGGCTTGTAGTTAGGTTTATGGTTAGAGTTGGGATTAGGGTTAGGGGTGTGTTGGGATTAGGGTTATGATTAGGGTTTGTATTAGGGTTAGGTGTGTGTAGGGGTTAGGGTTGGGGTTAGGGGTGTGTTGGGGTTAGGGTTGGAGTTAGAATTGAGGGGTTTCCACTATTTAGGCACATCAGGGGGTCTCCATACGCGACATGGCGCCACCATTGATTCCTGCAAATTTTGCGTTCAAAAAGTCAAACAGTGCTCCCTTTATTCCAAGCCCCGACGTATGCCCAAACAGTGGTTTATCCCCACATATGGGGTATCAGCGTACTCGGGAAAAATTGCACAACAACTTTGGGGTTCTAATTTCTCCTGTTAACATTGGTAAAAAAAATTGGGGACTAAAAATTATTTTTGTGGAAAAAAAATGATTTTATATTTTCACGGCTCTGCGTTATAAACTTCTGTGAAGGACTTGGAGATTCAAAGTGCTTATCACACATCTATAGGAGTTCCTTGGGGGATCTAGTTTCTAAAATGGGGTCACTTGTGGGGAGTTTCTACTGTTTAGGCACATCAGGGACTCTGCAAACGTAACATGACGCCCGAAGACCATTCCATCAAGTGGGCATTTCAAAACGTCACTACTTCCCATCCGAGCCCCGACGTGTGCCCATACAGTAGTTTTCTCCCACATATGGGATATCAGCATACTCAGGACAAATTGGACAACAACTTTTGGGGTCTAATTTCTCATGTTACCCTTGGGAAAATAAAAAAATTGGGGACTAAAAGATCCTGATTGTGGAAAAAATATGATTTTTTTATTTTCATGCCCGGGCGTTATAAACTTCTGTGTAGCCCTTGGGGGTTCAAAGTGCTCACCACACATCTAGATAAGTTCTTTGCCGGGTCTAGTTTCCAAAATGGGGTCACTTGTGGGGAGTTTCTACTGTTTAGGCACATCAGGGGCTCTGCAAACGTAACAAGATGCCCGCAGACCATTCCATCAAGTCGGCATTTCAAAGCGTCACTACATCCCTTCCGAGCCCTGACTTGTGCCCAAACAGTGGTTCCCCCCCATATATGGGGTACTAGCGTACTCAGGAGAAACTGGACAACAACTTTTGGGGTCCAATTTCTCGTGTAACCATTGTGAAAATAAAAAACAGTGGGCTAAAAAATAATTTTTTGAGAAAAAAAAAATGATTTTTTATTTTCGCGGCTCTGCGTTATAAACTTCTGTGAAGCACCTGGGGGTTCAAAGTGCTCACTATGCATCTAGATAAGTTCCTTAGGGGGTCTAGTTTCCAAAATGGGGTCACTTGTGGGGGAGCTCCAATGTTTAGGCACACAGGGACTCTCCAAATGTGACATAGCAACCGCTAAATATTCCAGCATATTTTCCATTCAAAAAGTCAAATGGCGCTCCTTCCCTTCTGAGCCCTGCCGTGCGCCCAAACAGTGGTTTATGACCACATATGAGGTATCTGTGTACTCAGGAGAAATTGCCCAACAAATTTTAGGATCCAATTTATACTGTTGCCCATGTGAAAATGAAAAAAACTGAGGCTAAAAGAAAATTTTTGTGAAAAAAAAGTACTTTCTTTTTTTACGGATCAATTTGTGAAGCACCTGGGGGTTCAAAGTGCTCACTATGCATCTAGATAAGTTCCTTAGGGGGTCTAGTTTCCAAAATGGGGTCACTTGTGGGGGAGCTCCAATGTTTAGGCACACAGGGACTCTCCAAATGCGACATAGCAACCGCTAAATATTCCAGCATATTTTCCATTCAAAAAGTCAAATGGCGCTCCTTCCCTTCTGAGCCCTGCCGTGCGCCCAAACAGTGGTTTATGACCACATATGAGGTATCTGTGTACTCAGGAGAAATTGCCCAACAAATTTTAGGATCCAATTTATACTGTTGCCCATGTGAAAATGAAAAAAACTGAGGCTAAAAGAAAATTTTTGTGAAAAAAAAGTACTTTCTTTTTTTTACGGATCAATTTGTGAAGCACCTGGGGGTTCAAAGTGCTCACTATGCATCTAGATAAGTTCCTTAGGGGGTCTAGTTTCCAAAATGGGGTCACTTGTGGGGGAGCTCCAATGTTTAGGCACACAGGGACTCTCCAAATGCGACATAGCAACCGCTAAATATTCCAGCATATTTTCCATTCAAAAAGTCAAATGGCGCTCCTTCCCTTCTGAGCCCTGCCGTGCGCCCAAACAGTGGTTTATGACCACATATGAGGTATCTGTGTACTCAGGAGAAATTGCCCAACAAATTTTAGGATCCAATTTATACTGTTGCCTATGTGAAAATGAAAATAACTGAGGCTAAAAGAAAATTTTTGTGAAAAAAAAGTACTTTCTTTTTTTACGGATCAATTTGTGAAGCACCTGGGGGTTCAAAGTGATCACTATGCATCTAGATAAGTTCCTTAGGGGGTCTAGTTTCCAAATTGGGGTCACTTGTGGGGGAGCTCCAATGTTTAGGCACACAGGGACTCTCCAAATGCGACATGGCAACCGTTAAATATTCCAGCATATTTTCCATTCAAAAAGTCAAATGGCGCTCCTTCCCTTCTGAGCCCTGCCGTGCGCCCAAACAGTGGTTTATGACCATATATGAGGTATCTGTGTACTCAGGAGAAATTGCCCAACAAATTTTAGGATCCAATTTATACTGTTGCCCATGTGAAAATGAAAAAACTGAGGCTAAAAGAAAATTTTTGTGAAAAAAAGTACTTTCTTTTTTTTACAGATCAATTTGTGAAGCACCTGGGGTTCAAAGTGATCACTATGCATCTAGATAAGTTCCTTAGGGGGTCTAGTTTCCAAAATGGGGTCACTTGTGGGGGAGCTCCAATGTTTAGGCACACAGGAACTCTCCAAATGCGACATGGCAACCAATAAATATTCCAGCATATTTTCCATTCAAAAAGTCAAATGGCGCTCCTTCCCTTCTGAGCCCTGCCGTGCGCCCATACAGTGGTTTATGACCACATATGAGGTATCTGTGTACTCAGGAGAAATTGCCCAACAAATTTTAGGATCAATTTTATCCTGATGCCCATGTAAAAATGAAAAAATTGATGCTAAAAGAAAATTTTTGTTGGAAAAATTAAAATGTCCATTTTTTCCTTCCACGTTGCTTTAGTTCCTGTGAAGCACCTGAAGGGTTAATAATCTTCTTGAATGTAGTTTTGAGTAGCTTGAGGGGTGCAGTTTTTATAAAGGTGTCACTTTTGGGTATTTTCTGCCATATAGACCCCTCAAAGTGACTTCAAATGTGAGGTGGTCCCTAAAAAAAATGGTTTTGTAAATTTTGCTGTAAAAATGAGAAATCGCTGGTCAATTTTTAACCCTTATAACTTCCTAACAAAAAAAAATGTTGTTCCCAAAATTGTGCTGATGTAAAGTAGACATGTGGGAAATGTTATTTATTAACTATTTTGTGCCACATAACTCTCTGGTTTAACAGAATAAAAATTAAAAATTTGAAAATTACAAAATTTTCAGAATTTTCGCCAAATTTCCATTTTTTTCACAAATAAACGCAAAAATTATCGACCTAAATTTACCACTAACATGAAGCCCAATATGTCACGAAAAAACAATCTCAGAATCGCTAGGATCCGTTGAAGCGTTCCTGAGTTATTACCTCATAAAGGGACACTGGTCAGAATTGCAAAAAATGGCAAGGTCTTTAAGGTCAAAATAGGCTGGGTCTTGAAGGGTTAAATGAGCTTGCTTGTCCACAGTTGTACTTTTTGTTTTCTAGTAATAAAAGGCAACATAGGGATTACTAGCAGTGCAATAAAAATTGGTCAAAAACTTGTGTGTGCTTATTCCATTCAATTGCATATTTCTGTGTAGCTTTGTGTGTAATGTTTATGCAATGTGGGTATTATAATCTATGTGGCTAGTGCTTAAATAAATGTGGGTTTTGCAATATTGATTTTTGGGGTACTTGTATACAAATTGGGTATTGATATATACTGTGTTTGGCACAGTACTATACAATGTGCCAAAAGATATATCCTTTTTGAATTGATGTATACTAGTTGTGTATAGGTATATACTGTGTTTGCATACTTCTTTATTATGGTAATTTATATATAGTGTTGCCAATTTTCTCTATTATGTTGTTATTGCTGTATGCTAGGAGGGTTGTGCTATGCAGTGAAAATATCCTAATTAATCATGATTTGATTTGCTCAATGTATCATGTATATGATGATTGTGTCCATGTATTAAATTGAATTCTATTTTTTCCACAGCAGAGGACATCAGAGGCAGCAGGCTGCGACTGCATCAGCACAAAATGTGAGAGCTGGAGGACAGCATCGTGCCCGGGCCGCATCTAGCAGACGGTAAATATCTCAAACCAAATAACCGCAAACAGAACTTTTGTCTTTCAGACCGGTCCATGGTTTGAGCCATTTTTTTTTTCTCCTTTTTGTTATTTTTGTTACACTGCAGAGTACAGCATAGGAGGCCGCGGTCAGTGACACCACCACCACAACCTGAGGCAGAAGAAGAACAGGCGCCATCCAGGAGACGGTAAATATCTCAAACCAAATAACTGCAAACAGAACTTTTGTCTTTCAGACCGGTCCATGGTTTGAGCCTTTTTTTTTTTCTTTTTCTTTTTTTTTTTTACACTGCAGAGTACAGCATAGGAGGCCACGGTCAGTGACACCACCACCACAACCTGAGGCAGAAGAAGAACAGGCGCCATCCAGGAGACGGTAAATATCTCAAACCAAATAACTGCAAACAGAACTTTTGTCTTTCAGACCGGTCCATGGTTTGAGCCTTTTTTTTTCTTTATCTTTTTTTTTTTACACTGCAGAGTACAGCATAGGAGGCCACGGTCAGTGACACCACCACCACAACCTGAGGCAGAAGAAGAACAGACGCCATCCAGGAGACGGTAAATATCTCAAACCAAATAACCGCAAACAAGATTTTTTTTTCTTTCAGCACGGGGCATGATTGTGTCTATGTATTAATTTATTTTATTCTACTCTTTAATGCACAACAGACGAGCATCTCTGATAGAAATTGAGTATGGCCGGCAGGACAGTAGTTCTTCTGGAGCCCTCCCACTCATCGGCAGCGTTTAGCGGTATTTTTGAAAAAAGAAGTTTCCAAAATCATAATTTTTTTTTTTTTTGATTATTTAAAACAATGCATTTTTTTTTTTCTTTTCAATACAGGAATCTGAACAAGAGGAGCTCCCAGAAGAAGGACGTGGTGGACAGATACCCGGAGTGGGCTCGCAATTCGTAAGTTTCCTGCATCCATCATTACAACACAACATCTCACTACACAACGCATCCTAAAAAATAAAAAAAAAAATAAAAGAAAAATTAATTTTTTTTTTTTAATTTTTGGCAGTCTTCCGCACCTGTGGCTTCAAGAGGTCAAACCAGTGCCTCCCAGAGTCGACCTGAAGAACGCGGTGGTCTTTCATCTGTAAGTATAATTTTTTTTTTTTTTTTAGTTTTAAAAATTTTTTTTAATAATTTTATTAATTAAAATTTTTTATTTCAAATTTTTTTTAAAGGCTTCACAGCGTGCTCCCGACTCAGACGGAGAGGAGGGGATCGACATCGATCTATTGATAGATCTGATTAGAGAGCGGGAGCCGCTGTGGAACATGGGGGACCGCTGCCATTCTGATCAGATAGTGACACGTTGGCTCTGGGATGAAGTTTGTTCCCTACTTGTTGGATACTGGGAGGACCTCGAAGCTCGGTCACAGTCTAAAATGCGTAAGTATATACAGTTCAGTAGGGATGCTGGATTTAAACCTGTGTTTCCACAACTCCACTCCTCTTGAACCCCAAGAGGTAATGTTTTCAGGATTTCATTAGGTCCAACACTATGTAAATACTGAAAACATTACCCATGGGTGACATGAGGACTGTAGTTTGTATAAAACACATATGTATTATACTAACCAATTTGTGCTATCTCGTTTCAGGGGAGAGAATTGTGAAGCGGTGGCGGTCTATCAGGGATCGCTTCAAGAAAGAGTTCAACAAAGAAATGCGGGCCCCGAGTGGTTCTTCAGGACGCCAGAGTAAATATAAATATGCAAGAGCTCTGGCGTTCTTGCGTGAAACGATGGTCACCAGAAGGTAAATATTAAAAAATACATGTATTTATAATTTTTTTTTCACAGCCAGGGCCATTTTTAATACACTTTATTAATTGTATCTTTTATCTTTATTCCACAGCACGGTGAGCAGCACTCGGGCGCCCGCAGAGTTGGGCCCTACTGAGGCGATCCCTGAGGAGACCGGCACCGAGGGACACTTTGACCGCCCGACCATCTGCCCCCACACGTGAGCCCTCTTTCCCCTCAACCAGCACTGCAGCAGCGTGGCCGAGTGCATTGCATGAGTCTGCTGGTCAACAGATAGATTTTCCTTTACCCCACCCTTCTGCCCCTGCCACCTCTAGTACATCTGCGGCTACTGGGCGGCAACGGCAGAGGGGTCAGGAAAGTAACTATGCGCCCGAGTTCTTACACATGAACGCATCTTTCCAGAACTGCCTTAAGTTGCTATCTGAGCAAGTTACCGCAGGTGTTAATCAGATAACCTCACTAGTTGGTGAGGTGAAGACACTTCTGGAAACTGTGCGTTCAGAGGTAAGAGGATCCCCAAACCACAGTTTTTTTCGGTCGGTTGCGGAGCGCATAGATCCGCTATCTGCTGACCAGCAGATGTTTGTGATGCACACGTGCCACGCTGCTCTAGTGCAGGTTGTCTCCATCCTCCTCCATCCACCCCAGTTGTTCCTCCACCTCCACCCCCTCCAGTCATCGTGCCTCCTCCCCCTCCTATTCATTATCAGCCACCTCAACAGTTCCAGCAACCTCCCCACTATCACCAACCTCCCCAGTACCAGCCACCTTCCCAAATTCAGCCACCTTCCCAAATTCAGCCACCTTCCCAAATTCAGCCACCTTCCCAAATTCAGCCACCTTCCCACCTTCAGCCACCTCAACACCTTCAGCCACATCACCAACTCCAGTCCCCTCAACAACTCCTGTCACCTATTCAATACCAACAACCTCCCAGTACCAGCCACCTACCCCGTACCAACAAACTACCCCGTACCACACTCCCACCTCTTACCAATCTCCTTCCCCTACCAATTCCCTACCATATCACCTGCTCCTCCAGTACCTGCCCCACCCTGCACGCCCCCACCCATCACCGAATCTGCCTCCAACTTGTCCTCCCATTCTTTAACCCTTTCCACCCCTTCACCTCTTATTAATGTTCCTTCCCCACCAGCATCCCAGTCCTTTCTACACACTCCCACGGTCGAAGTGTCCCGCAGCCCCTCCAATAGTATGTCCACCACACACTACACAACCTTGTAATGTTCTGTTTTTTTGGTTTAAAAAAAAATACGAGTCATTTGATGCAAAACAAAAATTTTATGAAAGATATTTTTCAAGTAAACTTGAACAAACTTGTTAAAATTTTTTCAATAAATGTTGAATTGGTTGATTCAATTTTTTGTCTGTCATTTCTTTAAAATATTACATGTTATGTAAGGTTACATGTGTAATAAAGATTAAGAACAGTAGCAATATGTGGGGACAAACACAAACATAACAATTTATTAAACACGCTCATCCTGCCAGTCTACCTGTCCTTCGGCTGAAATAAAGTACTGGGCAAATCTGTCCCTCATCCTCGAAACAGCAACAGAACTTCTATAAGTATTATTATGGTAATCGTGTAAAGTTGTTTGTCGATGGTGGTCCTCAATGGTCAATTGTTCTTTGGAGATCACAACATTGTGGAGTACCACACAGGCTTTTATTACTTCGTCAACAGTGTCCGTTTTCAAATTGATGGCTGTCATTAGCACCCGCCACTTTGCAGTAAGTATTCCAAATGTACACTCCACCATTCTTCGGGCTCTAGTCAGCCGGTAATTGAAAATACGTTTGCTATGGTTCAGTCCTCTGCTGGCATATGGTTTCAGTAAATGTTCTGAGAGTTGGAAAGCCTCATCACCAACACACACATATGGCATAGGTGGGCCTGTGGTTTGAGGCAGCGGCCTAGGGGCTGGGAAATGGAATGTGTTGCCATAGAGTCGACGTCCCATTGCTGAAATTTTGAATACTTGAGAATCGTTCGATCGACCATATGCCCCTATATCGACTGCAATGAACCTATATTCGGCATCGGCGATGGCCATCAACACAACGGAGAAATATTTTTTATAGTTAAAATATTGTGATCCACTTCCTGATGGCTTCACAATTCTGACATGTTTGCCATCAATTGCTCCAAGACAATTTGGAAATTGGCAGATATTTTGGAATTTATCTGCTATTTCCATCCACCGCTGTGTGGTAGGTTCAGGCATATATTCTGAGACCAAACAGTCCCAGAGTGCACGGCATGTGTGCTTTATTATCCCAGATATGGTAGAGATTCCCAAACGAAATTGGAAATGGAGTGAGGAGAGTGATTCTCCACTTGCAAGGAATCTAAAAAAAAAAAAAAAAAAAATATCAATGCTCAGAATCAGGTACAAAATTTTAAAAGTCAAAAAAAAGAATAGATCACTACACACATAGTATAAAACAATACAGACATAGTTTACAAGTATCCCAAAAAAGAACATAGCACTACCCCCCAACTATTAAAAGTACGCCAAAACAGAATAGAGCAATAGCCACATTAAATTACATTACACCAAAAAATAAGATAGCACTACCCACAAACTATTAAAAGTACGCCAAACATAACATGCACTACCCACAAATTATTCAAGCATGCCAAAACAGAATACAGCAATACCCACATAGCATAAAAGTTAGCAAAAAAATAATATAACAATAACCACATTGTATTAAACATTACCCACAAAGATACACATAAATATGCAATTGAATGAAATAAGCACACACAAGTTTTTGACCATTTTTTTTGCACCAGTAGTAATCCTTCTGTTGCCTTTTAGTCCTAGAATAAAAAACAACAATACAACTGTGTGCAAGCAAGCACATTCAAAAATAATAGCTTACCTTATTGTCACCATGAGACGCTCCGACGGATAAATCGAATACCGGCAGTACGTGTCACATCTCCTGATCTTGTCTTCAATCCTCTCCACCAACATGTCAAAGGTTGCCTTCTTCATACGAAGATAAGAAAAAAATTTATGTGGATTCTCTCTTAGCTCCATATTGAGTGTTGAATAGACTCCACGGGTTAGTCGCTGTGCCGTGATGGGGTGTATCCACATCCGACGGCGGCGCTGTCGCTGACGCTTTAGGCGCTGCTCGATCCTTCTCTCCTTCTCCATAATGATAAAACGCAAGCGATTCGCCTCCGCTGTGAAATCCACGAGATTCGGGAAAATATTACCAATAATCGCCTCCATCTTCATCAGTCAAAATGCTCCTCTACAACCTGTCAAAGATGGTCTGTAGGAACACTGTATATATAGGATTTACAATAGCCAATCAGATTTTGAAATGAAAGGGGCGTGATTGAAAACCGGATCCGTCGTAATCCGTCCAAAAAACGGATGAAACTGATGCGCCGGATCAGGTTTTCTGCCTGATCGCAAAACGGATCAGGCAGAAAAACGGATCCGGCGTATCAGGTTTTTTATTTCATTGCGCATCCGGCGCTCCGGCGCGACGCGGACCGCGCCTGATTCAAAAAGCCTGATGTGTGAAAGTTTGCCTAACACGAAGGTCCCGCCTCACTACAAAAGAGGGGCCCTCTCCAGATGCTAATGACACATGTGACTTGGCAGAGATGGCTAATGGACACGAGCAGAAGTGTGAAGGGATGGAGCAGTCAGAGCTCTCCCCCCACGGAAGCGACCGATCGCCACGGAAACACCGTTGGGCACCCGGCCTGGAAACCCTCCTACGCTGCAAGAAGCGGAGGATACCCTGAGAGACCTGGCCCGGCACCGGGAGGAGGTCGCCAGGATGGAGCCAGCTGGCGTGCCCTAAAACTAAACTTGGAGCGGCGCCAATCCCTCTTACCTGAAGTGTCTGTACCGGAAGGTGAGGCACCCGTTCTAGTAGAGGAGTCCGTGCGGGCACTCCAGCCCTTGCAATGTGATCCGGTTGACGTTTGTCGCAGTGGAGGCACCCGTTCCTGCTAAAACCTCTGCACGGCAGCACCCCAGATCCCGCTGTCTGCCCCCGTCGCTGAGACAGAAGAAGCGACACCCTTCTCATGGAGGAGGCGCGCAGGCACAGAGGTCTACCAGTCTGTACCGGAGCCCCGACTGTCATCTGTTCCAGAGCCGGCTGCTTCCTCCGCAGGTGAGCGCCGCCAGGATGGGGGGGGGCGCCAGGAGAGCTGCCGCAAACCGGACATCATAAGCTGCGTTTGATGGTGGAGACGTGGAGATGCTGGAGGAGAATTACAACCGGCGTCAGGAGGAAGAGTGGAGACGTTAGGAGAAGGAAGCAGAGCGACAAAGGGAGCAGCGCGAATCCCAGAAACTTCGCCAACGTCACATCGAGAAGGACCGGGCAGATAAGGACCGGATGAGAAAAGATAAAGGAACCCTGAGGGAGCCGCGGCGTAAGGTGCAGTACGGAGCTTTAATTGAAAGGTGGTTGGGGCTTCATCCAGGAGCTGGACTTTATTTAGGAAGTCTTTGTGACCGGCGGGAGTGGAGACTCACCTCCAGAGGACACCCGGGGAGGGACCTGTTGCCAGGAGACTTGGTGACTTACACCCGACACTGGGGTTACAATGGATGGTACACCTAAATGTTACAGGTGCGACCCCAACCCCAGGTGTCGAAATGAAA
>JARQOD010000002.1:108460421-108533797 GCA_033576555.1 Oophaga sylvatica
CCAAGGTGCTCCAGTCCGACGCTGAGTGGTAGACATTGCCCTGACCTAACCTTTTCGAGAAGTGCTGCTGTCATCTATTTCTAACTTTCCACTTCTGATCTGTGTTAATATTCTGTTATAAGTAAAATATGGTTATAAGACATTTCCAAATCATTACATTCTCGTTTTCTTTACATTTAAAGTGTCCCACCAACTTTTTGGGAATTGGAGTTGTAATATTGCTGTATGACCTCTCCAGTCATGTGTTTGTAGCATCAGGCCACCAGGAATTACAAATCAGGTATTGATGGCAAATCCTGTACATATTAAGTTAAAGGATATTTCCGGTAAAAACATGAACTATCTACAGGATAGGTGATAAATTTATGATCACTATGCATGTGTATCGTGTGTCCATTGCTCCTTTCTCTGTTAATACAAGTAGAAGTTGTACATGTCCACTATAGCTCCATTCACATAGGGGACTTTAATCCCCTCTTCTCTTAATCGGTGGGGTTATAGGAGCCACACCCCTAGAGAGCATGCATTTATCATCTTTTGGATAGCTGAAGAATGAGGTTTTATGTTAAGTCAATTGTGGAGAAGTTTGGCACATTTTCATGCATGCCCCCTTTTCAAAGCCACAACTTTTCAAAATTATCTAGTTAGGCACAAAAAGTGTTTAAGACACATAATAAATCTGACTCAAGGCTTTTCTATAAAAAGTAAATGAGTCAGTATTATGATTTTAGCTTATTTCTACTAAATTTAATTTAGTGCTAAAATACATGTGTTTATGTGTATCGGACCTAAAAATCAGTATGTAATGTTTTGACGTAGCTGTAGGGTATCGCCTCAGAATTAATGTCAATGCTGGGTCCTAGGATCCCAGTCTGACATGACCCATAATAGTAAGTACAGAATTATACCCATAAATCAAAGTAAGGCGGCAAATAAACTGAATCAATCATATAAACAACAAAGAACAGCAGTATAGATTGCCAATAAAACCAGATTTTATTCAACAAGATTAAAAGCTATACAAACAACTAGTATAATCAAGTGGACTGCTAACCAAGCAGGGATAGCCAACACAAATGTGGAGTAGAGAGTGGTAGAACTGCATACAAAGTGTAGTACAAGTAAGGCCAGAAATACATAAATAGGTAAATGGGATATATTGCTCCCTATAAAATTATATATTTGACAGTAAGTAAATAGGAAGACAGCACTTACATAGATGAAACACTGGTTTGTGTGGCGTCCTCACCGCCCCAACGCACATGTCGCTTCTTCATCAGGCGCCTCGTCCTTGTTCACACTGGTTTTGCTGAAGGAGTGTGCAAGAGTCAGACGCTCTTGGTTCATCAAGAGATGCCATCCGCCATAAAGACTCTTAATGAATCAGGAGCGTCGGACAAGTGACAAGCATCTCTGTGTGCCTCGCCACTAATCATACTCCAGTCCCGGTTGGAGTAAGATTTGAGCAAAAGCCGCCACTCTTCATGAATTTGACAAGCAGCGATTGCCATATCCTCGTCCACTTTGTTGGAGCCAAGAGTAGCCTGATGTTGTGTAAAAATGTTTCAACTTTTCAAATCTTTTTTTACTCTAGTATACTGGCGTAAAAGATTTGTGAATGCCCACAGTGTTTAAAACAGTACTAATCCCTGTTCCTTTGTTTTAGGCCTCCTTCAGATGTGCACATTTACCGATATTTCATGTTTTCTTGTTGATGGAAATATGTTGCCAATATAAATCAATATGGTTATTTCATTCACCTTCTTTAAAATTCATTTTTAAAAAATGCAGCATAAGATAATTTAATCTGCTTAACCCCTTTCCGAAGTTGGGCATAATAGTACGCCCACGTCGGAATCCCTCACTTTGATGTGGGCTCTGGCGCTGAGCCCACATCTTTCCCAGCACCGTTTTGAACAGCTGACATGTGCCTCTAACAGCCGCAGATGGAATCGCGATCCACCCACGGCTGTTAACTAGATAAATGCTGCTGTCAATCTCTGACAGTGGCATTTAACTTTCGCTTTCCGGAAGCGTGCCGATATCCTGCCCATTGGTGACCCCGTCACGTGATCACGGGTCACCGATGGGTTGGTGTGACAACCAGAGGTCTCCAGCAGACCTCTATGGTTGTCATAGACTGATTTCTATGAGCGCCTCCCGGTGGACGCCGCTCATAACAAGTGAGCATTTCTGCTACATACAGGCGATCTGATCATAGCCTGTATGTAGCAGAGCCGATCAAAGTACTGCAGCTTCTAGTCTCCCATGGAGACTATTGAAGTATGCAAAAAGTAAAAAAAAATGTTTTTAAAAATATTAAAAAACTAAAAAAATCTATAAAAGTTCAAATCACCCCCCCTTTCGCCCCATTCAAAATAAAATAATAAAAAAAAAATCAAATGTACACATATTTGGTATTGCCGCTTTTAGAATTGCTTGATCTATCAATGTAAGAAAATAATTAACCTGATCGCTAAATGGCATAACGAGGAATAAAGTAAAAACGTCAGAATTACGTTTTTTTGG
The DNA here is from genome assembly GCA_033576555.1 of Oophaga sylvatica. NCBI lineage: Eukaryota > Metazoa > Chordata > Amphibia > Anura > Dendrobatidae > Oophaga > Oophaga sylvatica. Next base: position 108,462,951 of record JARQOD010000002.1, read on the forward strand.
TCGCTGCTACATTGCAATAAAATGCCATAACGAGCGATCAAAAGATCGTATCCACACCAAAATGGTATCAATAAAAACGTCAGCTCAGTGCACAAAAAATTAGCCCTCAACTAGCCCAAGATCACAAAAAATAGAAAAGCTATGGGTCTTGGAAAATGGCGGCATTTTTTTTTTACCGAAGTTTGGATTTTTTTTACCACTTAAAGGAAACCTGTCAACCCCCCAGGGCATTTTTAACTAAAAGAGCCACCTTCAGCAGCACTAAGGCTGCATTCTGTGAAGGTGGCTCTTCTGTTTCTGATCCCCAGTAACGCCGAAATATTGACTTTTATAAATAGGTCCCCATACCTGTATTGAGTCCCATAGGTATGGTGTGTCCCCCTGTATTGAGTCCCATAGGTATGGTGTGTCCCCCTGTATCAGCCGCTTCCCAGCCGGCCATCATCCTCTTGTTGCGTCCCTGCGCCGCCTCCTCCTGTGTTGCTGTTGGCGTTACATGCCGGTGGGCGCCTGCGCTGTGCCATCAGTTCTCGGGCATGCGCAGTGCGCGCTGCCCGGGAACTTACATCAGGCTATCGCGCCTGCGTGTTTCGGAGGCCCCAGATCCCGCCCTGCAGTGTGTTATGATGTATTCACTCTGCGGGGCTGGGAATCTGGCGCCTGCGCCGTGAACAATTCAGCTCATCAGACGCTGCTGAGGGAGGAAAACGAAAGAGGAGGAGGGAGAAGGGGGCAGGCGCAGTTATAGTTGTTCACTGTGCAGGCGCAGTCTAATAGTACCACCTATTAGAAGTAGCAACCCTTAAGGTCACCTACTTCCAATAGGTGTCACTAGAGTTTTAGTCCTTTTCCTCTGTAAAGAGGCAATTTGCATATTTAATTTCCCAGAGGAGCATTGCAAGGCTTAAAAGTCTCCTCACATTGACATGCCAAGCTTAGAATCTGATTCTCCACAAGGAGAAACGTTACCCCTTTGATCTCGGGCAGATGCCTCTCACCCAGTCAAACCAAATATCACACTTTGCACTGATGAGGCGTAGCACCCTGAAACACCTTGTCTACAAATTGAGATTCTGGTTGACTTTTATCCTAAGTCATGTGGAAAGTCTCGTTAAAGTGTCAATATTGACTTTTAGGATTGCGACTTTCAGTTGGTGGCACTAGAGTTCTAGTCCTCTGCCTCTCTGCAGAGGCAATTTGCATAATGAGAAATGACAAGGGGAAAAAATATTGCACACATGAAGAAAAAGAGGCGCAAAAAGCCATCTACCGTATATACTCATGTATAAGCCGACCCGTGTATAAGCCGACCCCCCTAATTTTGCCACAAAAAACTGGGAAAACTTATTGACTCGCGTATAAGCCTAGGGTGAAAAATTATTATGCCCCCATATGATGCTCCACAGATTATGCCCCCATATGCTGCACAGATTATGCCCAATATGCTCCACAGATTATGCCCCTATATGCTCCAGATTATGCCCCCATATGCTCGATATTATGCCCAATATGCTACAGAGATTATGCCCCCATATGCTCCAGATTATGCCCAATATGCTTCAGAGATTATGCCCCTATATGCTCCAGATTATGCCCCCATATGCTCGAGATTATGCCCAATATGCTTCAGAGATTATGCCCCCATATATTCCACAGATTATGCCCCCGTATGATCCACAGATTATGCCCCCATATGCTCCAGATTATGCCCCCATATGTTCCACAGATTATGCCACCATATGCTCCAGATTATGCCCCATATGCTCCAGATTATGCCCCATATGTTCCACAGCTTATGCCCCATATGTTCCACAGCTTATGCCCCCATATGCTCCATATTATGCCCCCATATGCTCCAGATTATGCCCCCATATGTTCCACAGCTTATGCCCCCATATGCTCCACAGCTTATGCCCCCATATGCTCCATATTATGCCCCCATATGTTCCACAGCTTATGCCCCCATATGCTCCATATTATGCCCCTATATGCTCCAGATTATGCCCCCATATGTTCCACAGCTTATGCCCCCATATGTTCCACAGCTTATGCCCCCATATGTTCCACAACTTATGCCCCCATATGCTCCATATTATGCCCCCATATGCTCCATATTATGCCCCCATATGTTCCACGGCTTATGCCCCCATATGCTCCATATTATGCCCCCATATGCTCCATATTATGCCCCCATATGCTCCATATTATGCCCCCATATGTTCCACAGCTTATGCCCCCATATTCTCCATATTATGCCCCCATATGCTCCAGATTATGCCCCCATATGTTCCACAGCTTATGCCCCCATATGCTCCATATTATGCCCCCATATGTTCCAGATTATGCCCCATATGCTGCTGCTGCTGCAAAAAAAAATGACATACTCACCTCTCGTCGCTGGGGGCCAGGTGCCGGGGTCCTGAGCAGGTAGTGACACCGGCGCGCTATGGGGGACAGGTGCCGGTGTCACCGCTCGCTCAGGACCCCGGCACCTGAGATATTTACCTGTCCTCTCTGCACCGCAGCGCTGCTCCCTCTTCCTGGTCCTCGGCAGTGAATGATCTGGCAGGGGGCGCGGCGCTCACTAACGACGTCATCGCGCCCTCTGCTGATCATTCACAGCCAGAGGAGTCAGACGAGGACGCAGCACAGCGGTGGAACGGGACAGGTAAATATCGCTATACTCACCCCTCCGCCGCGCGTCTCTGCAGCCTCTCCGCTTCTCCCGGCGCTCTCCACAGCGATTCCTTCCTACAGCGGTCACATGGTACCGCTCATTAAAGTCATGAATATGTGCATATTCATGACTTTAATGAGCGGTGCCATGTGACCGCTGCAGGAAGGAGCCGGAGATCGTGGGAGAAGCAGGGGGGCTGCAGAGACCGCGGCGGCGGAGAGGTGAGTATAATCCGACACTCCCGCTCCCCCTCCCCCGCCGACCCCCGTATGTGACCCGCGTATAAGCCGAGAGGGGGACTTTCAGCCCTAAAAAATGGGCTGAAAATCTCGGCTTATACACGAGTATATACGGTAAATTGATGACATCAGCTAACATCTATCAGTAATTAGCAATCCTGTCACTTAGTGAAAACAATATCAACTTGTTCAACAGATGGCCTATAAAAGGATGCCTCATTACCAAGAAACCACACAAGAATCATCTCATGATGGTAAAACCAGTGAGCTGTCTCAATACCTTTGCAGCCTTATTGTTGCACAACATACTATGTAATTGGTTATAGAAGAATTCTGAACTACTGAAGGTTCCAGTGAGCACTGTTGGGGTCATATTCCGGAAGTGGAAAGAACATAATTTCACCATAAACCGGCAACGACGAGGTGCTCCCTGCAAGATTTCAGACAGACGAGTGAAAAGAATTATCATAAGTGTTGTCCAAGAGCCAAGGACTACCCGTGGAGATTTACAGAAAGAACTGGAATCAGCAGGTACAATTGTTTCAAAGAAAAATAAATAATGCAGTCAACCTCCATGACTTGAATGCACATTCACCACGCAAGACTCCATTGCTGAACAAAAAGCACGTTAAAGGGTGGTTAAAGTTTGCTCAACAGCATTTAGACAAACCTGTGAAATACTGGGAGAATTTTGTCTGGTCAGATGAGACCAAAATTTAACTCTTTGGATGCCATAATAAACACCATCTTTGGAGGCCAAAAGGCACTGCATATCACCTGAAAAACCCTATACCAAAAGTGAAGTTTGAAGGTGGGAACATCAAGGTGTGGGGCTGTTTTTCCGCATAAGTGTCAGGACTCAAACTCAGCAGCTCTTGTGCACCAGGCGGCAGCTTTTCTCTCTGAGCTATTCAGCTCGCTGGGCAGCTATGTGCCAACCCAGATACTTGTACCAGTGTTGTTTCTGATTGTCTCTACACTGAGTTCCTGATTGGCTCCACCCTGATTGAACACTCTATTTAAACCTGGCACTGCACTCCCTTCCTTGCATGATTATTGACCTACCAGCCTCTAGTCAAGCTTCCTTTCATATACTGCTATACTGTATTGACTCCTTGGCTATCCCTTGACTATGCTACATGCTGCTTCCATGTATCCTTGCTCAAACCGTTCAATGAGTACTCATTTCCAGGTAGAACTTAGCTACCTCCTCCACCAGAAAAAGTCCATGGTGAAGAAGAATACATTGTGGATGAAATTCTGGACTCTAGAAGATTTAGGGGACAAATACAATATTTGATACAATAGAGGGGTTACGAACCAGAAGATAATTAATTGGAGCCGGAGGACAGTGTTCATGCACCCAGGCTTACAAGAGCTTTTCATCAGAGACATCCAGATAAGCCAGAGCCTGAGATGTCCAGAAGTCATCCTGGAAGGAAGGGAGAACTATCAGGACTCGAACCCAGCAGGTCTTGTGGCAGCTCTTCCCTCTGAGCTATTCAGCTCGCTGGACAGTTCCGTGCTAACTTAGATACTTGGCACCAAAAGAGAACAAATGAAGGATAAACCAACAAAAAATATATAAAAATATATCAAAATTTAATTAAACATAGAATGAAGAAATTTACAACAGAAAAATTATATTAAATAGGACTAAAATGGTACTAAGGACAATCAACAAGAGACTAAACAACAAAATCCACCACAGTACATATCCATACAATAATAGTATTATATTTATAGAATAACTTAGGATATAACCATGAGATCCTCATCTACCAAGGACTATATTACAAAGTAATAAAGTGGTTATAGTGCATACAAACCAAAAAATTATGGCTCAATAGCTACATCAATAAAGATCCTCATTTCAATGATAACATGCCATATTTAGCAGATAGAAATGCCCTAACGATATGACACCCCAAATAAATTACAATAATAATCCATATATGAAATATAGAGCAATATAACTAGTGTAGGGCAAGCACTGATATCAAGATAGCCAAACCATTTCCATAATATTAATTACCTGAGTCCATAGTATAGAGGTGTAGGGACTGCTGAGACGCACCTCGATGCACGTTTCACCACCGCTTGCAGTTTCGTCAGGAGGTAAAATGGCATCAGAATGTTGGGTGTTTAAATAATAATGCGCTAATGGGGTAAGTTGAATCAGGCCTGTGTACCGGCGCATAGCAGCCATGTTGTGACATCATGAGAGGGGATGGCGCTCAGAGTACAAGCAACCCGGTCACATAATCCGGCCATGTGACCGAAAATGTAACCAGGGCTACACGTCACCTGTGTGAGCGTCTCCACACCTGCACCACAGGTACAATGCTGAAACTATGGGAAATCACAATTTGTAAGTATGAAGCGGCACTTACAGCCAATCCAAAAATGGGGCAATGTGATAAGAGACTATATGCCTAAATAATATATACGTAACTGTATAAGAACACTCATATATAGATATGACGCAACAATAACAAGTTATATAGAACACATAGAGCTACAATAAATGAAGTACATAGTGCCATGATTAAGAAAGGAAAAATCTCTAAATTACAAATGAAGTCTATAACAATAAGTGAATAGAGTGAACACATGTAGCATAACAATTTGTGAAAAAACAATAAACATAACATAGTAATATAATTACTCTAATTAATAACAATTAATAAATTATGAAAAATTGTATTTCAGTGCATAGCAGTACCATTAAATATTCACATGCAACAAGCGCATGTATTCTAAAGTGTCACTACTAATACTGTGACATATATCAGTGCCAAATAAAGAAAAAAATGGTGAGATAAAAAATAAAAATAAGAAAAATAAAAAAAGATAAAATAATAAAACTAAAAAAATAATAAAAAATAATTAATAAAATATTACTCTAAATATAATAGACAACATTATGATTTCTATTATCATCATTGGGTAGATGTAAAAGTCCATATGATGAAATTCTTAATCTTGCTGTATATTGTTAAGCAGAGACTGGTCCACATCAACCCTTCAGCTTGTCCCATATCAACAACCCCGATACCGAAACTCATACTAGGTGCTAAAGAGAAATATATAGGTAAGTACAAAACAACAAAAAATAAATACAATAAAAACAACAAAAATCCTCAAAGCAAAAATAAACATAAAATTTGCGCTACTCTAAAAAGGGTCTGAAGCTCAAAAATTCATTTAAACCCTTGGGGGCAATGGTATCCAGAACCACCATCCACTTTGTTTCTTTCTTCAGCAACTCCCTTTTATAGTCACCTCCCATAGTGCTCAATTGTACACAGGTCAATACCCCTAAATTTAAAACATTTCGGATTACTGTTATTGTGAATCCTGAAGTGCTTAGGGATGGTTTTCAAGATCCCAATATCCTTTTCCAATGCAGTGTTTTTAATATCACGAACATGTTCGAGAATATGTGTACGCATCTGATGTGTGGTCATTTGTCACGATCCACATTTGGATCTGTGGCAGATCTCTCTCTGCATGTTGAAACCTTTTTCCTGTCTGGCCAGTGGGGGTTAATCTCAGTCTTTGCCTCCGGTGGCCGCTGGTGGAATTGCATGCCTGATTACTTGTCAGGAGTAGGTGGCGACCACTCCCACTTCCTTTCTAAGGTCTCCTGAGTTGTCAGCTGGTGTTGGTAATATTGCTTACTCTGGAAACCAACCAAGCTGGAGCCAGGAGCTGCTGAGAGCAGTTGTACTTCAGTTGCTTCCCTCATCTGGTGCCTTATTACTCTGCTTTGCAGAGCTTTACAGCAGAGAAAGCTAAGTGTTAATTGTTAAGTTGATTTAACCCTTGGGTGTCTGTCTTTCCTTTGGTTGTTTTGTGCTATTCACATTATTCCCCATTTCATCTCCTGGGGAGGGGGTTGGTAGGTTTAGCTCAGGGCTAAACAGGAAACAGGGACAGGTTGGGGACTTGGGCCTCGCTACCTTTAAGCGCACCCCCAAGTTAAGGAAAGACAGGTTCTCCCTTAGCTTTAGGGGCAGTTCAGGGGCCCAGGTTCCTCGTCCCCTGTATTTCTTCAACTGCCCCGTTACATCATTCTAATCTAAATCAAGCCACAAGGACAGCTTGCATAATATATGCTGTTATCAGTTTTGCAATTGATATTATGAGTAATGGGGAAGGTCCTGTTGCCACAGCTATTCACAAACACAGTAGTTCTTTCAACATATCTACTCGTCGAACAGTCACCACATTGAAAAGAACCCCATTTTGGACCAACACTATCCGTAAACTGAGATTTATGAGGTGCCACAAAATGACTACGTGTAAGGAGATCTTTTAAATTCTTAGATCTTCTCCATGTTACTGCCAGATGACTAGAAATATGTGGTTTTAAATCATCATCTGCCAGTAAAACTGACCAATGTTTATTAAAACTCGCCATAATTGCCCTCCATTCAGAGTTAAAGTTTGGAATCAAACTCACAGGTTGTTTTTCTGGGGGGGTCTGTTGTGAACGCTCTGGATCTGACTTCTGAGTTTGGGCTCCCCCTGGTGGCTGCTGATAGCAATGAAGCTGCTTTGGCTAACAGAGGTCTATCAGCTGGGGGCGATGATTGGCAACCAGGTGTTGCTGACTGGGCAGAAATAAGTGAGCAACCTTCCCATGATTCTTGCCGGTGATTTGTTTCTTCCTGGTCCCTTTTGGAAGTCAGCTTGCTTCCTGCTCTGTCCTAATGTCACGCCGTTCTGTCTGTACTTGGTTGTCGGCGTGACAATGCATGTCTTTTCTTTAACCCTTTGCTCCTTTCCCCCTAATTGAGCTGGGATACTGTTGGCTGTTACCTGTATGGAGCCTGCTCAGTTCCCTGCTCTGCTGCGTAGCTGTTCATGTGGTGTTAGGTCTCTGTTCTGCTGCATGACCATCCATATGTGCGGTCCCTGATTGCCGCTGTGGAAGCTGTCTGCGGGTTGCGAGGTCATTTGCAGCTGGTGCATGACTTTCCACATGTGTTTGGGCGTGCAGCTGCTGCCAGGTGCCCTGAGCCTCAGTTCCTTCACTAATTGTGTGTAATGGTTTCTGATTCTGCTAAGGGCATGCGTGGCCACACCTCCCCTGCTTTTATCAGGGTTAGTGTGTGTACTTGAAATGCTGTCCCCAGCCAATTGCTGAGGGGCAGCTCCTATATAAAGGCTCCCCGCCCTATGGACGGGGCCTGAGCTACTCACAAAGCTTCTCAACCTTGCCATGTGTGTTGGGTGCCTTGATTCCTGTTTTGTCCTGTTCCTGTGCCTGTCCTGGAGGCGGTATATCCAGGCCTGAATCCTTGATCCTGTACCTGTCCTGTACCTGACCCTGTCTGAACTGTGTCCGCTGTGTTATGTTCCTGGAGGTCCTTCTGTGTCCTGAACCCTGTGTCCAGTGACTTTGACTCTTTGCTAACTGACTTTCTGTGATATAACCTGGGTTCATCTTGGAAGTAGGAGTGCGGTGTGTCTGCTGAGTTTCTGCTACTCTGTGCTCAGCTTGTTATTCGGTGCTATCCCCAGCTGGCTCCTGTTCAACCCGGTGGGGCTTGCACCAGACCCCTTGGGTTCCTTTTTAGGTCGCTGCCAGATGTTCAGAGTCCGATGACCGTGGCCTCTTGCCCGGAGCCTGATGACCACGGCCTGATGTCCGATGTCTGAGGACCTCTTCCAGATGTCCGGATCCTGTTGTGAATACTCTGGAGGTGACTTCTGAGCTGGGGCTCCCTCTGGTGGTTGCTGAGGGTATTGAACTGATTGCTGAATGGCCTTCAGCTGGCTCTAAATGGTCTGATATAAGTGACCTGAACTCCCTTCAGCCTTGCCGGTAATCAATTGTTCTTCCTGGTCTTGCTTGGAGCTCAGCTTGCATTCCTGCTCTCATTGAGATAAATGATTTGCTTTTTTTTTTTCCTCTGGTTGGATTTTCCTTGCTGGTTTGCTGCTTAGCAGTAGACTTCAGCCTGGTCCCCTTTTGGTGCAAACACAAACTGAGCACAATGCAGCGCCAGGCCCCAAAAGGGTACCAGGCTGAAGTCTACTTATGAGTAAGGGAGAACTGTAAAAGGTCAATGATGAATTGAATTAAGTCTTCATCTAACTTAGTCATTCTTAAACAGGACATCGACGCTGCGACCCATGGTCATGCCGTATGGACGTATAGAGTGCCTCAACATCACAAACTACTAGATACATATTTTCTTCCACTTGAATGTCATTTAACCAATTTAATATATCAGTTGTATCTTTAATAAACGATGGAAGCGTTTCAACACATTTCTGACGATTGTGATCTATAAATCTAGAAATCTTTTCAGACAAGATGCCCATACCCGACACTATAGGCCGCCCAGGTGGATTGCTTGCGTTTTTATGTATTTTTGGTGTTAGATACAGTACAGACCAAAAGTTTGGACACACCTTCTCATTTATGAAGCATGGAGGAGGAGGTGTGATGGTGTGGGGGTGCTTTGCTGGTGACACTGTTGGGGATTTATTCAAACTTTAAGGCATACTGAACCAGCATGGCTATCACAGCATCTTGCAGCAGCATGCTATTCCATCCGGTTTGCGTTTAGTTGGACCATCATTTATTTTTCAACAGGACAATGACCCCAAACACACCTCCAGGCTGTGTAAGGGCTATTTGACCAAGAAGGAGAGTGATGGGTGCTACGCCAGATGACCTGGCCTCCACAGTCACCAGACCTGAACCCAATCGAGATGGTTTGGGGTGAACTGGGCCGCAGAGTGAAGGCAAAAGGGCCAACAACTGCTAAGCATCTCTGGGAACTCCTTCAAGATTGTTGGAAGACCATTTCCGGTGACTACCTCTTGAAGCTCATCAAGAGAATGCCAAGAGTGTGCAAAGCAGTCATCAAAGCAAAAGGTGGCTACTTTGAAGAACCTAGAATATAAGACATATTTTCAGTTGTTTCACACTTTTTTGTTAAGTATATAATTCCACATGTGTTAATTTATAGTTTTGATGCCTTCAGTGTGAATGTACAATTTTCATAGTCATGAAAATACAGAAAAATCTTTAAATTCACACAGGTACAATCTCTACAACCTCTGCTTGCTGGGATCTGACTTTTACTACTGTGCAACCTTTCCCTTTTAAATGGTACAATCTCTACAACCTCTGCTTGCTGGGATCTGACTTTTACTACTGTGCAACCTTTCCCTTTTAAATGGTACAATCTCTACAACCTCTGCTTGCTGGGATCTGACTTTTACTACTGTGCAACCTTTCCCTTTTAAATGGTACAATCTCTACAACCTCTGCTTGCTGGGATCTGACTTTTACTACTGTGCAACCTTTCCCTTTTAAATGGTACAATCTCTACAACCTCTGCTTGCTGGGATCTGACTTTTACTACTGTGCAACCTTTCCCTTTTAAATGGTACAATCTCTACAACCTCTGCTTGCTGGGATCTGACTTTTACTACTGTGCAACCTTTCCCTTTTAAATGGTACAATCTCTACAACCTCTGCTTGCTGGGATCTGACTTTTACTACTGTGAAACCTTTCCCTTTTAAATGGTACAATCTCTACAACCTCTGCTTGCTGGGATCTGACTTTTACTACTGTGCAACCTTTCCCTTTTAAATGGTACAATCTCTACAACCTCTGCTTGCTGGGATCTGACTTTTACTACTGTGCAACCTTTCCCTTTTAAATGGTACAATCTCTACAACCTCTGCTTGCTGGGATCTGACTTTTACTACTGTGCAACCTTTCCCTTTTAAATGGTACAATCTCTACAACCTCTGCTTGCTGGGATCTGACTTTTACTACTGTGCAACCTTTCCCTTTTAAATGGTACAATCTCTACAACCTCTGCTTGCTGGGATCTGACTTTTACTACTGTGCAACCTTTCCCTTTTAAATGGTACAATCTCTACAACCTCTGCTTGCTGGGATCTGACTTTTACTACTGTGCAACCTTTCCCTTTAAATGTGCCTGCTGAATGTTTGCTAAATTAATTTGTTGCATTGTATTCAATACTTACTGCTGTATAGCCATGCTGGGGCCAGTAGAGATGCTATCAGGTGCAAGGTGTTACCAGCATATGGATGCAGCCAGGCCCTGTGCCTTTGATTGTCTATCCTCCCCTGGTGTGCTGGGCAGCTGCTAATTTATCCCAAAGCAGCTACCACAACTCCTCCCACCTGATCCTCTACTCAGTCCTATATATTCAGTAGCAGCCTAAGGGGGGCACGCGTCATCTCCCTGCAGCAGAAGTACCACTGCAGCAAAAGTACAGTGAAGCTGCAGTTATTTCAACGGCAGTTAGTCACGGCAGGAGTCAGGACCCCACACTATGTCTCTTTTGGGTATGTCTGCTGAGTAAGCACTTCCAATTACTTGTACCTGGCTTTTCTATTTACCCATCTCACTCTTTCACCATGTTTACATATGCCTTCACAGTGTTTGCTCCGTTAATCCTCTCTCTCCTTCGCTATCCCCAAACCCCAGCACCCTCTAATCAAATAATCATCTCCCCTTCCCTCCTTCCTCCCCACCTGTCCTCCTCTGCTGACCTGCTCCTCAACCTCAAATCTGTCCTAATAAAACACAAAACAAGCTTCCCTCTCTCCTTCTCCCACCTGCTCTCCCTTTCTCTGCTCCTCCTCACTGCTGGTGACATATCTCCCAATCCTGGACCTCCACAGTTCATACCCACCATTAGTACTCCTTCCTACCGCTCCCTATCTAATAGGAACTACCGCAATCTTTCCAACGTAAAACCTGTGCCATTGACACCCACCCCCCTGCTCCCTCTCTCTGGAGCACTCTGGAATGCCCGCTCCATCTGCAATAAGCTTCATGTGATTCATGACCTCTTTCTCTCTCGCAATCTTGCTTTCCTCGCCCTCACAGAAACATGGCTGACACCCTCTGACACCGCCTCCCCTGCTGCGCTGTGTTACGGTGGCCTCCAATTCACTCACACTCCTCGCCCTGGAAACAGACATGGTGGAGGAGTGGGTGTTCTCCTTTCCTCTAACTGCAACTTTAACCCAATCCCACCTCTTCCCTCCCTAATCCTCCCTTCCTTTGAAGTCCACTCTGTCCGCATCTACTCTCCCTCCAACCTCCAAGTGGCCGTCATATACCAACCTCCAGGTCCGACCACTGCCTTCATCGACCAATTCACTACCTGGCTTCTTCACTTTCTCTCCACTGACATCCCCACCATCATCATGGGTGACTTCAACATCCCCACTGATACCCTTCAGTCAGCAGCCTCCAAACTTCTGTCCCTTACTTCATCCTTTGGACTTACTCAGTGGTCCTCCTCAGCCACCCACACGGATGGTCATACATTAGACTTGGTCTTCACCCGCCTCTGCTCTCTATCTAACTTCACCATCTCCCCTCTCCCTCTATCCGACCACCATCTACTCACTTTCTCATCCCTGTCCTTCTCTCCTGTCACCCATGTCCAGCAACACGTGCACCCCCGCAGACACCTTGCACACCTAGACATCCACACACTCTCTGACTCTATTCTTTCACTGGCATCAATATCCTCACTCCACGATACAGACAGTGCCACTGCTTTCTACAATGCCACTCTCACATCGGCTATTGACACGGTCGCCCCTCTCGTTCATGGCAGAGTGCGACGTACCAACAGACAACCTTGGCACAATAACACCACTAAAAAGCTCCGGCAAGTGTCCAGGATTACAGAGCGGCGTTGGAAAAAAACAAATTCGCAAGACGACTTCACTGCATTCAAACAAGCAACACTCTCTTTCAAATCTGCCCTCACCTCTGCTAAACAGGCCTACTTCACAACCCTCGTATCTTCCCTATCCTACAACCCCAAACAGTTATTCAAAACTTTTAACTCCCTCCTCCGCCCACCACTGCCCCCTCCTACCTCCCTCATCTCTGCTGAGGACTTTGCCACACACTTCAAAATAAGATCGACCAAACAAGGCAAGTCTTCATTGTTCAACCACCTCAACCACTTTGTATACCAGACCAATGCCCCAACCCCATAACCTCCCTCTCCAACATAACTGAAGGGGAGCTTAATTGTCTTCTCTCCAAATCGCACCTCACAACCTGTGCACTTGACCCCATCCCAACCCACCTCCTCCCCAACCTCACCACCACTATTATTCCATCCCTAACCCACCTCTTCAACCTATCACTAACTTCCGGTACCTTCCCTTCTGCTTTCAAGCATGCCACAATCACGCCTATTCTTAAAAAGCCAACCTTCGACCCAACCGCTATGTCCAGCTATCGCCCAATATCGCTGCTCCCATTCGCTTCCAAACTCCTGGAGCTGCATGTCCACGCTGAGCTTTCCTACCACTTCTCTTCTAACTTGCTCTTTGACACTCTACAATCTGGTTTCCGCCCCTATCACTCCACTGAGACAGCCCTGACCAAAATTACTAATGACCTACTTACAGCCAAAGCGAACAGACAATACTCTATACTCCTGCTTCTTGACCTGTCCTCTGCTTTTGACACAGTTGACCACTGCCTTCTACTACAGATTCTTTCCTCCTTTGGCGTCAAAGACCTCGCCCTATCCTGGATCTCCTCATACCTTTCCAACCGCACATTCAGCGTCTCCCACTCACACACTACCTCCTCGTCCCACCCTCTCTCCGTTGGAGTCCCCCAAGGATCTGTTCTAGGACCCCTACTCTTCTCAATCTATACACTTGGCCTGGGGAAACTCATAAAGTCCCACGAATTCCAGTACCACCTTTACGCTGATGACACTCAGATCTACCTCTCTGGCCCAGACATCACCTCTCTGCTATCCAGAATCCCGGAGTGTCTATCAGCCATATCCTCCTTCTTCTCCTCCCGCTTCCTCAAACTCAATGTGGACAAATCTGAACTCATAATCTTTCCCCCATCCCACAGATCTTCCTTACCTGACCTATCTATCACAATTAACGACATCACGCTTTCCCCCGTACCAGAAGTCCGCTGCCTCGGAGTAACCCTTGACTCTGCCCTGTCCTTCAAACCGCACATCCAAGCTCTTTCTACCTCCTGTCGCCTTCAGCTCAAAAATATTTCAAGAATCCGTCCTTTCCTCAACCCTCAATCTACTAAAATGATTGTGCACGCCCTCATCATCTCCCGCCTCGACTACTGCAACACCCTTTTCTCTGGCCTCCCTGCTAACACCCTCGCACCTCTCCAGTCCATCCTTAACTCTGCTGCACGACTAATTCACCTCTCTCCTCGCTACTACTCCGCTTCTCCCCTCTGCAAATCTCTTCACTGGCTCCCATTCCCTCAGCGTATCCAGTTCAAATTACTAATACTGACCTACAAGGCCATCTATAATCTGTCTCCTCCTTATATCTCTGAACTAATCTCCCGATATCTTCCCTCACGTAATCTCCGATCCTCCCAAGACATCCTTCTCTCCTCCACACTTATTCGCTCCTCACCCAACCGCCTCCAAGACTTCTCCCGAATATCCCCCATCCTCTGGAATTCTTTGCCCCAACACGTCCGACTATCAAACACATTCGGATCCTTCAGACGGAACCTGAAAACCCATCTCTTCAGGAAAGCCTACAGCCTGCAATGATCCCTGCTGTCTCCTCACCACTACCGGAGATATCGCCTCAACCAACACTGGAACTGCTGCAACCCACCAACCTGCTGTCTCCTGCCTCACAATCCTGTAGAATGTAAGCCTACAGCCTGCAATGACCCTGCTACCTCCTCACCACTACCGGAGATATTGCCTCAACCAACACCGGAACTGCTGCAACCCCCCGACCTACTGTCTCCTGCCTCACAATCCTGTAGAATGTAAGCCCGAAAGGGCAGGGTCCTCTCCCCTCTGTATCAGTCTGTCATTGTTAGTTTGTTTACTGTAAGTGATACCTGTAATTTGTATGTAACCCCTTCTCATGTACAGCACCATGGAATCAATGGTGCTATAGAAATAAATAATAATAATAATAAATAAGAAGGTGTGTCCACACTTTTGGTGTGTACTGTAAAATGTTGGGATTACTGGATGGTGCACAGTCAATCCCTCTTGCATTTTTTTTTAGTAATTACACCTGTGTCCATGCCTACTTTCAATATGAAGTCTTACTCATATTTAAACTGATGTAAAGGATTGCTATCCAATTTCTTATAACAATCTGTCATATTCAGCTGTCTAAAGGCTTCACGTTCATACATATCTGTAGGCCATAACATAACATTTCCCCCTTATCAGCTGGTTTAATCTCCAGGTTTTTCATATTCTTCAATTCGCTAATGGCTCTATTTTGAATTGATGATAGATTGAATATAGGGAGTTTTACAGAAATTTGGGCCATATCATCCTTCATTAATTTTACAAAAATATCAACATTTGGACATAGTCCAGAAGGGGGGAAATGCTGTGAATGCCCATGCAGATATGTAGGTCCGTCTCCATCATCTAATGTCTCTTGTTCAGCTAAAAGATCTTCAAGATCAGCCAAAGCTTGTTGTTCAATATTGGTAGGAAAACTGTTCTTACATTGATTGACAAAATATTTTTTAAACGTTAGCTTCCTAGCGAATAATTTGAGATCTTTAGTCATATTAAATGGATTAAAAGCAGCTGTTGGTGGAAAATTTTGTCTGGTCAGATGAGACCAAAATTTAACTCTTTGGGTGACATAATACACACCATCTTTGGAGGCGAAAAGACACTGCATATCACCTGAAAAACCCTATACCAAAAGTGAAGTTTGGAGGTGGTAACATCAAGGGGTGGGGCTGTTTTTCCGTATAAGTGTCAGGACTCAAACCCATCCGGTCTTGTGCACCAGGCGGCAGCTTTTCTCTCTGAGCTATTCAGCTCGCTGGACAGTTATGTGCTAACCCAGATACTTATACCTGTGTTCTTTCTGATTGTTTCCATCCCGAGTTCCTGATTGGCTCCACCTTGATTGAACACCCTATTTAAACCTGGCATTGCCCTTCCTTGCGAGATTATTGAGTACCAGCCTCTAGTCAAGCTTCATTTCACCTGCTCATTATAAGATTATACTGCTGCTTCCGTGTATCGACTCCTTGGCTATCCCAGACTAAGCTACATGCTGCTCCTTTAAACTACATTGCTGCTCCTGTGTATCGACGCCTTGGCTATCCCTGGCTATGCTACGTGCTGCTGCCGACCCTAGTGATTGCAATACCACTACTCCAACCCAGGTCAGTCCTTAACAATACAGCACTGGCAAACTTCATGTAATTAAAGAAAGGATGAATGGACAAATCTCCCGAGGCATACTTAATAAAAATCTTTTGCCTTCTACCAGGATAATGCAGATGAAATGAGGGCTGACATTTCAGCAAGAAAATTATTCCAAACATGCAGTCAAGGAAACTCTCAATTGTTTTCTGAGAAAGAAAATAAAGCTACTATAATGGTCCAGCCAATCATGTGACCTAAATACAATAGAAAATTTATGGAAGGAACTAAAGCTCAGAGTTCATAGAAGAAGCCCATGGAAACCTGAGTATCTGAAGAGTGTTTGTGTGGAAGAATGGGGCAAAATCACACCTTAGCAATGCATGCAACTAGTTTCTCCATACAGGAGGCGTCTTGAAGCTGTCATTACCAACAAAGGCTTTTGTATGAAGTATTAAGTAAATTCAGTAAGCAGGATCAATACTTTTTCCCTGAGTCATTTCTCTTATTACACATAACTTAATTTATTGACATTTATGGTTTGATTTCTTTGTCTGTGTGGGTTCGATGGGTTGTTACCGTCATCTGGTGAGAATTTCATGTCCATAGCACTTTTAGAAATATATTTACTTAGAAAATTGGTGACATGTTGAATACTTATTTCACCTGCTATATAAGTATCATGTACAGATGCAATCAGTGACTCACAGATTACGTTATCTCTATCCATAATTGTTTTTTTCCCTTTTATCCATCATACCCAGGTTACCATTACAACTTCTTCTATCCACTACTCATCTCTCCAGAATGCAACACAATGTCATGTTTGGCTCATCACTTTTCAGCATCCTGCACTCTTCCTCCCATCTCCATACAAACCACATGGTGTTATACCCATCCAAAGTGCCCCAGGCAGTCAAAATGCCCCTTGGTGCATTATACATTAATAGTACCCTCCTTTTATAATGCCCATGGTAGGGGTGGGCAATTAATTTTCCCAAGGGGCACATGATATATTGTCACTGTTGTGGAAGGCCAAATCAACCAGCGAATCAAAACCATATAATTTACTGCTTTTTATAAACTTTATAAAAAACTGTACATCAAATAGCTTCTATTATTCAGCTGTTGCAGTATGATCAACAGCTCCCAAAACAATATGATGTCCTCACACACAATATTATGTCCCCACAAAGCCCCCTATAGAGTAAGATGTCCCCACACAGCCTCCATACACGGTATGATGTCTCATATACACCCTTTCACAGTAATATTGCCCCACACAGCCTACTTGCACAGTATTTTGTCCCTACATAGTCCTTTATACAGAATGATGTCACCACACAGCCCCTTTACACAGTACTATGTCCCCACACAGCCTACTTGCACAGTATTATGTCCCTACATAGTCCCTCATACAGAATGATGTCACCACACAGCCCTCTTGCATACTATTATATTCCCACAGCCCTTCTTACACAGTATTATGTCACCACACAGCCCTCTTACATAGTATTATATTCCCACACAGCCATCTTACATACTATTATATTCCCACACAGCCCTCTTACATAGTATTATGTCACCACACAGCCCTCTTATATAGTATTATATTCCCACACAGCCCTTCTTGCACAGTATTATGTCACCACACAGCCCTCTTACATACTATTATATTCCCACACAGCCCTCTTACATACTATTATATTCCCACACAGCCCTCTTACATAGTATTATATTCCCACACAGCCCTCTTACATAGTATTATATTCCCACACAGCCCTCTTACATAGTATTATACTCCCACACAGCCCTCTTACATAGTATTATATTCCCACACAGCCCTCTTACATAGTATTATATTCCCACACAGCCCTTCTTGCACAGTATTATGTCACCACACAGCCCTCTTACATACTATTATATTCCCACACAGCCCTCTTACATAGTATTATATTCCCACACAGCCCTTCTTGCACAGTATTATGTCACCACACAGCCCTCTTACATAGTATTATACTCCCACACAGCCCTCTTACATAGTATTATATTCCCACACAGCCCTCTTACATACTATTATACTCCCACACAGCCCTCTTACATAGTATTATATTCCCACACAGCCCTCTTACATAGTATTATATTCCCACACAGCCCTTCTTGCACAGTATTATGTCACCACACAGCCCTCTTACATACTATTATATTCCCACACAGCCCTCTTACATACTATTATATTCCCACACAGCCCTCTTACATAGTATTATATTCCCACACAGCCCTCTTACATACTATTATATTCCCACACAGCCCTCTTACATACTATTATATTCCCACACAGCCCTCTTACATACTATTATATTCCCACACAGCCCTCTTACATAGTATTATATTCCCACACAGCCCTCTTACATAGTATTATATTCCCACATAGCCCTCTTGCACAGTATTTTGTCCCCACAGAGACCCCCATGCAGAAAAATGTTGCCACACAACCTGTTTGCACAGTATTATATCCCCCCACTCCCACTTAAATAGCATTATACCCCACACAAATGAATGTCCCCATATAGTCCCCTTGCACAGTATTATGTCAGTATTGGCATCTTGGCAATAACAAGCTGGAATTTTATAAAATACCCGTTGTGAACCATAAGAGTACATTAGAAGGACAGTTGTCAAAGGATGGTCATATTCCGATGCAGAGAGTTCAATGCTGTCATAAGACTGCTCAGGTCTCTATTTCCTGCACTGATCACAGATATCAGAGAAGTTTTTGTTAGGAGGACCCACTAAACTGCTCTCATGTATCTTTTGCAAATAAACAGTAATTGTGCAGAAATAAGTAATCTGTAAGTATCCTGCAGAGGTTGTGTTAAAGTGGACCTGTCAATCCCACCTTTCAGGCAGTAGCATAGGATATTTAGATTTTAAGGAATGTAATCTGTATTGTCATGTCATTTCTGTTTAAATAATGCCAGGACCCAGCGACCCTCAGTGATTCCAACTCAAGCTACCCACACACATTGTTTGACATCTTTCCCACTAAGAGTTTGCATGAAAGGAGAGCTGTCAATCACTGTATGAGCTGTGGAAGCAAGATGGTTTAGGTAGATGTCAGTAAGCTACACTGAAATGTCTGTATGTTGTGTGTAGGTGCTTGTTTACACGCTGCAAATTTCCAGTGTTTTTTCAAGGGTAAAAAAAGTTGCACTTTACCATACCGGCAAAGTAAATGAAATTTCTGAAAGCTCATGCACATGCTGCTTATTCTCTTCTTGCAGGTTTGAACCCTGAAATCATTATTTCAAATTTGCATCATGTCAATTCTTTCAGGATTTTTGCACTTTTTCTCACCAATTCTAATGAATGGGAATAAAAACAAGAGTAAAAACACATCAAAAAGAATGTAAAAACCTGTCAAAAACGTGCAGATTTTGCGCAATGTTTTTCCTGCCAACAGGAAAAACACAGAAAAATCTGCTGCAAATCCTCAAAGTGTGCACATACCCTAAACCAGAATGATTGGTATTTCTACATAGGATATGTATGGTATAGAACAATGTGTCTACGCTGGGTGTACACAAATGTAATTTTTTTTGTTCTAGATTGTAAATATGCAGTACTGAAATAGAGTAATCCTGGACGATCATTATAGGGCAATGCTGCCACAGCACCGAATGGGTAAACATGGCACAGTGCCCGGCAAGTGACCTCATATTACCTCTGTGCTCAGGCCAGTGTTGTTGTTCGGAGTGTGCCCTGTACACAGTATTTGTGTTACAAGGACACATTTAGGACATACAGAACTCTTCACTTCCAGCTACTTAGAATCTTTTAATGTATACCTCAAATGGAAGGCCAGGTATTGTCAGCTAAAGGCGCCATATCTGCTTTAAATGCCCTTTAAGTATCATTTTCCCAGCAACTTATTACCCATAGATACAATTTACTTGAAAAGTGGCCCTTCTTCTTTCCCGAAAGACTAATGGAAATGAAAAGGAAAAAATGGAAATTCCAATGTAAAATTCAACTCTGATGTAAACATGGAAACCTGAATCAAAAACTTATCAGGGAACATTTATTTATGGAAACATTGTTTAAATATTTTATGGGAACATTATATAAAGAAAAGGCTGCTGTATGAAAAATTAAAAAAAAATCACAGCACATTCAATGATCATGTTGGTTAAATGATATAACTTTTGTTATATTTTTTGGTAATAGATCTTTCAGGACTGATAGGGCTTTATTTACTATTTTACACACATATAAGAGCTGACTGACTTTGCTGATGATTACTGTCCTTGTTTCTTATTATATTGTTATTATTGTGCTTTGGAAAAAGCACTATATTGTTATTCACATTATTCTTTTTCCGTGTTCTTCTTCTTCTCCAGATTTGCGCAATTAATACAGCCCGAACCGCTCGGTGTACAGACTCCGTTCAAACAAGGTTTTGAAGCTAGCTGCCGTGACAGGTGTGCTAAGTATTTTTGGAGTCGATCGGATTTTTTGCTTTTTAACCCTTTACGTTTGAAAAAAAAAATCTTCCCATTGGAATGCATTGATTTTGAACTTAAATGTACGTCTCGGGCTTGGAATTTTTTAAAATCGAAAAATGATATTTTTCCTCCGACTGTTAACCCCCTGAGGACATTTTTGTAGAAAAAAAATTTTGCCACCTCAAAACGTGCGTAAAAAAATGGCGTAAAAATAAATTGCCATAGGAATTAATGGCCCCATTGTAATCAATGGGCTCCCATATAAATCAATAATATAGCTGTGAGGCGTTTGTAAGGACCAACTACCACACCAGCTATAAATTACCCGGTTGCTAGGTGACAACCCATGAACTATAGTGACCCCGGGTAGTAGGTGGCACAGCCATGAATTTTAATGACCTGAACTGGAAACACAAACTCCCATAGGAATTTAAATAGCCATAGATTATTGCGGAGGCTGCCATGTATGCAAATCTAGCATCATCACATGACCTTATTGGCCAATAGAATCTTGTAGGTACTTCATTCACGGCCTAACTGGGATACACAAGGTCACATGACAACTACTGGCCAATGGAAGCTCCCAGGTTCTAATGTTGTTGCCTCACTGAACTGACAGTCAAATGTTTCTTCTCCAGAACGTCCCAGGGCCCTGCAACTTTGGCCCCCAAACATCACAGGGGCCCCGCAATGTTGGCCCCAAAACGTCACGGGGCCCCGCAATGTTGGCCCCCAAACGTCACGGGGCCCCGCAATGTTGGCCCCCAAACATAACGGGGCCCCGCAATGTTATGTTCGCTCAACACTACCGGGCACCAATTCAAAGCACAATCTGTAGTTCCTTCAGGAAATACACATCTAGTTATTATTATGTTGTCTTGTTTCTTTTCACATGTAAAGCGTTATGGAATATATGGCGCTATTATAATCATTTACTAGTATACATATGCCAGAAAACTGTCTGTTGCTTTCACCATTTATTATTTCTTCATTTTACTTATACAGAACCATCATTTTCCACAACACTTTACAGACATCTTCATCACTGTCCCCATTAATGCTCACCATCTAAATTCCCTATCAGTATGTCTTTATAGTTTGGGTAGAACCCAAAGCAACCAGAGCAAACTCACACAAACACGGGGAGAACATACAAACTCCTTTTAGATGTTGTCCTTGGTGGGATTTAAACCCAGGATCCCAGTGCTGCCAAACAACAGTGCTAACCACTGAGCCACCCTGCTACCCCACATTTATTGTGTGTTTTAGGCCTCCTTCACAGGTACGTGTTTCTGGTACTTGCCGTATCTGTTTTTTTCACGGATACCACATGTACCCATTAGAACCTATGCTGTTATGCACATGTCCTTGTCTTTACAGCAAACGTGTGTGCAAAGCACACAGAGACATCTTTGTTTTTTCTGTCAGCACAGAAGGCAAAGGCCAATACAAGTCTAAGGGTCCGTGAAAAACACGTAATGCACACGGATGACATCGCTGTGCCATGTGTATACTATACATGTTTAACATTACAAAGTGTACGGGAAGCTTTGTAATTTAATTCTTTCTTTATTAATATCGGAAGAACACTAATGGCACGCTGATGACACACTGATGGCACACTGATGACACACTGATGACACACTGATGACACACTGATGATACACTGATGACACACTGATGGCACACTGATGATACACTGATGACACACTGATGACACACTGATGGCACGCTGATGACACACTGATGGCACACTGATGACACACTGATGACACACTGATGACACACTGATGGCACACTGATGATACACTGATGACACACTGATGACACACTGATGGCACGCTGATGACACACTGATGGCACACTGATGACACACTGATGACACACTGATGACACACTGATGGCACACTGATGGCACACTGATGACACACTGATGATACACTGATCACACACTGATGACACACTGATGACACACTGATGATACACTAATGATACACTGATGACACACTGATGACACACTGATGGCACACTGATGTCACACTGATGCACACTGATGATACACTGATGACACACTGATGACACACTGATGATACACTGATGGCACACTGATGGCACACTGATGACACGCTGATGACACACTGATGGCACACTGATGAAACACTAATGACACACTGATGGCACACTGATGATACACTAATGACAACACTGATGCACACTGATGACACACTGATGACACACTGATGACACACTGATGACACACTGATGACACACTGATGACACACTGATGATACACTAATGATACACTGATGACACACTGATGGCACGCTGATGCTGATCACACGATGACAACTGGCACACTGATGACACACACTGATGACACTGATCACTGATGACACACTGATGGCACACTGATGACACACTGATGACACACTGATGATACACTAATGATACACTGATGACACACTGATGGCACGCTGATGACACACTGATGCACACTGATGACACACTGATGACACACTGATGATACACTAATGATACACTGATGACACTGATGGCACGCTGATGACACACTGATGGCACACTGATGACACACTGATGACACACTGATGATACACTAATGATACACTGATGATACACTGATGACACACTGATGGCACACTGATGACACACTGATGACACACTGATGAGCACACTGATGACACACTGATGACACACTGATGATACACTAATGATACACTGATGACACACTGATGGCAGGCTGATGACACACTGATGGCACACTGATGACACACTGATGACACACTGATGATACACTAATGATACACTAATGATACACTAATGACACACTGATGGCACGCTGATAACACACTGATGGCACACTGATGACACACTGATGACACACTGATGATACACTAATGATACACTGATGACACACTGATGATACACTAATGATACACTGATGGCACACTGATGACACACTGATGAAACACTGATGATACACCGATGACACACTGATGGCACACTGATGATACACTGATGACACACTATGACACACTGATGATACACTGATGGCACACTGATGACACACTGACGAAACACTGATGATAAACTGATGACACACTGATGATACACTGATGGCACACTGATGGCACACTGATGACACACTGATGAAACACTGATGACACACTGATGATACACTGATGACACACTGATGGCACACTGATGGCACACTGATGACACACTGATGATACACTAATGATACACTGATGGCACACTGATGAAACACTGATGATACACTGATGATTAGTGTTGAGCGATACGATACTGCAAATATCGGATATCGGCCGATATTAGCTGTATCGGCCTTTCGATTCCGAATACCGATATTTTCGTCATATCGAATACCGGAATCGGGATTGTCACTGTCATTGTCAGTGTCCGTCGGTCGGGTCTGTCACTGTCAGTGTCCGTCGGTCGGGTCTGTCAGGAGTCAGCGGCACTTACCTGGCAGAAGATCTCCGGCGGTCACGTCCTGGACTGCTTGATGGCCGCCATTATCTTCTCCCTGGCGGTCACATGCAGTTTTTCGCGATAACTGCAGTGACTGCTGGGTAATCCCGGCCGTAAAGCAGTCAGTCCGATGACGTCACCGCCGGGGAAGCTGTGCTGCGCCGGGATGACAGGCTCTGCCTGTCATTCTGATGTAGCAGAGCTGGATCGTCGTGGGACACTCGTTACTATGGACTGCGTCGGACAGGTGGTATACTGCTGTTTTTTTTCTTCATTTTTTTACAGGAGATCGATGGCGTCGCAAGATGAGACTGTAATAAAAGTAATGAAAACTGTGTTGTGTTTTTTATTAAATTAAAAAATTTTTTATGAACATTCACCCGTCCGGGTACATCAACAATTTAACTATTTACATATTTAACTATTTACATACAGGGACCCTGTCCGGGTTATTTATAATTCTTTGGCAGGGGTGTTCCAGGTACCACCTGGTACTCTTCTGATGCTTGCCAAACATCCGAGACACCAAGGACCACCAGGACCTGATGACGTTGTGTGGCCTGTACAGTCAAGTCGTGACCCGCTATTTGGGTCTGTGTGGCCACCTCTTTCATCTCCCTCCGGGTCTGGACCCCTATGTCCCGGACTGAACGAACCCCAGGGGGCCTAACAGGCGCCGGGTACGGGCCAGCTATAGTTATCATGTCCATAGCTGGGGCTGCTGAGGAGACCACTGAGGGAGGCTGGGGAGATTTACGGCGTGGGGTGGGCACTTGTGCAGAGGCCTGGTTGGGGGAGGCTGAAGGCTCGGAGGGTCTGTCAGTTTCCTGACACTCTGGGGAGTAGGGGTCGCACCTGGTAACATTTAGGGTGTACCATCCATTGTAACCCCAGTGTCGGGTGTAAGTCACCAAGTCTCCTGGCAACAGGTCCCTCCCCGGGTGTCCTTCTGGGAGGTGAGTCTCCACGTCCCGCCGGGTCACAAAGACTTCTAAATAAAGTCCAGGCTCCTGGATGAAGCCCCAACCACCTTTCAATTTAAAGCTCCGTACTGCACCCTTACGCCGCGGCTCCCTCAGGGTTCCTTTATCTTTTCTCATCCGGTCCTTATCTGCCCGGTCCTTCTCGATGTGACGTTGGCGAAGTTTCTGGGATTCGCGCTGCTCCCTTTGTCGCTCTGCTTCCTTCTCCTAACGTCTCCACTCTTCCTCCTGACGCCGGTTGTAATTCTCCTCCAGCATCTCCACGTCTCCACCATCAAACTGCAGCTTATGATGTCCGGTTTGCGGCAGCTCTCCTGGCGCCCCCCCAGTCCTGGCGGCGCTCACCTGCGGAGGAAGCAGCCGGCTCTGGAACAGATGACAGTCGGGGCTCCGGTACAGACTGGTAGACCTCTGGTGCCTGCGCGGCCTCCTCCATGAGGACGGGTGTCGCTTCTTCTGTCTCAGCGACGGGGGCAGACAGCGGGATCTGGGGTGCTGCCGGTGCAGAGGTTTTAGCAGGAACGGGTGCCTCCACTGCGACAACGTCAACCGGATCACATTGCAAGGGCTGGGATGCCCGCACGGACTCCTCTACTAGAACGGGTGCCTCACCTTCCGGTACAGACACTTCAGGTAAGAGGGATTGGCGCCGCTCCAAGTTTAGTTTTAGGGCACGCCAGCTGGCTTCCATCCTGGCGACCTCCTCCCGGTGCCGGGCCAGGTCTCTCAGGGTATCCTCCGCTTCTTGCAGCGTAGGAGGGTTTCCAGGCCGGGTGCCCAACGGTGGTTCCGTGGCGATCGGGTCGCTTCCGTGGGGGGAGAGCTCTGACTGCTCCATCCCTTCACACTTCTGCTCGTGTCCATTAGCCATCTCTGCCAAGTCACATGTGTCATTAGCATCTGGAGAGGGCCCCTCTTTTGTAGTGAGGCGGGACCTTCGTGTTAGGCTACTTTCACACATCAGGCTTTTTGAATCAGGCGCGGTCCGGCGTCGCGCCGGAGCGCCGGATGCGGCAATGAAATAAAAAACCTAATACGCCGGATCCGTTTTTCTGCCTGATCCGTTTTGCGGATCAGGCAGAAAACCTGATCCGGCGCATCAGTTTCATCCGTTTTTGGACGGATTACGACGGATCCGGTTTTCAATCACGCCCCTTTCATTTCAAAATCTGATTGGCTATTGTAAATCCTATATATACAGTGTTCCTACAGACCATCTTTGACAGGTTGTAGAGGAGCATTTTTGACTGATGAAGATGGAGGCGATTATTGGTAATATTTTCCGGAATCTCGTGGATTTCACAGCGGAGGCGAATCACTTGCGTTTTATCATTATGGAGAAGGAGAGAAGGATCGAGCAGCGCCTAAAGCGTCAGCGACAGCGCCGCCGTCGGATGTGGATACACCCCATCACGGCACAGCGACTAACCCGTGGAGTCTATTCAACACTCAATATGGAGCTAAGAGAGAATCCACATAAATTTTTTTCTTATCTTCGTATGAAGAAGGCAACCTTTGACATGTTGGTGGAGAGGATTGAAGACAAGATCAGGAGATGTGACACGTACTGCCGGTATTCGATTTATCCGTCGGAGCGTCTCATGGTGACAATAAGGTAAGCTATTATTTTTGAATGTGCTTGCTTGCACACAGTTGTATTGTTGTTTTTTATTCTAGGACTAAAAGGCAACAGAAGGATTACTACCGGTGCAATAAAAAATGGTCAAAAACTTGTGTGTGCTTATTTCATTCAATTGCATATTTATGTGTATCTTTGTGGGTAATGTTTAATACAATGTGGTTATTGTTATATTATTTTTTTGCTAACTTTTATGCTATGTGGGTATTGCTGTATTCTGTTTTGGCATGCTTGAATAATTTGTGGGTAGTGCCATGTTATGTTTTGGCGTACTTTTAATAGTTTGTGGGTAGTGCTATCTTATTTTTTGGTGTAATGTAATTTAATGTGGCTATTGCTCTATTCTGTTTTGGCGTACTTTTAATAGTTGGTGGGTAGTGCTATGTTCTTTTTTGGGATACTTGTAAACTATGTCTGTATTGTTTTATACTATGTGTGTAGTGATCTATTCTTTTTTTTGACTTTTAAAATTTTTGTACCTGAGTTCTGAGCATTGATATTTTTTTTTTTTTTTTTTTAGATTCCTTGCAAGTGGAGAATCACTCTCCTCACTCCATTTCCAATTTCGTTTGGGAATCTCTACCATATCTGGGATAATAAAGCACACATGCCGTGCACTCTGGGACTGTTTGGTCTCAGAATATATGCCTGAACCTACCACACAGCGGTGGATGGAAATAGCAGATAAATTCCAAAATATCTGCCAATTTCCAAATTGTCTTGGAGCGATAGATGGCAAACATGTCAGAATTGTGAAGCCATCAGGAAGTGGATCACAATATTTTAACTATAAAAAATATTTCTCCGTTGTGTTGATGGCCATCGCCGATGCCGAATATAGGTTCATTGCAGTCGATATAGGGGCATATGGTCGATCGAACGATTCTCAAGTATTCAAAATTTCAGCAATGGGACGTCGACTCTATGGCAACACATTCCATTTCCCAGCCCCTAGGCCGCTGCCTCAAACCACAGGCCCACCTATGCCATATGTGTGTGTTGGTGATGAGGCTTTCCAACTCTCAGAACATTTACTGAAACCATATGCCAGCAGAGGACTGAACCATAGCAAACGTATTTTCAATTACCGGCTGACTAGAGCCCGAAGAATGGTGGAGTGTACATTTGGAATACTTACTGCAAAGTGGCGGGTGCTAATGACAGCCATCAATTTGAAAACGGACACTGTTGACGAAGTAATAAAAGCCTGTGTGGTACTCCACAATGTTGTGATCTCCAAAGAACAATTGACCATTGAGGACCACCATCGACAAACAACTTTACACGATTACCATAATAATACTTATAGAAGTTCTGTTGCTGTTTCGAGGATGAGGGACAGATTTGCCCAGTACTTTATTTCAGCCGAAGGACAGGTAGACTGGCAGGATGAGCGTGTTTAATAAATTGTTATGTTTGTGTTTGTCCCCACATATTGCTACTGTTCTTAATCTTTATTACACATGTAACCTTACATAACATGTAATATTTTAAAGAAATGACAGACAAAAAATTGAATCAACCAATTCAACATTTATTGAAAAAATTTTAACAAGTTTGTTCAAGTTTACTTGAAAAATATCTTTCATAAAATTTTTGTTTTGCATCAAATGACTCGTATTTTTTTTTAAACCAAAAAAACAGAACATTACAAGGTTGTGTAGTGTGTGGTGGACATACTATTGGAGGGGCTGCGGGACACTTCGACCGTGGGAGTGTGTAGAAAGGACTGGGATGCTGGTGGGGAAGGAACATTAATAAGAGGTGAAGGGGTGGAAAGGGTTAAAGAATGGGAGGACAAGTTGGAGGCAGATTCGGTGATGGGTGGGGGTGCAGGGTGGGGCAGGTACTGGAGGAGCAGGTGATATGGTAGGGAATTGGTAGGGGGAAGGAGATTGGTAAGAGGTGGGAGTGTGGTACGGGGTAGTTTGTTGGTACGGGGTAGGTGGCTGGTACTGGGGAGGTTGTTGGTATTGAATAGGTGGACAGGAGTTGTTGAGGGGACTGGAGTTGGTGATGTGGCTGAAGGTGTTGAGGTGGCTGAAGGTGGGAAGGTGGCTGAATTTGGGAAGGTGGCTGAATTTGGGAAGGTGGCTGAATTTGGGAAGGTGGCTGAATTTGGGAAGGTGGCTGGTACTGGGGAGGTTGGTGATAGTGGGGAGGTTGCTGGAACTGTTGAGGTGGCTGATAATGAATAGGAGGGGGAGGAGGCACGATGACTGGAGGGGGTGGAGGTGGAGGAACAACTGGGGTGGATGGAGGAGGATGGGAGACAACCTGCACTAGAGCAGCGTGGCACGTGTGCATCACAAACATCTGCTGGTCAGCAGATAGCGGATCTATGCGCTCCGCAACCGACCGAAAAAAACTGTGGTTTGGGGATCCTCTTACCTCTGAACGCACAGTTTCCAGAAGTGTCTTCACCTCACCAACTAGTGAGGTTATCTGATTAACACCTGCGGTAACTTGCTCAGATAGCAACTTAAGGCAGTTCTGGAAAGATGCGTTCATGTGTAAGAACTCGGGCGCATAGTTACTTTCCTGACCCCTCTGCCGTTGCCGCCCAGTAGCCGCAGATGTACTAGAGGTGGCAGGGGCAGAAGGGTGGGGTAAAGGAAAATCTATCTGTTGACCAGCAGACTCATGCAATGCACTCGGCCACGCTGCTGCAGTGCTGGTTGAGGGGAAAGAGGGCTCACGTGTGGGTGCAGATGGGTCGGGGCGGTCAAAGTGTCCCTCGGTGCCGGTCTCCTCAGGGATCGCCTCAGTAGGGCCCAACTCTGCGGGCGCCCGAGTGCTGCTCACCGTGCTGTGGAATAAAGATAAAAGATACAATTAATAAAGTGTATTAAAAATGGCCCTGGCTGTGAAAAAAAAATTATAAATACATGTATTTTTTAATATTTACCTTCTGGTGACCATCGTTTCACGCAAGAACGCCAGAGCTCTTGCATATTTATATTTACTCTGGCGTCCTGAAGAACCACTCGGGGCCCGCATTTCTTTGTTGAACTCTTTCTTGAAGCGATCCCTGATAGACCGCCACCGCTTCACAATTCTCTCCCCTGAAACGAGATAGCACAAATTGGTTAGTATAATACATATGTGTTTTATACAAACTACAGTCCTCATGTCACCCATGGGTAATGTTTTCAGTATTTACATAGTGTTGGACCTAATGAAATCCTGAAAACATTACCTCTTGGGGTTCAAGAGGAGTGGAGTTGTGGAAACACAGGTTTAAATCCAGCATCCCTACTGAACTGTATATACTTACGCATTTTAGACTGTGACCGAGCTTCGAGGTCCTCCCAGTATCCAACAAGTAGGGAACAAACTTCATCCCAGAGCCAACGTGTCACTATCTGATCAGAATGGCAGCGGTCCCCCATGTTCCACAGCGGCTCCCGCTCTCTAATCAGATCTATCAATAGATCGATGTCGATCCCCTCCTCTCCGTCTGAGTCGGGAGCACGCTGTGAAGCCTTTAAAAAAAATTTGAAATAAAAAATTTTAATTAATAAATTATTAAAAAAAATTTTTAAAACTAAAAAAAAAAAAAAAATTATACTTACAGATGGAAGACCGCCGCGTTCTTCAGGTCGACTCTGGGAGGCACTGGTTTGACCTCTTGAAGCCACAGGTGCGGAAGACTGCCAAAAATTAAAAAAAAAATTAATTTTTCTTTTATTTTTTTTTTTATTTTTTAGGATGCGTTGTGTAGTGAGATGTTGTGTTGTAATGATGGATGCAGGAAACTTACGAATTGCGAGCCCACTCCGGGTATCTGTCCACCACGTCCTTCTTCTGGGAGCTCCTCTTGTTCAGATTCCTGTATTGAAAAGAAAAAAAAAAATGCATTGTTTTAAATAATCAAAAAAAAAAAAAATTATGATTTTGGAAACTTCTTTTTTCAAAAATACCGCTAAACGCTGCCGATGAGTGGGAGGGCTCCCAGAAGAACTACTGTCCTGCCGGCCATACTCAATTTCTATCAGAGATGCTCGTCTGTTGTGCATTAAAGAGTAGAATAAAATAAATTAATACATAGACACAATCATGCCCCGTGCTGAAAGAAAAAAAAATCTTGTTTGCGGTTATTTGTTTGAGATATTTACCAAATCTCATGATGGCGTCTTTTCTCTTACTGCCTAGGTTGTGGTGGTGGTGTCAATGACCTGTGGGCCTCCTATGCGTACTCTGCAGTGTATAAAAAAAAAAGTAAAAAAAAAAAAAGCTCAAACCATGGACCGGTCTGAAAGACAAAAAGTTCTGTTTGCAGTTATTTGGTTTGAGATATTATCACCGTCTTCTCTGGAATTGGCGCCTGTTCTTACGTTTAACTGCCTCGAGAGTTGAGTTGGGCTCCAGGTGGTGGTCACTGACCGTGGCCTCCTATGCTGTACTCTGCAGTGTAAAAAAAAAAAGAAAAGAAAAAAAAAAGGCTCAAACCATGGACCGGTCTGAAAGACAAAAGTTCTGTTTGCGGTTATTTGGTTTGAGATATTTACCGTCTCCTGGATGGCGTCTGTTCTTCTTCTGCCTCAGGTTGTGGTGGTGGTGTCACTGACCGTGGCCTCCTATGCTGTACTCTGCAGTGTAAAAAAAAAAAGAAAAAGAAAAAAAAAAAGGCTCAAACCATGGACCGGTCTGAAAGACAAAAGTTCTGTTTGCAGTTATTTGGTTTGAGATATTTACCGTCTCCTGGATGGCGCCTGTTCTTCTTCTGCCTCAGGTTGTGGTGGTGGTGTCACTGACCGCGGCCTCCTATGCTGTACTCTGCAGTGTAACAAAAATAACAAAAAGGAGAAAAAAAAAATGGCTCAAACCATGGACCGGTCTGAAAGACAAAAGTTCTGTTTGCGGTTATTTGGTTTGAGATATTTACCTGTGTAGCCCTGGTGGTAGGCACACGCAGTACCCTGGAGAGTGTATGGCGAGACGGCAGCTTAATGCTCAATATTCATTCACTCGACACATACTAGACACACCCCTAGGGTAGTGGAGTATACTCTAGAGGGAGTGGTCAAGGTAGTAGGTGTTAGAGTGATTAGTCTAGTTCCTGTCTTTGGACAGTGAGGACGTGTGGAGTAGAGTCTAGACTTCTGTGTGAGGAGACGTTTGGAGGGAGGAAAGAGTCTAGCCTGCTTCATCCCAGTTCATATCGTGGAGTCTGGTATAGGTGTTTGGAATACACCTTAGTCTAGTCAGAGCTGTATCACCTTCTCAACACACACTGAGGAAAGAAGAAGTATTAGCACGGAAAGTCTTCAGCATCCCTGTCTAAAGGACGGTATCAGGTTCAGAGACGTGCTCCTGCCTGTGATAACTGAGCATCTGTGGCTAACTTCATTGGAAGGAAAAGGAAAGAAGTGACTGCTCGACCCTTGGCTAGTTTTGAGTGCTTATGTTACCAGCGTGGACAAGGCGAAAGGCAAGTGGATTATAGGATTAGTGCTACAGGATTGCAGAAGTCCAGCACATTGCTACCGGTCACTGGGGACCGAAGAGTCACTGTTGTTTCAGGCACGGTGATAGGAAAACCAGGAATCTACCGGACCCTAGGTCGCGGCAGACAAGCCCCTTATAGTCAGTACGTAACTGGGGTCAGGGGGAGTGAAGACTTTGGAGTTCTGCAGGACCACGTAAGAATTCAGCTCCTTCATAGGAAGGCCCCTAACACTAAGCTGACTGGGCAGGTACAGCTTTGGATAAGCTGGAGAATTGAGGGAACTACGCTTCAGGCTGGTTGTACTCGTTTTATTGGAGTTAAAGGAGGCCCCTAACTTGTCCAGCTGCCGTCTCAAGATACACTCTCCTTGGATCAGCCTCCCTGGGACCTGCCTTATCATCTTGCAAGTAAAGGTATGGAAAGACGCTGACCGTGTGAGACTGTGTTCTTTATCTGCACTCGACTTCACAACTCACATAGACTTTGAGGGACCAGTCCCACCTGTAGGGGACCCGACATCTAGCTGCCTCACCATCCCCTCAGAGATCTACAGCAGCGCTGGTACTAATTACCAGAATACTACAGGTGGCGTCACGAACTGTATATAAACCTATCCCCTGTAAATATTCCCCCAACATACGCCAGACCGCCAGGGCCACAGACCGAGCCACAGCTACCTGTGACAAATCCCATAGACTTCCATGGGCTCGGCTCTGAGTACCCCATTGCCCTGGTAACCCACAATTGTGGTGGCGGGTCGACACAACTTTGGCGTCACGAACAGGATACGAAACTCGCGAAATTGCGAGCCCTGTGTGCCTAAGGACTTGTTTTTGTGAAAAGGACTGTTTGCACTTTTGGCGCCAAAATCGCCATTTTTGTCGCCATATTCGCGCCCTCAGGCGCTGGAGAAGAAGGTGGGCGTACCTTCGTGGGCGTCTACCCCCCTGTGGCGCGAAGAAAATGCCTGCCCTCTCAAAGTGCTACTACAACATGCGGTCCTGCCCTACAGCAAAGGAGGTCCGCCTCCTCTTCACCTTCCCTGCGAGGAGGAGGAGACGCAAACCCCACCTCCACGGAAGAGACCGGATGTCTCCGCAGGAAGAAGAGAGAATTTTCTGGAACATGATGGAGGCAGGACGTGTGCAGCCGAGCGGGGCAGCGGAGGAAGGCAGGCCCCGTGCCCCCGCCAAGCTGCCATCGGCATCAGAGTCTTGTGCGATCCTGCACCTGCAACAGGCGTTGCTAGAGCTCCAGGAGGAGAACGCACGCCTAAAGACGATGTTCCAACCTGGACTGGAGGAGATTGAGAGACGCCGATGTAACCTGCTGAAGTGGCAACTAACGAACACGGCGTCCTCTCCCCTCAATGAACCCCCACGATTCCAAAAACCGAATAGTCTGCTGCCCAAGGCGAAGGAGCAACCGGAGGCTGCCCCCGAAAGTACCGTTCCCGATCCCACTGGTGAAGCGGTGGAGGCGGAGGAGGTTGAGGAGGTACAGCCAATCCCGGAACGCCCGCCCGGCCAAGAGGCCGCAGCAGATTATTGGTCCCCGGCAGGGACACCGGAGGGGTCCTGTCCGTCACTACCAGATGTGGACTGGGACGAAATGGCGCACCTGGATGACGTCGCCTACACCGCCCAGTGGGAGCAAGAATGGCGGAGTCGTGAGGAGAAGAAGAGGCGTCAGCAGGAGGAAGAGCGGGAAACTCAGAAGAACCGCCAGCGACAATATGCCGAGCTGATTGCCGACAAGGAGACTGTCCGTCGCGACAAAGGTACCTTACGGGAACCGCGGCGGCAGGGGTGTGTGACTGAGTTCCAGCTCCGGAAGGGCTGGGGCTTTATCCGTGAACCGGGCCTCTACCCAGCGGTCTTTGTCAGCAGGCGTGACGTAGAATCCCACCTGCCGCAAGGTCATCCCGGGAGGGACTTAGCAAACGGAGATATAGTCACCTATACGCGGCATTGGGGAATGAAGGGGTGGTATGCCCTGAATGTCACCATCGTCCGCGACCCCGTCCCAGACGCAGGTACCGTCACCATTACCGCAGCGTCCCCGGTCCCAGTTCAAGCAGCATCCGGCCGTGCCCCAGCATCGCCCCCTGCAAAGTCATCGCAACTAGCGACCCAAAGTTCATCGCAAGTTAAAGCCACCTCCACATCGCAACATGCGACCCGGTCTAGATCGCAAACCCTGACGCGGTCTATATCGCTGACTGTGATGGAGACGCAATAGGTGTCACGCGGAGAGAGTATACCGTTGCGCCCCTAGAGGTTCGCACCAGAACTGTCGCAACCCAGACCCTGATCGCAGCACATGATTTGCTGGTCTTGGGATCTAGGGCTCATTGCATCATTCCAGCCCCCGGGGTGAAAGATGTAGTGGAAGGTGTATTATTAGAAGATGAATAGATAGTAAGAAATGTGGTGAGATCCCTATCGGATCTACCAAAAGTAAAAAGCAAAAAGTTTAAAATGTTTTGAAAAAGTTTTGCACAGGTTATATATAGTGAATATATATTTCTAATTATAGAATGCCCGGCTGGGTAAATGATAGATGACAAATGATAAACAGTTGCACTTTTATAATGCGATTTAATATAATATGTCTTTCTTTACAAATGGACTTTTGAGGTTAAGGACTATGCTAGCCCAGAACTTTCTTGTACATAGTTGCGCTTCGGTGCCCTATCTTGGTTTTACAAAAACCATCCATAACTACCTCTGAAAAACAAAACCCGTATGGTGTGGCACTGAGTGAGGTCTGCAATCGGACGTCCTGCAGCCCACCCAGGACCCACGTTGAAGGTTTGGTGCGGGTCCTTCACAAGTATACTGTATATTTATTTATTGAATGCTATTTGATACTATTTGTATTTTTCTATAAAAGTTTGTAACGTTCAAGGTATTCTTACCTCCCGGATGGGAAGATGTTATTGTTCAAAGTTTATTGCATAAACAAAATGTCTTTTGTATTTCACAGCCCGGGAGTGCTGTCGTTTACCATGGGGGAATGTGTAGCCCTGGTGGTAGGCACACGCAGTACCCTGGAGAGTGTATGGCGAGACGGCAGCTTAATGCTCAATATTCATTCACTCGACACATACTAGACACACCCCTAGGGTAGTGGAGTATACTCTAGAGGGAGTGGTCAAGGTAGTAGGTGTTAGAGTGATTAGTCTAGTTCCTGTCTTTGGACAGTGAGGACGTGTGGAGTAGAGTCTAGACTTCTGTGTGAGGAGACGTTTGGAGGGAGGAAAGAGTCTAGCCTGCTTCATCCCAGTTCATATCGTGGAGTCTGGTATAGGTGTTTGGAATACACCTTAGTCTAGTCAGAGCTGTATCACCTTCTCAACACACACTGAGGAAAGAAGAAGTATTAGCACGGAAAGTCTTCAGCATCCCTGTCTAAAGGACGGTATCAGGTTCAGAGACGTGCTCCTGCCTGTGATAACTGAGCATCTGTGGCTAACTTCATTGGAAGGAAAAGGAAAGAAGTGACTGCTCGACCCTTGGCTAGTTTTGAGTGCTTATGTTACCAGCGTGGACAAGGCGAAAGGCAAGTGGATTATAGGATTAGTGCTACAGGATTGCAGAAGTCCAGCACATTGCTACCGGTCACTGGGGACCGAAGAGTCACTGTTGTTTCAGGCACGGTGATAGGAAAACCAGGAATCTACCGGACCCTAGGTCGCGGCAGACAAGCCCCTTATAGTCAGTACGTAACTGGGGTCAGGGGGAGTGAAGACTTTGGAGTTCTGCAGGACCACGTAAGAATTCAGCTCCTTCATAGGAAGGCCCCTAACACTAAGCTGACTGGGCAGGTACAGCTTTGGATAAGCTGGAAATTGAGGGAACTACGCTTCAGGCTGGTTGTACTCGTTTTATTGGAGTTAAAGGAGGCCCCTAACTTGTCCAGCTGCCGTCTCAAGATACACTCTCCTTGGATCAGCCTCCCTGGGACCTGCCTTATCATCTTGCAAGTAAAGGTATGGAAAGACGCTGACCGTGTGAGACTGTGTTCTTTATCTGCACTCGACTTCACAACTCACATAGACTTTGAGGGACCAGTCCCACCTGTAGGGGACCCGACATCTAGCTGCCTCACCATCCCCTCAGAGATCTACAGCAGCGCTGGTACTAATTACCAGAATACTACAGGTGGCGTCACGAACTGTATATAAACCTATCCCTGTAAATATTCCCCAACATACGCCAGACCGCCAGGGCCACAGACCGAGCCACAGCTACCTGTGACAAATCCCATAGACTTCCATGGGCTCGGCTCTGAGTACCCCATTGCCCTGGTAACCCACAATTGTGGTGGCGGGTCGACACATACCGTCTGCTAGATGCGGCCCGGGCACGATGCTGTCCTCCAGCTCTCACATTTTGTGCTGATGCAGTCGCAGCCTGCTGCCTCTGATGTCCTCTGCTGTGGAAAAAATAGAATTCAATTTAATACATGGACACAATCATCATATACATGATACATTGAGCAAATCAAATCATGATTAATTAGGATATTTTCACTGCATAGCACAACCCTCCTAGCATACAGCAATAACAACATAATAGAGAAAATTGGCAACACTATATATAAATTACCATAATAAAGAAGTATGCAAACACAGTATATACCTATACACAACTAGTATACATCAATTCAAAAAGGATATATCTTTTGGCACATTGTATAGTACTGTGCCAAACACAGTATATATCAATACCCAATTTGTATACAAGTACCCCAAAAATCAATATTGCAAAACCCACATTTATTTAAGCACTAGCCACATAGATTATAATACCCACATTGCATAAACATTACACACAAAGCTACACAGAAATATGCAATTGAATGGAATAAGCACACACAAGTTTTTGACCAATTTTTATTGCACTGCTAGTAATCCCTATGTTGCCTTTTATTACTAGAAAACAAAAAGTACAACTGTGGACAAGCAAGCTCATTTAACCCCTTCAAGACCCAGCCTATTTTGACCTTAAAGACCTTGCCATTTTTTGCAATTCTGACCAGTGTCCCTTTATGAGGTAATAACTCAGGAACGCTTCAACGGATCCTAGCGATTCTGAGATTGTTTTTTCGTGACATATTGGGCTTCATGTTAGTGGTAAATTTAGGTCGATAATTTTTGCGTTTATTTGTGAAAAAAATGGAAATTTGGTGAAAATTCTGAAAATTTTGTAATTTTCAAATTTTTAATTTTTATTCTGTTAAACCAGAGAGTTATGTGGCACAAAATAGTTAATAAATAACATTTCCCACATGTCTACTTTACATCAGCACAATTTTGGGAACAACATTTTTTTTTGTTAGGAAGTTATAAGGGTTAAAAATTGACCAGCGATTTCTCATTTTTACAGCAAAATTTACAAAACCATTTTTTTTAGGGACCACCTCACATTTGAAGTCACTTTGAGGGGTCTATATGGCAGAAAATACCAAAAGTGACACCTTTATAAAAACTGCACCCCTCAAGCTACTCAAAACTACATTCAAGGAGATTATTAACCCTTCAGGTGCTTCACAGGAACTAAAGCAACGTGGAAGGAAAAAATGGACATTTTAATTTTTCCAACAAAAATTTTCTTTTAGCATCAATTTTTTCATTTTTACATGGGCATCAGGATAAAATTGATCCTAAAATTTGTTGGGCAATTTCTGCTGAGTACACAGATACCTCATATGTGGTCATAAACCACTGTATGGGCGCACGGCAGGGCTCAGAAGGGAAGGAGCGCCATTTGACTTTTTGAATGGAAAATATGCTGGAATATTTATTGGTTGCCATGTCGCATTTGGAGAGTTCCTGTGTGCCTAAACATTGGAGCTCCCCCACAAGTGACCCCATTTTGGAAACTAGACCCCCTAAGGAACTTATCTAGATGCATAGTGATCACTTTGAACCCCAGGTGCTTCACAAATTGATCTGTAAAAAAAAGAAAGTACTTTTTTTCACAAAAATTTTCTTTTAGCCTCAGTTTTTTCATTTTCACATGGGCAACAGTATAAATTGGATCCTAAAATTTGTTGGGCAATTTCTCCTGAGTACACAGATACCTCATATATGGTCATAAACCACTGTTTGGGCGCACGGCAGGGCTCAGAAGGGAAGGAGCGCCATTTGACTTTTTGAATGGAAAATATGCTGGAATATTTAACGGTTGCCATGTCGCATTTGGAGAGTCCCTGTGTGCCTAAACATTGGAGCTCCCCCACAAGTGACCCCAATTTGGAAACTAGACCCCCTAAGGAACTTATCTAGATGCATAGTGATCACTTTGAACCCCCAGGTGCTTCACAAATTGATCCGTAAAAAAAAGAAAGTACTTTTTTTTCACAAAAATTTTCTTTTAGCCTCAGTTATTTTCATTTTCACATAGGCAACAGTATAAATTGGATCCTAAAATTTGTTGGGCAATTTCTCCTGAGTACACAGATACCTCATATGTGGTCATAAACCACTGTTTGGGCGCACGGCAGGGCTCAGAAGGGAAGGAGCGCCATTTGACTTTTTGAATGGAAAATATGCTGGAATATTTAGCGGTTGCTATGTCGCATTTGGAGAGTCCCTGTGTGCCTAAACATTGGAGCTCCCCCACAAGTGACCCCATTTTGGAAACTAGACCCCCTAAGGAACTTATCTAGATGCATAGTGAGCACTTTGAACCCCCAGGTGCTTCACAAATTGATCCGTAAAAAAAAGAAAGTACTTTTTTTTCACAAAAATTTCTTTTAGCCTCAGTTTTTTTCATTTTCACATGGGCAACAGTATAAATTGGATCCTAAAATTTGTTGGGCAATTTCTCCTGAGTACACAGATACCTCATATGTGGTCATAAACCACTGTTTGGGCGCACGGCAGGGCTCAGAAGGGAAGGAGCGCCATTTGACTTTTTGAATGGAAAATATGCTGGAATATTTAGCGGTTGCTATGTCGCATTTGGAGAGTCCCTGTGTGCCTAAACATTGGAGCTCCCCCACAAGTGACCCATTTTGGAAACTAGACCCCTAAGGAACTTATCTAGATGCATAGTGAGCACTTTGAACCCCCAGGTGCTTCACAAATTGATCCGTAAAAAAAAGAAAGTACTTTTTTTTCACAAAAATTTTCTTTTAGCCTCAGTTTTTTTCATTTTCACATGGGCAACAGTATAAATTGGATCCTAAAATTTGTTGGCCAATTTCTCCTGAGTACACAGATACCTCATATGTGGTCATAAACCACTGTTTGGGCGCACTGCAGGGCTCAGAAGGGAAGGAGTGCCATTTGACTTTTTGAATGGAAAATATGCTGGAATATTTAGCGGTTGCCATGTCGCATTTGGAGAGTTCCTGTGTGCCTAAACATTGGAGCTCCCCCACAAGTGACCCCATTTTGGAAACTAGACGCCCTAAGGAACTTATCTAGATGCATAGTGAGCAATTTGAACCCCCAGGTGCTTCACAGAAGTTTATAACGCAGAGCCGCGAAAATAAAAATCATTTTTTTTTTCTCAAAAAATTATTTTTTAGCCCACTGTTTTTTATTTTCACAATGGTTACACGAGAAATTGGACCCCAAAAGTTGTTGTCCAGTTTCTCCTGAGTACGCTAGTACCCCATATATGGGGGGGAACCACTGTTTGGGCACAAGTCAGGGCTCGGAAGGGATGTAGTGACGCTTTGAAATGCCGACTTGATGGAATGGTCTGCGGGCATCTTGTTACGTTTGCAGAGCCCCTGATGTGCCTAAACAGTAGAAACTCCCCACAAGTGACCCCATTTTGGAAACTAGACCCGGCAAAGAACTTATCTAGATGTGTGGTGAGCACTTTGAACCCCAAGGGCTACACAGAAGTTTATAACGCCCGGGCATGAAAATAAAAAAATCATATTTTTTCCACAATCAGGATCTTTTAGTCCCCAATTTTTTTATTTTCCCAAGGGTAACATGAGAAATTAGACCCCAAAAGTTGTTGTCCAATTTGTCCTGAGTATGCTGATATCCCATATGTGGGAGAAAACTACTGTATGGGCACACGTCGGGGCTCGGATGGGAAGTAGTGACGTTTTGAAATGCCCACTTGATGGAATGGTCTTCGGGCGTCATGTTACGTTTGCAGAGTCCCTGATGTGCCTAAACAGTAGAAACTCCCCACAAGTGACCCCATTTTGGAAACTAGATCCCCCAAGGAACTCCTATAGATGTGTGATAAGCACTTTGAATCTCCAAGTCCTTCACAGAAGTTTATAACGCAGAGCCGTGAAAATATAAAATCATTTTTTTTCCACAAAAATAATTTTTAGTCCCCAATTTTTTTTACCAATGTTAACAGGAGAAATTAGAACCCCAAAGTTGTTGTGCAATTTTTCCCGAGTACGCTGATACCCCATATGTGGGGATAAACCACTGTTTGGGCATACGTCGGGGCTTGGAATAAAGGGAGCACTGTTTGACTTTTTGAACGCAAAATTTGCAGGAATCAATGGTGGCGCCATGTCGCGTATGGAGACCCCCTGATGTGCCTAAATAGTGGAAACCCCTCAATTCTAACTCCAACCCTAACCCCAACACACCCCTAACCCCAACCCTAACCCCTACACACACCTAACCCTAATACAAACCCTAATCATAACCCTAATCCCAACACACCCTAACCCTAATCCCAACTCTAACCATAAACCTAACTACAAGCCTAACCCTAATTCCAACCCTAACCCTAATTCCAACCCTAACCCTAATTCCAACCCTAACCCTAATTCCAACCCTAACCCAAATTCCAACCCTAACCGTAATTCTAACCTTAACCCTAATGCTAACCCTAACCCTAGTTCTAACCCTAAGGCTGGGTTCATATTGCATTTTACCAGCCCGTTCAACACGTAGCGGTGACCGGCTGGTAACGGTATAGCATAACGCGATCGCGTTATGCTATACCCGCTAGCGCAGATGAATCAGCAGATAATCAGCCGCGGATCCGCAGCAAAATCCGCCGCAGATCTGCAGCGAATCAGCAGCGAAATCCGCCGCGGATCAGCAGCGAAATCCGCCGCGGATCAGCAGCGAAATCCGTCGCGGATCAGCAGCGAAATCAGCCGCGGATCAGCAGCGAAATCAGCCGCGGATCAGCAGCGAAATCAGCCGCGGATCAGCAGCGAAATCCGCTGCGGATCCGCAGCGGATCAGCAGCGAAATCAGCGCGGGATCAGCAGCGAAATCCGCTGCGGATACGCAGCGAATCAGCAGCAAAATCAGTCGTGGATCAGCAGCGAAATCCGCCGCGAATCAGCAGCGAAATCCGCCGCGAATCAGCAGCGAAATCAGCCGCGGATCCGCCGCGGATCAGCAGCGAAATCCGCCGCGGATCAGCAGCGAAATCCGCCGCGAATCCGCAACGAAATCCGCCGCGGATCAGCAGCGAAATCCGCCGCGGATCAGCAGCGAAATCAGCCGCGGATCAGCAGCGAAATCAGCCGCGGATCAGCAGCGAAATCAGCCGCAGATCAGCAG
The DNA here is from genome assembly GCA_033576555.1 of Oophaga sylvatica. Taxonomy (NCBI): domain Eukaryota; kingdom Metazoa; phylum Chordata; class Amphibia; order Anura; family Dendrobatidae; genus Oophaga; species Oophaga sylvatica. The sequence continues at coordinate 108,504,668 of JARQOD010000002.1, forward strand.
CGAAATCCGCTGCGGATATGCAGCGAATCAGCAGCAAAATCAGTCGTGGATCAGCAGCGAAATCCGCCGCGAATCAGCAGCGAAATCCGCCGCGAATCAGCAGCGAAATCAGCCGCGGATCCGCCGCGGATCAGCAGCGAAATCCGCCGCGGATCAGCAGCGAAATCCGCCGCGGATCAGCAGCGAAATCCGCCGCGAATCCGCAACGAAATCCGCCGCGGATCAGCAGCGAAATCCGCCGCGGATCAGCAGCGAAATCAGCCGCGGATCAGCAGCGAAATCAGCCGCGGATCAGCAGCGAAATCAGCCGCGGATCAGCAGCGAAATCAGCCGCGGATCAGCAGCGAAATCAGCCGCGGATCAGCAGCGAAATCCGCCGCGAATCCGCAACGAAATCCGCAGCGGATCAGCAGCGAAATCAGCCGCGGATCAGCAGCGAAATCAGCCGCGGATCAGCAGCGAAATCAGCCGCGGATCAGCAGCGAAATCAGCCGCGGATCAGCAGCGAAATCCGCCGCGGATCAGCAGCGAAATCCGCCGCGAATCCGCAACGAAATCCGCCGCGGATCAGCAGCGAAATCCGCCGCGGATCAGCAGCGAAATCAGCCGCGGATCAGCAGCGAAATCAGCCGCGGATCAGCAGCGAAATCAGCCGCGGATCAGCAGCGAAATCAGCCGCGGATCAGCAGCGAAATCAGCCGCGGATCAGCAGCAAAATCAGCCACGGATCCGCAGCGAATCAGCAGCGAAATCCGCCGCGGATCAGCAGCGAAATCAGTCGAAAATCAGGTGAAATATTACAGATTGCTCTGATTGGCTGTTTCACTTTTAACAGCCAATCAGAGCGATCGTGGCCACGGGGGGGTTAAGCCAACCCCCTGTGGTGAAGCACAAAGGGTCCTGTAACTGCAGGTCGGGTGACCTTTGAGTGACCCCGGTCTCCCGGCCCGCAGGAACGCGATCCTTTCATGACGCAGGGTATGCGTCATAGGTCGGATTGGCACCGACTTTCATGACGCATACGCTGTGTCAAAGGTCGGGAAGGGGTTAAGTACGCCAATAAATAACATAGTACTACCCACAAAATATTCAAGTTTTTTTAAACCATCATACAGCAATACCAACAATGTATATAAAAATACGAAAAAACACAATATAGCAATACAAACAATATATTTAAAAATATACCAAAACACAATAGAGTAATATCCACATTGTATTGAGCACAACCCATAAAGTATGCAACAATGCAAATACATAAAATACACGGATCAGGTTTCTGCCGGATGCGGCGCAATGCGGCGCTCATAGACTTCCATTGCACACAAAGGCCGGAAGCACCGGATCCGGCCCTTCCGGCGTTTGGCCGGACAAAAAAAAAGTTTCAAAATGCGTCTTTTCTAGACGCCGGAAACAAACCAGACACCGCATCTGGAAGAAAGCGGACAGAACGCAGGTACATGCGGCGCAATCCGGCGCTATATCTTTTTAATGTTAAACCCACCGGATCCGGCGTGTCCGTTCGCCGCATCCGGTGTTCAAAAAAAGGCCGGATGGCGCCTGATTCAAAAAGCCTGATGTGTGAAAGTAGCCTTAGTTTCCGCACACTGAGGAGGATGAGGAGGCGGAACTCAAGAGCTGTGGGGCACGATCTTACATTGCAGTACCATTTAGAGTGGTCGGTCACTGAGTGAGTGTACAGTACACCCATGAAGAGCACGCCCTTCTTCTTCACCAGTGCCTCGTCGTGACGCAGATATGGCGGAAAAATGGCAAATACATTCTCTGATGATTTTAGCAATTCTCAAGCACAAAACCAGTTCAATTCAGGCACACAGGACTCGCTTATAGCGAGCTACAGAATCCTGTTCGTGACGCCCAAGTTGAGTCGCACAGAGCAAGAGGTTTTGGGGTACTCGGCACCGAGCCCGTCGACTTCTATGGGGTATGTCACGGCTTTACCCGGCAATTGAATCAGAGTCTATTTTACTATGTGGAAGTGTATAAACTATAAATATATGTGTATATATATATGTCACAATGACATGTATATATATATATATATATTATATATATATGTATTCTATGTGTGTATATTTTGTGTTTACAACGAAAAGAAAGGTTTTTTTTGGTTGCGATTTTTTGTTCCCATAGACTTACATGGGACTTCCGGTATCGGAATCGATTATCGACGATATTTAGTGATATCGGCGATACCATTTCGATACGATATTTTTAGATATCGAGCAGTATCGCTCAACACTACTGATGATACACTAATGATACACTGATGATACACTAATGATACACTGATGACACACTGATGATACACTGATGATACACTAATGATACACTGATGACACACTGATGGCACACTGATGGCACACTAAAGATACACTGATGACACATGATGGCACGCTGATGACACACTGATGGCACACTGATGATACACTGATGACACACTGATGGCACACTGATGACACACTGATGACACACTGATGACACACTGATGATACACTAATGATACACTGATGATACACTGATGACACACTGATGATACACTAATGATACACTAATGATACACTGATGACACACTGATGATACACTAATGATACACTGATGATACACTGATGACACACTGATGGCACACTGTTGACACACTGATGACACACTGATGACACACTGATGATACACTAATGATACACTGGTGACACACTGATGGCACGCTGATGACACACTGATGGCACACTGATGACACACTGATGACACACTAATGATACACTGATGATACACTGATGACACACTGATGACACACTGATGACACACTGATGATACACTAATGATACACTGATGACACACTGATGGCACGCTGATCACACACTGATGGCACACTGATGACACACTGATGACACACTGATGATACACTAATGATACACTGATGATACACTGATGACACACTGATGGCACACTGTTGACACACTGATGACACACTGATGAGCACACTGATGACACACTGATGACACACTGATGACACACTGATGATACACTAATGATACACTGATGACACACTGATGGCACGCTGATGACACACTGATGGCACACTGATGACACACTGATGACACACTGATGATACACTAATGATACACTGATGATACACTGATGACACACTGATGGCACACTGATGACACACTGATGACACACTGATGATACACTAATGATACACTGATGGCACACTGATGACACACTGATGAAACACTGATGATACACTGATGACACACTGATGGCACACTGATGATACACTGATGACACACTAATGACACACTGATGATACACTGATGGCACACTGATGGCACACTGATGACACACTGACGAAACACTGATGATAAACTGATGACACACTGATGATACACTGATGGCACACTGATGGCACACTGATGACACACTGATGAAACACTGATGACACGCTGATGATACACTGATGACACACTGATGGCACACTGATGGCACACTGATGACACACTGATGATACACTAATGATACACTGATGGCACACTGATTGCACACTGATGACACACTGATGAAACACTGATGATACACTGATGACACACTGATGATACACTGATGATACACTGAGGACACACTGATGGCACACGGATGACACACTGATGATACACTGATGACACACTGATGATACACTGATGACACACTGATGACACACTGATGGCACACTGATGACACACTGATGAAACACTGATGATACACTGATGACACACTGATGATACACTGATGGCACACTGATGACACACTGATGAAACACTGATGACACACTGATGAAACACTAATGGCACACTGATGGCACACTGATGAAACACTAATGGCACACTGATGATACACTGATGGCACACTGATGACACACTGATGGCACACTGATGATACACTGATGGCACACTGATGACACACAGATGTCACACTGACGACACACTAAGGGCACACTGATGACACACTGATGGCACACTGATGACACACTGATGACACACTGATGATACACTGATGGCACACTGATGGCACACTGATGATACACTGATGGCACACTGATGACACACTGATAACACACTGATGGCACACTGATGACACACTGATGGCACACTGACGTTACACTGATGGCACACTGATAACACACTGATGTCACACTGATAACACACTAATGGCAAACTGATGACACACTGATGAAACACTGATGGCTTACTGATGACAAATTGATGACACACTGATGGCACACTGATGACACACTGATGGCACACTGATGAAACACTAATGGCACACTGATGGCACACTGATGATACACTGATGACACTGATGGCACACTGATGACACACTGATGGCACACTGATGATACACTGATGGCACACTGATGACACACAGATGTCACACTGACGACACACTAAGGGCACACTGATGACACACTGATGGCATACTGATGGCACACTGATGATACACTGATGGCACACTGATGATACACTGATGGCACACTGATGACACACTGATGGCACACTGATGAAACACTAATGGCACACTGATGATACACTGATGGCACACTGATGACACACTGATGGCACACTGATGAAACACTAATGGCACACTGATGAAACACTAATGGCACACTGATGGCACACTGATGAAACACTGATGATACACTGATGGCACACTGATGATACACTGATGACACACTGATGGCACACTGATGATACACTGATGGCACACTGATGACACACAGATGTCACACTGACGACACACTAAGGGCACACTGATGACACACTGATGGCACACTGATGATACACTGATGATACACTGATGAAACACTGATGATACACTGATGGCACACTGATGATACACTGATGGCACACTGATGACACACTGATGGCACACTGATGAAACACTAATGGCACATTGATGATACACAGATGGCACACTGATGATACACTGATGGCACACTGATGACACACTGATGGCACACTGATGAAACACTAATGGCACACTGATGATACACTGATGGCACACTGATGACACACTGATGGCATACTGATGGCACACTGATGATACACTGATGGCACACTGATGACACACTGATGGCACACTGATGAAACACTAATGGCACACTGATGATACACTGATGGCACACTGATGATACACTGATGGCCACTGATGACACACTGATGGCACACTGATGAAACACTAATGGCACACTGATGAAACACTAATGGCACACTGATGGCACACTGATGAAACACTGATGATACACTGATGGCACACTGATGATACACTGATGACACACTGATGGCACACTGATGATACACTGATGGCACACTGATGACACACAGATGTCACACTGACGACACACTAAGGGCACACTGATGACACACTGATGGCATACTGATGGCACACTGATGATACACTGATGATACACTGATGAAACACTGATGATACACTGATGGCACACTAATGATACACTGATGGCACACTGATGACACACTGATGGCACACTGATGAAACACTAATGGCACACTGATGATACACAGATGGCACACTGATGATACACTGATGGCACACTGATGACACACTGATGGCACACTGATGAAACACTAATGGCACACTGATGAAACACTATGGCACACTGATGGCACACTGATGAAACACTGATGATACACTGATGGCACACTGATAAACACACTGATGGCACACTGATAACACACTGATGGCACACTGATGATACACTGATGGCACACTGATAACACACTAATGGCACAGTGCTGACACATTGATAACACACTGATGGCAAACTGATGACACACCGATGAAACACTGATGGCTCACTGATGTCAAATTTATGACACACTGATGACATACTGATGAAACACAAATGGCACACTGATGATACACTGATGAAACACTGATGATACACTGATGGCACACTGATGATACACTGATGGCACACTGATGACACACTGATGGCACACTGATGAAACACTAATGGCACACTGATGAAACACTAATGGCACACTGATGATACACTGATGGCACACTGATGACACACTGATGGCACACTGATGAAACACTAATGGCACACTGATGAAACACTAATGGCACACTGATGAAACACTGATAATACACTGATGGCACACTGATAACACACTGATGGCACACTGATGACACACTGATGGCACACTGATGATACACTGATGGCACACTGATGACACACTGATGGCACACTGATAACATACTGATGGCACACTGATGACACACTGATGGCACACTGATGACACACTGATGGCACACTGATGAAACACTAATGGCACACTGATGATACACAGATCGCACACTGATGATACACTGATGGCACACTGATGAAACACTAATGGCACACTGATGAAACACTAATGGCACACTGATGGCACACTGATGAAACACTGATGATACACTGATGGCACACTGATAACACACTGATGGCACACTGATGACACACTGATGGCACACTGATGGCACACTGATGACACACTGATGGCACACTGATAACACACTGATGGCACACTGATGACACACTGATGGCACACTGACGATACACTGATGGCACACTGACGTTACACTGATGGCACACTGATAACACACTAATGGCACAGTGCTTACACACTGATAACACACTGATGGCAAACTGATGACACACCGATGAAACACTGATGACAAATTGATGACACACTGATGACATACTGATGGCACACTGATGAAACATTAATGGCACACTGATGACACACTGATGACAAACAGATGTCACACTGACGAAACACTGATAGCACACTAAGGGCACACTGATGGCATACTGATGACACACTGATGGCACGCTGATGGCACACTGATGGACATACTGATGGCACACTGATGGCATACTGAGCTGTGATGTGATCAGACCATGTCCCTGTACGGTCGGACACAGCCATTACACAGTACACAGCAGGGGCACTTATATAAGATTATCTCAGCACAGGAACATTTGTTTAAATCACATCCAATTGTGGAAATTATTATCATTCCAAAATCTAGTGAAAAAAGTTTTGTTAGTGGAGAAAACCCCTTTAAATTACAGATATATAAAGACCCACTTAGATGAGCTGATTGGGAATGAGCATTTGTAAGAACCCTCTTTCCTGATTATTGGCTCATCAAAACAAGCCAGCAAACACCGGATGAACAAACAAAATGCTTGAACGATGGGTGCGATGCTTTTTAGGCTGCTGCCAGAACATGCAGCAGCAACAACTCTGCTTACCCAATACAGAATTGTGCAGCAAAAAAAAAAATTAAGTATGTAAAGGTTTTTGCCCAATTGGGTGTTGCATTTGTGATTTTTTTTTGGTGTTAGTGAAACCTTGCTGCACGTTACACAATTAGTTCCTACTGAACACAGCCATAAAAAGCACAGCAACAAAGAAAAACAATCTATACATTGCCCTTACTGATTTACACACTAAAAAAAGAAATGAAACAAAACCATCAACTTTTAACTTATGGCTGTGGTGTCTAAATCAAAGTAACCGGACACAATGATAACTTGCTGTGTACACATTAATCATGCAGATGTCACCTGTCTCAGCCACCAGATGACAAGTCCAAACAGGTTCACAAAGTGCATCCATACCTAGCAACATGTGGAAACTAGAGGTTTTCTTTGTGTATCTCAGAGCAAGGAAACTATTAACAATAAAGCAAGGAGAAGGGGGTGAGAAAAAAGTAAAAACACATTTTTTCCTCCACGGAGGTGATTACATTCCAGACTAATGGTCACAGACATGGCCTACCTCTCCTTTCCCCATGCTTACATAATTATAGAGGCATTCCATCACAGCGTTGCTCCAAGACATGATTTTACTTCTAGATGAAAAATTCACTGCAAATTATGATCCCTCTCCATAGTCTCTACTGATCACTAGTGTCTGGTATGAACTTTCTCCGTGGTTCCTTCTATTTTCTATAATTATCAAAAACAGGAATAGATCCCAACAGAAGAATATGAATTGACCATACTCAATAATGACACAACACTCAATGTTATCAGTCCTATGCTTTAAAGCAGTTGTCCACCACAGTGCTCCTCAACTCCAGTCCTCAGGCCCGCCAACAGATGTTTTCAAGATTTCCTTAGTAATATTTCCTTAGGGCAGCACGGTGGCTCAGTGGTTAGCATTGCAGTGCTGGGGTCCTGGGCTCAAATCCCACCAAGGACAACATCTGCGAGGAGTTTGTATGTTCTCCCCGTGTTTGCATGGGTTTCCTCCTCGTTCTCCCGGTTTCCTCCACATTCCAAAGACGTACTGATAGGGAATTTAGATTGTGAGCCCCTTCGGGGACAGATATAATAATGCATGCAAACTGAAAAGCACTGTGGAATGTGTTAGCGCAAAGGGTGGTTTGCACGTTAATGACCGGGCCAATTTTTACAATTCTGACCACTGTCTCTTTATGAGGTTATAACTCTGGAACGCTTCAACGGATCTTCGCGATTCTGAGACTGTTTTCTCGTGACATATTGTACTTCACGTTAGTGGTAAAAATTTCTTCGATAAAACTTGCGTTTATTTTTGAAAAAAAAACGGAAATATGGCGAAAATTTAGAAATTTTCAAACTTTGAATTTTTATTCCCTTAAAACAGAGAAATATGTCACACAAAATAGTTAATAAATAACATTTCCCACGTGTCTACTTTACATCAGCACAATTTTGGAATCAAAATTTTTTTTTGTTAGGAAATTATAAGGGTTAAAAGTTGACCAGAGATTTCTAATTTTTACAACAAAATTTACAAAGCCATTTTTTTTAGGGACCACCTCACATTTGAAGTCACTTTAGGGGTCTATATGGCAGAAAATACCCAAAAGTGACATCATTCTAAAAACTGCACCCCTCAAGGTACTCAAAACCACATTCAAGAAGTTTATTAACCCTTCAGGTGCTTCACAGGAGCTGAAGCAATGTGGAAGGAAAAAATGAATATTTAACTTTTTAGTTACAAAAAATTATCTTTTACAAACTTTTTTTCATTTTCACAAGGGTAATAGGAGAAAATGGACAGATAAAGTTGTGCAATTTCTCCTGAGTACGCCAATACCCTATATGTGGGGGAAAACCACTGTTTAGGCACACGACAGAGCTCAATAAGGGAAGGAGCGCCGTTTGACTTTTTCAAACCAAAATTGGCTGGAATTGAGATTGGACGCCATGTCGCGTTTGGAGAGCCTCTGACGCGCCTAAACAGTGGAAACCCCCCACAAGTGACCCCATTTTGGAAAGTAGACCCCCCAAGGAACTTATCTAGATGTGTGGTGAGCACTTGAACCCCGAAGTGCTTCACAGAAGTTTATAATGTACAGCCGTTTAAATAAAAAATCTTTATTTTTTATACAAAAATGATTTTTTCGCCCCCAATATTTTATTTTCACAAGGGTAACAGGAGAAATTGGACCTCAAAAGTTGTTGTCCAATTTGTCCTGACTATGCTGATATCCAATATGTGGGAGAAAACTACTATATGGGCACACGTCGGGGCTCGGAAGGGAAGTAGTGACGTTTTGGATTGCAGTCTTTGATGGAATGGTCTGCGGGCGTCATTTCGCATTTGGAGAGCCCCTGATGTGCCTAAACAGTGGAAACCCCCCACAAGTGACCCCATTTTGGAAAATAGACCCCACAAGGAACTTATCTAGATGTGTGGTGAGCGCTATGAAGCCCCAAGTGCTTCACAGAAGTTTATAACGTACAGCAGTAAAAAAAAAAAAAATCATTTTTTTTTACAAAAATGATATTTTCGCCCCCAATTTTTTATTTTCCCAAGGGTAACAGAAGAAATTGGACCCGAAGAGTTATTGTGCAATTTGTCCTGAGTACGCTGGTACCCCATATGTGGGGGTAAACTACTGTTTGGGCGCATGGCAGAGCTCAGAAGTGAAGGAGCACCGTTTGACTTTTTCAACGCAGAATTGGCTGGAATTGAGATCAGACGCCATGTACATTTGGAGAGCCCAGGATGTGCCTAAACAGTGGAAACCCCCCTATTCTAACCTCAACCCTAACCCCAAACACACCCCTAACCCTAGTCCCAACCCTAACTATAACCCTAACCACAAACCTAACCCTAACACACGCCTAACCCTAATCCCAACCCTAACACTAATCCTAACTTTAGGCGCAATCCTAACCCTAACCCTAATGGGAAAAATGGAAATAAACACATTTTTTTAATTTTACTATTTTTTCCCTAACTAAGGGGGTGATAAAGGGGGGTTTGATTTACTATTTATAGCGGGTTTTTATGATTGGCAGCTGTCACGCTAAAAGACGCTTTTTATTGCAAAAAAATAGTTTTTTGCATCACCACATTTTGAGAGCTATAATTTTTGCATATTTTGGCCCACAGAGTCATGTGAGGTCTTATTTTTTGCTGTACGAGTTGACGTTTTTATTGGTATCATTTTTAAGCACGTGACTTTTTTGATCGCTTTTTATTTCAATTTTTGGTAGGTTAGAGTGAACAAAAATCAGGAATTCATGAATTTCTTCCACGTGTGGTAAAATTGATAAAGCAGTTTTATTCTTCGGGTTAGTACGATTACAGCGATACCTCATTTATATAATTGTTTTATGTTTTGGCGCTTTTATACAATAAAAACAATTTTATATAAAAAATAATTATTTTTGCATCGCTTTATTCTGCGAGCTATAACTTTTTTATTTTTTTTGCTGATGATGCTGTATGGCGGCTCGTTTTTTGCGGACAAGATGACAGTTTTTTGCGCGTTTTTGACGCGTTTGTTACCCTTTTTTACCGCGGATTTTGCGCATTTTTACCCCAAATTTTTCCTGAACATTCTAGGTCAATAATGTAGCGGGAAAAACGCTAGTTTTCTGTGAAATTAATGTACACGCTGCTTTTTTTTTCCACAGATGCGTTTTTTCCATGTGCACAAAAATAGCAGAATTCATTCTAAATAATAGGATGCTGAATTCATGTGTTTTTTAAGCATTTTTTGCCGCGAAAAAACACGAGAAAACCGTGAATAATCCTGAACGTGTGCACTTAGCCTAAGAGTTTCACTAAAGGGGTTAACTAGTGGGACAGTCATTACGGACGCGGTGATACCAAATATGTCCACTTTTATTTTATTTTTTTATTTACTGGAAGAAATGAATTTATTGGGGAATTTTTTTTTCCTTTATTTTGGAATTTTTTTTTACACTTGAGAGTCCTCAGTGGTTGATACCTTTTAGTGGCTAACTGAAAAGATGGTAAACAAACAGTTAGCCATTAAAAGGTATCAACCACTGAGGACTCTCAAGTCTAAATATTTTTCTATCTACTGGCTAACACGGTACGAAGATACACATCTTTTTTACACTTGTTATTTTTATTTTTTAACCTTTTTACTTTGTCCCAGGGTGGGACATTACAGTATAGGGTCAGATCGCTGGTCTCACTGTGTGCACAGCACTCTATGAGACAAGCGATCTCACAGGCAGTGCTGCAGGCTTCCTCAGCGCCTGCTCTCAGCAGGCACTGAGCAAGCCGCCTCCCTGCAGGATCCGGCGGCCATCTTGGATCCGCAGTCACATCGCGCTGTTCTGAGGGTCTCAGGGGAGCACGCAGGGAGCCCCCTCCCTGCGCGATGCTCCTCTGTGCCCCCGGTACACCGCGATCATGTTTGATCGCGGTGTGCCAGGGGTTAATGTGCCGGGAGCTTTCCGTGACCACTCCTGGCACATAGTGCCGGGAGTCAGCTGTGATAATCAGCTGACACCCAGCCGCGATCAACGGCGCTCCCCCCGTTACCGCGTCCGATTGCTTCGACGTACTATCCCGTCCATGGTCAGATTGTCCCGGGTTTCATGGACGGGATAGTACGTCGGATGGCAGAGAGGGGTTAATATATGGTTGATTTCTTTATTGCACAGGTAATAATTCCATCATCTGAGCAATGTCAAGGAAATCCTGAAAACATAATCCGTTGATCGGCCGTGAGGACTGAAGTTGAGGAACACAGGTCTACCGGATTAAAATATTTTTAAAAAGGCTCAAAAGAATAAAGTAATACTGTCCATCACTAATTTTCCTGCAACTTCCATTATGATGCTTAACTGATCCCAGCGGGTCTCTGTATCCTGATCACATCTTGACACAAAAGAAATGGCTGGAAATGCCTGCTCAGCCAATCACTAGCATGTGATCAGTAAGAGTTTATGTTTTTTTACCATTTTTGTAGTAGTTGTAGCAAAAATAATGATAATAATAGAAAACACCTCCAATTAGATACGTAGTATAGTTCTTCTGATTCGCTATGTTGCTTACCCCATGTGCAGGGCATTGCAGTGGCTTAGGCATGGGCGTACCCACCGTGGGGCAGGGGGGGCAGCTGCTCCTCCCTAGAAGCAGGGGCACACAATGAAAGAGAGCAGAGAGAGCAGCACAATGCCGGCTCCCTCTGCCACAGGTTGCAGTGCCTGTCTGTGTGTGCAGAGCACGGAGCTGCTGTCTCACCAGAGGAGCTTCTTCCTGGCTGCAGCAGCTGTAGTTTCACTTTCTGCCCTGCAGGCTCTGGTTGTCTCAGCCACACTGGGTCCAAGTGCCCTCTGTGTGCAGACACTGGACACTTCCTTCTCCTGCCTCAGTCACTGCCTGCAAGCTTCATGGTAAGAGGGGATGGAATTTATTAAATTCATTCTGCTCAGGCATGTCATGGTCACTGTGGGGAATGTGAGAGGATGGGGGTACTGTGGGGGGGGTACAAGGCACTGGGGTGAATGTAAGAGGATGGGGGTATTGTGGAGGCTAGTGCACTGGAGGGGTTAATGTGAGAGGATGGGGGTATTGTGGGGGCTAGGGCACTGGAGGGGTTAATGTAAGAGGATGGGGTATTGTGGGGGCTAGGGCATGGGGGGTTAATGTGAGAGGATGGGGTATTGTGGGGGAGGGGTACAGGGCACTGGGGTGAATGTAAGAGGATGGGGGTATTGTGGGGCTAGGGAACTGGGGGGTTAATGTGAGAGGATGGGGTATTGTGGGGGAGGGGTACAAGGCACTGGGGTGAATGTAAGAGTATGGGGTATTGTGGGGGCTAGGGCACTGGGGGGGTTAATGTGAGAGGATGGGGTATTGTGGGGGCTAGGGCAATAGGGGGGTTAATGTGAGAGGATGGGTATTGTGGGGGCTAGGGCACTGGGGAGTTAATGTGAGAGGATGGGGGTATTGTGGGGGCTGAAGTGGGGGAGGGGCAACAGGGCACAGAGAGTGAATATGAGAGGATGGGGTATTGTGAGGGAGGGTATAGAGGGCACTGGTTGGTGAATGTGAGAGGATGGGGATATTGTGGGGGCTGGCGCACAGGGTTGATGTGAGACGATGGGGTATTGTGACGGAGGGTGGACAGGTCACTGGGGTTGAATGTAAGAGGATGGGGGTATTGTGGGGCTAGGGCACTGGGGGTTTACTGTGAGAGGATGGGGGTATTGTGGGGACTGAAGTGGGGAGGGGCAACAGAGCACTGAGGGGTGCATGTGAGAGGATGAGGGTATTGTGGGGTCAGTGGGACGGAACACTAAGGGTGCATGTGAGACGATGGGCTGCTGGGGTGTGGGTGGGGGACAGGGGAGGTAGGGGGCTTTTTTTTACTTGTGAGCTCCTTAATACTTTAATAATAGATTAATATTTCAGTATTATTATAACAAGGGCATAGACAGACGGCCGTACAACTCATGCGAGGATCGCACTGCAATCCTCGGACTTGCTGTACCGCTCCTGACATGAGCACGACTGCAATGTATAATATATGGTATATACAGCGTAGTGTCGCATACACTGCTGTATTATACAATATACAACAGTTCTAACGCTCCATACCTAATATGCAGTATAGTGTACAGTGTATATGATGTAACCTGTATAAGATGCGACATTGGCTTGCCCCCCCTAGTTTTGATCCTGGGTATGCCCATGGGCTTAGGTATCCATAGTTATAACCACCCATGTAGTGTCAGTTAGTTTGTTGTTACTGGTCGTAACCATAGATACCTAAGTTACTGTAATGCCTGCACATGAGATAAGCGACATAGCGAATCAGAAGAACTATACTACATTTCTAATTGAAGGTATTTGCTAATATTATTATTATTATTACACCACTACATATTTGGGTAGGATCCTGGAGCTGGGACTACCCCTTTAATGCATTGTATGATTGTGTTATGAAATTCTCTTTTCGTTCACAAAGGGAATCACACATTAACCAAACCAGTTCACTGTGCACACAAGTGCATTCTTTCACAACTGGAAGACATACCCTGCATAATCTGTAAATTTGAGCTGTTCTAGCTTGCAGGAGGCCCCAGTAAGTTAATGTTAGTGTAACTCAATGCCTTGTTATCGCTACCCTATTTAGGAGACAAACTGCTGCTTGATGCTATATTAACGTTTGACTCTTGGAGTATGGGGCTCACATGGAGACTGTGTGTTATAGATTCGCACAAAACTGTCTTCTGGTTGGGGGATAGATGAAAAAATGGGGAAATATTGGATTCAATTATTATTATATTATTTAGTGACTGCAGTTTATTTTGTTGTTAGTGTGTAGCCCTGGTACACAATACCAGGAGGATGAGTGGAGAGGTAACAGTTAAGGTCTCTTCATGACATCATGTACACTTCTGACACACCCAGCAGGGGTGTGGAAGGGAGTGATATCTAGTCAGTCAGTTTCCTGTCCTTGGACAGAGGAGACGTGTCCAGTTTGAGCCTGTCATCAGTTCAGAACGTGGAGGCTGGTACAGGTGGTCTAATTCACCTTAGTCTAGTCAGAGCTGTGCCCCACTGGAAGAAAGACTGAACTAGCTATTAAGAGTTGAGCAAATCGAAGGGCAAAGTGGAAGGAAGATTATTGGAAAAGTGCGTTTGGCTTGGAAGAGTCCTGCACATTGCTACCGGTTACTGGGGACCGAAGGATCACTATTAGCTACAAGCATAGTGAAGAGAAAACCAGAGATTTACCGGACCCTAGGTCGCGGCAAACAAGCCCCTTATAGTCAGTACGTAACTGGGGTCAGGGGAAGTGAAGACTTTGAGTCTCTGCAGGACAAAATAAGGATTCAGCTCCCTCATAGAAAGGCTCCTAACACTAAATTGACTGGGAAGCACAGCTTTGGATAAGCTGGAATCATAGAGGGGACTACGCTTCAGGCTGGTCGTACTCATCTTCATTGGACAGTAAAGGAGGCCCCTAACTTGCTTAGCTGTTGCCTCAAAGCTCATCCTCCATCAACCCCATCAGCCTCCCTGGGACCTGCCTTATCATCTTGCAAGTAAAGGTATGGAAAGACGCTGATCGTGTGAGACTGAGTTATTATTGCATGCCTGCACAATCCCTACCTAACTACCGACCTGAGGGAAGAGTCCCACCTGTAGGGGACCCGACATCTAGCTGCCTCACCATCCCCTCAGAGATCTATAGCAGCGCTGGTACAAATTACCAGAATACTACAGGTGGCGTCACGAACTGTATATAAATCTATCCCCTGTAAATATATCCCCAACATACGCCAGACCGCCAGGGCCACAGACCGAGCCACAGCTACCTGTGACAATCCCCATAGACTTCCATGGGCTCGGCTCTGAGTACCCCATTGCCCTGGTAACCCACATTGTGGTGGCGGGTCGACACAAAAACTTGGCGTCACGAACAGGATACGAAACTTGCAGCATTGCGAGCCCTGTGTGCCTGTGGAGTGTTTTGGCGAAAAAGACTGTTGCTGTTGTTTGGCGCCAATCCGCCATTTTGCCGCCATATTCGCGCCCTCAGGCGCTGGAGAAGAAGGTGGGCGGACCTGAAAAAGCGCGCAAAGTCTTGGACACGCCCCCAACCTGCACCCCAAACTGCATAGCAATCTGCGTCGCAAACCGCATCGCAAACTGCATAGCAATCTGCTTTGCAAACCGCATCGCGAACTGCATAGCAAACCGCATCGCAATCTGCATCGCAAACCGCATCGCAAACTGCATAGCAATCTGCATCACAATCCGCATAGCAAACTGCATCACAATCTGCATTGCAATCCGCATCGCAAATTGCATCGCAAAATAGAGCTGCAGGTCCTGCGACAGGAAGTGAACGCTCTGACATCAGAGCGCCTGCGACGAAGGTCCTGTTCCCACTGCGGTGCCTGTGAAGTAGCAGCATCTGAAACCGGTAGGCTCCGTTTAACCAAGGGGGCGCTAAGATGTCACAACAACCGGCTGACAGTGCGGCCCCGGCCGGAGTCCCCAATCCCGCACCGTCTGGTATTGTAGCGCCAGATGGGGGCGCAGGCCCTGCACCCAGTCCGGTAGTCCCGATCATGCCACTAACGCTCCCATATATGCCTGGGGCGAAATGGCTTCCCCAATACAGCGGTGAGCCAGGCACATTAGCAGGCTTCAAGCGGAAGTTATGCAGCATCCTAGAAATGTACTCCATGCCTGAGAGACAAAAAGCTGCTGTGCTAATAGGGCAGCTAACTGGCGCTGCTGAGAGGGAAGTGGAGACTTGGGATACCGTTGATCAGGAGTCGGTACCTGCGATCTTCCTTAAGCTACATGCCATATTTGAAGACCGCACAGAAACGGATCTCCGGATGGCCTTCTATCACTGTTCACAACAGCCAGGTGACAGCATCCGGGACTACGCTTGCCGACTACAGGGAGCCTGAAAGCACTCAAGCAAATTAACAATTTAAATGCTATCGACGAGAATAGAATGCTGAAAGAACAATTTATACAGGATTGAGATCCCCAGAGGAACGCAAAACTGTAAATTGGTGGTCCTTAGATCATCCGGATGCTACCTTTGATGCCCTAAAAGACATGGCAATAAAAGGGCTGCGGCCCCTGGGCAAACCTGAGGTGGCCACCCAACATCATCAGGGTGAAGTCACTCTGGAACCGGCAGTAACCCCCTGTTCCCCGCTAGTGGCAGAAACCAAAACGCAGGTGACACCTCCTAGTGAATTGGACTGTCTGCGCTCAGAGGTGCGCCAGCTGACTAAAAATCTGGCCGCTGTGATGAGTGCCCTACAGCTGCGGAAAGAAGAGGAAGGGAAGATCTTGTTAGCTGACTGCCCAGAGGACGTTCCGTGGATGCACCGGAGAAGAAAGAAGACGTCGCCCCCCGGAGGAGGACAACGCCACCCCCAGGAGCAACCTCTGATCAACACCCTTCTCGTCGAGAGATCATCTGTTACCGCTGCAACCGGAAAGGTCATCTGTCTACACAGTGTCCTTTAAACGGACAGAACCTGGGTCCAAGGGCCAACACCCAGGAGAATACCCGTCAGGCCCCCTAGACTGGAACCGCAGGTATGTGGGCGGGCGACCCTACCTGTCTATTATTCTAGATGGTATTGCTGTTCCAGCATTGTTAGACACTGGGTCCCAGGTGACCCTAATACCTGATGCTCTATATACCAAGTACTGGTCAATGGACAGTCTTAAACCTCCGAGCCTTGACTTTACTGTGTATGCTTCGAATGGTCTTCCTGTAGAAGTACTCGGAACAAAATGTGTAGATGTAAAGGTGGGCAGAGAGGAGTTGAAGGACCAAGGGCTTCTGGTAGTAAAGACTGTAAATGAGGAGAACGGTTTTAAATATCATTTTGGGTACTAACATTATCGGTAATTGTTTGGGAGAAGTTGTGTTCTTACTCCAACAGCTCGCTGAGATTGCCCGACCAAGGCAGAGAGGAGTAATCCAAAGAGAGATCCGGGCCCTGGTGTGTCAGCAGCAAGCGAAGCTTACCGACGGCGAAATTGGTAATGTACGGGTCACTGACTCGGATCCTATTGTGATACCCCCAATGAGTGAAATGATCATTTGGTGCAGGGCAGCCATAGGTCTGAGAGGACAGAATTACCAAGCTGTAGTAGAACCCCACCATTCAGAACATAGACCTACACTTATGACTGCTAGAGGAGTAGTAGAGGTGGTGAATGGAAGAGTACCGGTACGGCTTCTCAATTGGGAGATGATGAGGTAAACTTACCCCGTTATGCAACCATTGCTAAACTACATGCTGTCGACAATAATTCTATTCTCCCGGCTGAGTCCTTAGACTCCTGTCAAATAGAGGAGGACAATGACCCAGCAACCCAGGTGGCGGAATGGTGTCAGCAACTCCATGTTGGGACGGACACCACTCCCGCTCACCAGAAGCAAGGGGTATTACGGGTGGTGCAAGAGTACGCCCAAGTGTTTAGCAAAAATCCACTTGATTTTGGGACAATTAAGGGAGTACAACATCATATCCCTACTGGCAATCATCCTCCCATCAAAGAGCGGTATAGGCCCATACCTCCAGCTCATTATCAGAAGGCTAAAGAAATGTTGAATGATATGAAGAAAGCTGGGGTGATAAGGGATAGTTGTAGTCCCTGGCACCCCTCTAGTTCTGGTTAAAAAGAAAGATGGTAGTATGAGAATGTGTGTGGATTACAGGCAGGTGAACCGCATAACACACAAGGATGCATACCCGTTACCGCGCATAGAGGAATCATTAGCTGCTCTGAAAACGGCTAACTACTTTTCTACCCTCGATCTGACTAGTGGTTACTGGCAAGTGGCTGTGGCTGAGGAGGATCGTGAGAAAACGGCTTTCACCACCACCCAATGGGGCTCTGTGAGTTCGATAGAATGCCGTTTGGGCTCAGTAGTGCCCCAGGAACATTTCAGAGAGTGATGGAAAACTGTCTGGGACATCTCAATTTTGAAACCGTGCTGCTATACCTAGACGACGTTATCGTGTATTCCAAGACATATGAGGACCATCTGAAGCACCTGGCAGAAGTATTCGAGTCCCTGTCCAGGTACGGGATGAAGTTGAAACCCTCAAAATGCCATCTACTCAAACAGAAGGTACAATACTTGGGGCACATCGTCAGTTCGGAAGGAGTAGCGCCGGACCCAGAGAAAGTCACTGCCATCCAGAAGTGGCCGGAGCCGAAGAACCTTAAGGAAGTGCGACAGTTCCTGGGACTAACGGGTTACTACAGGAGATTCGTGAAAGATTACACGAAGAAGGCAGCTCCTTTACAGGACCTCCTGTAGGACAATCCTTAAAGAGCAGAAACCCTCCCTTTAATTGGGGTAAAGAACAGGCTGAAGCATTCCAAAAGATGAAAGAGATCCTGACAGGTGATGAGATCTTAACCTATCCTGATTACAGCCAACCGTTCCTGTTGTACACCGACGCCAGTAATGAAGGGCTGGGAGCAGTTCTCAGTCAGAAGCAGAATGGCCAAGAAAAAGTCATCGCTTATGCTAGCAGAAAACTCAGGCCAACGGAGAGGAATCCGAAAATTATAGCAGCTTCAAGCTGGAGTTTCTGGCGCTGGTCTGGGCCATTACTGAAAGATTTAAGCACTATCTGGCCTCTAATAAGTTCACGGCGTACACAGACAACAACCGTTAACGCACCTGGAAACCGCCAAGCTGGGTGCCATGGAGCAGCGATGGATGGCTCGGTTGTCCAATTATCAGTTTACTATCAAGTACCGGGCAGGTCGAAAGAATGCTAATGCCGACGCATTGTCCCGAATGCCGCATGACTCTGATACGGAAGAAGAATCGGACGACCTGGAAGAAATTGAGCTACCTGCGTTCCATCGAAATGGGGTAGTCCACGAGCATCGAGTCCACAGAAAGCAGAATGGTGCAACATTAAATCCTTTACCCATCATAGTTGGAAAGAGACTCAGGACAGTGATCCAGTGGTCAGCCGCATCAAGGAGTTGTTAAGACAGGAAGGCTCCTCTCTGGAAAAGGATGCACCTATGTCAGCCAAGCTCCTGTGGAACGAGAAAAGCAGGTTGTTCCTATACCGTGAGAAGTTGTGCAGGAGATACGTCAACCCCAGAACCCATGAGATGGTCTGGCAAATCGTGGTCCCCAAGGCAGACGTCCCAATGGTGTTGGAAGCATACCACGATCAAGCAGGACACTTTGGCTGGAGAAAGCTGGAGACCCTGTTGAGATGCCGGTTCTATTGGGTAGGGATGCGCAGCTCCATCGAGAGGTGGTGTCGGAACTGTGGACCCTGTGGTCTTAGAAGAAAGGACTACGGTAGTCAGAAGGCACCCCTGCAACCTATCCGGACGACTCGTCCCCTGGAGATTGTGGCCCTGGACCATGTCAAATTGTCGCCAAGTAGATCTGGATACTCATACGCCTTGACTATGGTGGACCATTACTCCAGATTCCTGGTGGTTGTTCCAGTGAAAGACCAGACCGCAGTGACGGCCGCGAAGACCTTTCAAGCAAGTTTCTGCAGACCGCATGGGTATCCGGAGCAAGTCTTAACCGATCAGGGACCTGCTTTTGAAGCCGATTTGTTCAAGGAATTCTGTCATATGTACGGGTGCAAGAAAATTAGAACAACACCATACCACCCTCAAACCAACGGTCTCTGTGAAAAGATGAACCATATTGTCCTTGACTTGTTGAGATCCATACCGTTGGAAGACAGGAATCGATGGCCGGATTTACTACCTGATTTGGTTGATTTGTATAATCATATACCTGTAAGCTCAACTAACTGCACTCCAGCCTATCTTATGAGAGCAAGGCCTGGAAAACTACCAATGGATTTAGAACTTGGAGTGGTAGAACCGGAGGCAGACGATGCCGTGGAAAACTGGGACGTCAATCGGCAAGAGCAATACAGAAGAGTACAAATCTGTGTGGAGGAAAGTCTCAATAAGGCACGGGAGAAACAGGAAGATGTTTACAACCGAAATGCTCCTGCCAAGCCTTTGATGCCTGGAGAGGTAGTATTAAAGAGAAAAAGGAAGATGCATAAACTGGATAATCAGTGGGAGCAAGAACCCTACGTCATACAAGATTCTAAATATGACAATAGAAAAGTCTGTGTCGTCAGTAAAGACGGAGGAAGAACAACAACCACTGTGTCCAGAGATCATTTGAAGTTGTGTCCAGAACACTTAAAGCGTTTGTGAAAAGAACCCTGTCCTCAATCAAAGAGAAAGAAAGGAAGAGGTCATACACACCGATCTGGGAGATTTTCCTGCGGATTGGCCCCGACTGGGAGATGCTGTGATAATTCCAGTGTTGCAGTTTTATCAGCCACAAGAGGAAGTTTTACCTCCAGTTGTGCCTGTGGTGCCAGTTGAGCCCGCTCAGGAGTTACCCATCCCAGCAACACCTCAACCTGTGGAACCTCAAGATGGATCATCTGAAGCAGCGCCCCATACTATGGGATCCCCTGGTGAAGCTGACTCACACCGCCCAGCCATCAGTACGCTTGCCAGATCCATAGAAAGATTAAGGCAGTTCTATAGTTTGCCGTTACGCAGTGCAGACAGATCGCAACTTGATATACCTGAAACTACACCACGTAGATCAGAGAGAATCACAAAAGGGAAATTACCCATTAGATATCAGCAGTAGTTATAACGAATTTATGTGAACATTGTAAAAGTCTGTATATATAAATGTGTTTTCCCTATTATGTCTTCGTTTAACAATGGACTCAGAGGCTGAGGACTGAGCCAGCCCAAAAACTGTATCCTGTAAATAGTTGCACTTTGTGCCTTTTTAATGGTTTCACATGAAACCTTGACTTACCTCTGAACCAAAAACCCGTGTGGTGTGGCACTGAGTGAGGTCTGCATTCGGATGTCCTGCAGCCCACCCAGGACCCACGTTGAAGGTTTGGTGCGGGTCCTTCACAAGTATACCGTATATTTATTGAATGCTATTTAATACTTTTGTATTTCTATATAAAATGTTAATGTTTGCAACGTTCAAGATATCCTCACCTCCGGATGGGACGAACCAATGTTAATTGTTTAATGTTTTCATGCATAAACAAAAATGTCTCTTTTATATTTTACAGCCCGGGAGTGCTGTCGTTTACCATGGGGGAATGTGTAGCCCTGGTACACAATACAGGAGGATGAGTGGAGAGGTAACAGTTAAGGTCTCTTCATGACATCATGTACACTTCTGACACACCCAGCAGGGGTGTGGAAGGGAGTGATTTCTAGTCAGTCAGTTTCCTGTCCTTGGACAGAGGAGACGTGTCCAGTTTGAGCCTGTCATCAGTTCAGAACGTGGGGCTGGTACAGGTGGTCTAATTCACCTTAGTCTAGTCAGAGCTGTGCCCCACTGGAAGAAAGACTGAACTAGCTATTAAGAGTTGAGCAAATCGAAGGGCAAAGTGGAAGGAAGATTATTGGAAAAGTGCGTTTGGCTTGGAAGAGTCCTGCACATTGCTACCGGTTACTGGGGACCGAAGGATCACTATTGTTACAAGCATAGTGAGGAGAAAACCAGAGATTTACCGGACCCTAGGTCGCGGCAAACAAGCCCCTTATAGTCAGTACGTAACTGGGGTCAGGGGAAGTGAAGACTTTGAGTCTCTGCAGGACAAAATAAGGATTCAGCTCCCTCATAGAAAGGCTCCTAACACTAAATTGACTGGGAAGCACAGCTTTGGATAAGCGGAATCATAGAGGGGACTACGCTTCAGGCTGGTCGTACTCTCTTCATTGGACAGTAAAGGAGGCCCCTAACTTGCTTAGCTGTTGCCTCAAAGCTCATCCTCCATCAACCCCATCAGCCTCCCTGGGACCTGCCTTATCATCTTGCAAGTAAAGGTATGGAAAGACGCTGATCGTGTGAGACTGAGTTATTATTGCATGCCTGCACAATCCCTACCTAACTACCGACCTGAGGGAAGAGTCCCACCTGTAGGGGACCCGACATCTAGCTGCCTCACCATCCCCTCAGAGATCTATAGCAGCGCTGGTACAAATTACCAGAATACTACAGGTGGCGTCACGAACTGTATATAAACCTATCCCCTGTAAATATATCCCCAACATACGCCAGACCGCCAGGGCCACAGACCGAGCCACAGCTACCTGTGACAATCCCATAGACTTCCATGGGCTCGGCTCTGAGTACCCCATTGCCCTGGTAACCCACAATTGTGGTGGCGGGTCGACACATTAGCTACATAAAAATACACAGAGATGATACCACACATATTAATTTTGCCAAATTCAATATATTCCATATAGTCAATTGTTTGCTATAGGTATCCTATCCTAAGGAATATCTATATACCTTTATGTAAGGAAAGAATATTATTGGAAAGTGAGTCCTGCATTAATGCAGACCACATATACATACCCCAATATTACTTGGCAGCTCATCATTAAGCAAGAAGACCATAGATAGGAAGCCAGGGCCACAAGAAGAGACAGTTAAGGCTAGACCTAAAGTGTGACTTTTTACCAAGTAAGAGCAAAAGTATTATTGCTGGATCTCTCTATTTTCTACAATTCCAATTTTTTTCCTATGAGGAAATGTTTAGGTTGCATTCAGAGGTATATGTTAATGTGGAAGCATGGTTTGTAGTCTCACCTGGCAATAGAGCCTATAAGGCCCCAAAATCCCCTTGACCCCTATGGAATAGCAATAATTTTAAAGATCTATGATAGTTTCGGGCCCTATTGGAGATTTTCCATTGGTACCAAATTATGACAATGGTTGTGTTGCAGTAGTTCTATTATTTCATCGACATCACACATGAATGAAATGGCATTGCGTAGCTCTAGAAGTATATAAAAAAGTATAGCATACTAATAATATGTGTTTTTATATGACTTTTATTATATGCAATATCAAGAAATCTCTTACTGTAAGGCTATGTGCACACGTTCAGGAATTGCCGCGGAAATTTCCGCGGCAATCCCGCACCTCCCTGCTGCGGGAAATACGCATTTTATAGGTATGCGTTATCCTGCTAAAAACTAGCGTTTTTGCAAGTGTAATTAGCTTTGCAGAATGCTAGTGTTTTCCAAGCGATCTGTAGCATCGCTTGGAAAACTGATTGACAGGTTAGTCACTCGAGTCAAACATAGTGTTTGACTCGTGTGAGCAACTTTTTTACTATTGATGCCGCCTATGCCGCATCAATAGTAAAAGATCTAATGTTTAAAAATAATAAAAAATAATAAATCGTGATATTCTCACCTTCCAGCGGCCCCGCAGCCTTCCTGGTCCTCGCGACGCTCCCTGCAACTCCCGGTCCCAGTGATGCATAGCGACGTGATCCCAGATGATGTAGCATCACGCGAGTCCGCTACATCATCTGGGGTCATTGTCGCAAGGCATCCCTGGGAACGGGATTGGCCGAAGCGTTGCTGAGGAGCGGGGAAGGTGCGGGGGCCGCCGGAAGGTGAGAATATCACGATTTTTTTATTTTAATTATTATTTTACCAGGGATATGGTACCCAGGGCCTGGAGGAGAGTTTCCTCTCCTCCAGACCCTGGGTACCAACCGCACATGAACCGCTCACTTTGCGCATGGTGGGCATAGCCACATGCAGAAAGTAAGCGGTTTCAATGCATTCCTATGGCAGCGGAATCGCCGCGATTCCGGAAAAAGAATGAACATGCTGTGTTTTTATCCGCGATGCGTTTTTTTTGCAGGAAAAAACGCAGCATGTGCACAAAAATTGCGGAATGCATTCTAATAATAGGATGCTTAATGAATGCGTTTTTTTAAGCGTTTTTGCAGCGGAAAAACCGCCGCAAAAACGCTTAAAAAAAGCGAAAAAAATCCTGAACGTATGCACATAGCCTAAGATAAAGGTAAGCGATAGAGTCCAGAAGTAAAACGGTATGACCATGTATTAGTCTCAAAATTTGTGATTTATTATTAGACTGCTTTCATATACAGTGGGGAAAATAAGTATTTGATACACTGCCAATTTTGCAAGTTTTCCTGCCTACACAGAATGGAGAGGTCTGTAATTTTTATCATAGGTACACTTCAACTGTGAGAGACAGAATCTAAAATGAAAAAATTGTATGATTTTTAAATAATTAAATTGCATTTTGTTGCATAAATTAAGTATTTGATCACTTACCAATGAGCAAGAATTCTGGCTCTCACAGACCTGTTAGTTTTTCTTTGAGAAGCTCTCCTACTCTGCACTCATTACCTGTATTAATTGCACCTTTTCAAACATGTTGCCTGTATATAAGACACCTGTCCTCACACTCAATAAGGCCGGGGTCACACTTGCGAGTGTGATGCGAGAAACTCGCTCGGTCTCTCACATCAACACCTGGGCACTGCCGCCGGCACTCGGGACTGGAGTGTGCGGCTGCATAGAAATATATACAGCCACACGCTCCGGTCCGAGTGCCAGCGGCAGTGCCCGGGTGTTGATGCGAGTTTCTCACATCACACTCGCAAGTGTGACATCGGCTTAAATCACATTCCAACACCACCACCATGGCCAAAACCAAAGAGATCTCTAAGGACACCAAGGACAAAATTGTAGACCTGCACAAGGCTGAGATTGGCTACATGACAATAGGCAAGCAGCTTGGTGAGAAGGCAACAACTGTTGGCACCATTATTAGAAAATGGAAGAAACACAAGATGACTATCAGTCTTCATTGGTCTGAGGCTCCATGCAAAATCTTGCATTATGGGGAAAGGACGATCTGAGAAAGGTCAGGAATGAGTCCCAAACTACATGGAAGGACCTGGTGAATGACATGAAGAGAGCTGGGACCACAGTCTAAAACATTACTGTTACTAACACACTATGCTGTTATGGATTAAAGTCCTGCAGGGCACACAAGGTCCCCCTGCTCATGCAGCACATGTCCAACCCGTTTGAAGTTCGCCAATGACCATCTGGATGATCCAGAGGAGGCATGGGAGAAGGACATGTGGTCAGATTAGTCCAAAATAGAACTTTTTGGTATCAACCTATAATAAGAAGCAGTGATATCCATGGAAAGCCCATGCAAAAAGAGAGCAGAACAGACTTGTTCTGAGACGCCGCTGAGACCCAGCATCTCAGGCCTCACACAGAAAGTCTATGCCACCAAGGTGCCAGTCACTTCCTGCCAAGGTCCAAATTCTCCTCAGGAAAACTCCAACTTCCGCCTAAGTTGGTCAGGACCAGGATCCGCACCCTAAGCTGGCTAACCTCCGAGTCCTGAAGTCACCTGTCAACAGCCAAGGTCTGGTACCTCCAACCCAAGCCTGAGAGACTTCTGCCGATGGTCAAGCCAAAAAGATCTATGAGGAACCAAGACAGGAGAGGCATGCCTGCTTTTTGCAGAGGAACAAGGTGAGCAGGGCATAAAGTTATGTAGTGAAAGACTTTCTTTGCTATTCAAAACTTATTCTTATTCGTTTTAATGTTGATTTGCATAGTTACTAACACTAATTGTTAGAGTTACCATATATACTCATGTATAAGCCGACCTGTGTATAAGCCGACCCCCTAATTTTGCCACAAAAAACTGGGAAAACTTATTGACTCGCGTATAAGCGTAGGGTGGAAAATGCAGCAGCTACTGGTAAATTTTCAAAAATAAAAATAGATTACCAATAAAAGTAAAATTGAGATATCAGTAGGTTAAATTTTTTTGAATATTCATATTGAATCAGGAGCCCCATATAATGCTCCATACAGTTCATGATGGGCCCCATAAGATGCTCCATACAAAATACTCCCCATATAACACTGCATAAAGGTTAATAATGGCCCCATAAGATGCTCCATAGAATAATATGCCCCATATGCTGCTCCATAAAGGTTATGGCCCCAAAAATGCTCCATAGATTATGCCCCTGTTATGTTTCGGTAGCTGAGGAGTGCAGGTAAAAAAAAAGGCAATACACCAGAGCAGTTGGAATCTATGGGATTGCAGTACCCTGACTAACCACCACAACTAGAGGCAGCCGTGGAGCGTTTCCTACGTTGGTCCTAGACGCCTCGTCACAGCCTGAGAAACTAACTACACCTAAAGATAGAAATAGGAAAGCTATCTGCCCCGGAGCAGAACCCCAAAGATAATAGAAAGCCCCCAAACATGTAATGGCGGTTAGACAAGAGGAAATACTGACACAGAAAGAAAATAGAATGAGCAAACGCTGGGGCCCAAACTATCTAAATAGAAAAGGACAGGAAGGGTACTTACTGCAATCCCAGAAAACCCTGAAAAACACCAACTCTACTAATTTCAAAATCACCTGAGATCACACGACCTCTACCACCTAAATTAGCTCTCTGGTGTAACAAAATCAAAACAGCAGCCACTGAAAAAACTGGAAAAAGCAAAAGAACAAAACTCAGTGGCTAAACTAACTGAGAAGGCAGAAGCCCCCGGAGGGACCCAGAAGGCCCCCCAAAAAAGTGCAGGACAAAATGCAAAAATATAGCAACAACACAAAAGAAGAAAAATTCTTATCTGGTAGCAGGAGATGCAGACACGACACAGCAGGCTACAAGGGAAACTGGAATGAAGGATTCAGACCAGAACAATTGATCACCGGCAACCCTGATGGGAAAATGACTCCCTTATATAAGACCAGTCAGTAACACCTGATTCCCAGTCCTCACAATCTTCACTAGTACCGCTTGTAACCACCAGAGGGAGCCTCTGCTCAGAACTCATCTCAAACCCATTCACAACAGTACCCCCCCTTGAGGAGGGTCACCGAACCCTCATTTGAGCAACCAGGTCGGTCAGGATGAGTTCTATGATACGCACGGATAAGTCTCCTAGCATGGATGTCCGAAGCAAACACCCAAGAATTGTCTTCCTGACCATAACCTCTCCATTTAACCAAATACTGGAGTCTTCGTCTAGAAAAACGAGAATCCAATATTTTCTCAACCACATACTCCAGATTGCCCTCAACCAAAACAGGGTCAGGAGGCACAGTAGCAGGAACCACTGGCTCAACAAACCTCTTCAACAAGGACTTGTGGAACACGTTATGGATCTTAAATGTCCCTGGAAGAAGCAAACGAAAAGAAAACAGGATTAATAATCTCCATGATCTTATAAGGTCCAATGAACTAGGCTTAAATTTAGGAGATGCTACTCTCATAGGAATATTCTTTGAGGACAACCAGACCAAGTCCCCCACTTTAAAACCGAGGACCATCAGTCCTATGCCGGTTAGCAAACCGCTGGCCTTCTCCTGAGAGAGGGGCAACCTCTCCACTACCTGGTCCCAAATCTGTTGCATACGCTCAACAACAGAGTCAACACCTGGACAGACAGAAGCTTCCGTCTGTCCTGAAGAAAACGAGGGTGAAAACCAGAATTACAGAAAAACGGAGACATCAAAGTGGCAGAGCTAGCCCTATTATTAAGAGCAAACTCAGCCAAAGGCAAAAAAGGACCCAGTCATCTGATCAGCAGACACAAAGCATCTTAGATAAGTCTCTAATGTCTGGTTTGTTCTCTCAGTTTGACCATTGGTCTGAGGATGAAATGCCGAGGAGAAAGACAATTGAACACCCAGTTTAGAACAAAAAGTCTCCAAATCTGGAAAAAACTGGACTCCTCTGTCAGACACAATGTTCTCAGGAATGCCGTGTAAACGAACCACGTGCTGAAGAAACAACGGCACCAATTCAGAGGAGGAAGGCAACTTAGGTAATGGCACAAGATGTATCATTTTGGAAAACCTATCACAAATTACCCAGATGGTGGTCATTCTCTGAGAAACAGGAAGATCGGAAATGAAATCCATAGAGATATGGGTCCATGGTCTCTTGGGCACAGGCAATGGCATCAACAAACCACTAGAGCGAGAGCAAGGCTTGGAGCGAGAGCAAGTCCCGCAGGACTGCACAAATTCCCTGACATCGCGAGACAAGGTAGGCCACCAAAAGGACCGACTAACCAAGTCTCTGTACCAAAAATTCGGGATGCCCAGCCAATGCGGAACAATGAATCTCAGACATCACACTCTTTTTCCATTGGTCCGGGACAAACAATTTTCCAACAGGGCAGCGCTCGGGCCTATCCTCTGACACCCCTCCAGAGCAAGTCTCAAATTGGGCGAGATGGCGGAAAGAACTACACCCTCTTTCAAAATAACAGAAGGATCAGATAACTCAGGAGAGTCCGCAAGGAAACTCCTCGAGAGGGGATCCGCCTTAACATTCTTAGTGCCAGGAAGAAAGGAAACCACAAAATTAAAACGTGTGAAAAAAGGCC
>JARQOD010000002.1:108533897-108649135 GCA_033576555.1 Oophaga sylvatica
GTTTTTTTTTGTGATTGGTTTCTTTTTTCTTAAATATTTTTTTATTAGATTTTTTGTCTTTTTCTTCCCCCATTTCTAATAGCAATTCTCAATAGTTTGTCGGGTGTGGGGCTTTTGTTGGCTTTTTGTTCCCCTTCCCCTTGTTCATTTTAAAGCTCTCCTGATGAGTGTAGCAAGGCACTTCCAAATACGTGTTTTCCAGTCTTCGAAGGTGCACCCCATCTCAAGCAATAGTCCACGATGGAAATTTCACTCCTGATCCAAAAAATCCAAACCTTTTGCGCGGCACCATCAACAACCCGTTGTCACCTGCAGAATCTTTTTCCCACCCCCTTTGTTCCATGGCCATCCCTAGAAGGATGGAAGAGAAGACCACCTGCGCTCCCAGTTCTTTCACTTTCTTACCTAAGTTTTCAAAGTCACTGCAGATGGTTTCCAGGTCCCCACATGTATTAGCAGGAATGGGTAGTCATCTGTAGGTCTGAAGAGTCCTGATATCCTGTCAGACAAATCTTTAATTTTTGCACCTGGAAGACAGCACATTTCTTTTGAGGTTAAATCCGGTCTGCAGATAGCGGCCTCTGTTCCTCTCAACAGGGAATCCCCCATGACAACAACTCTTCGTTTCTTCTTCACAACAGTTTTGTTTCTCCATTCAGGAGGACTCTGAGGGCATACAAGGTTATTGTTTGTGGCCAAAGTCTTATCTTGATGTATTTCTTCATCATTCTCCTGTGTAAGAGCCTGGTACTGGTTCCTGAGCAGTATTGGTGCTGACTGCCTCCTGATCCTCCTGCTTCTCTGGGTCACATGCTTCCATTCCTCTGTTTCTTCAGGTGCACTTCAAATTTCTTCTCTTTCTGTAACATGAAGAGATAATTATGCTCTGTCTAAGAACTCTTCACCTTCCTTAATGGTTTTCAATGTAGATAACCTCTCTTCCAGATTTTGCAACTTTTCCTCCAACAGGGACACAAGCTTGCATTTCTGGCATGTGAAGGTTGGCTTTTCCACTGGTAAGTCTGTGAACATGTAGCAAGAAATGCAGCTCACCAAATGGCCCCTGGCCTCTTCCATGTTCTTCTCCATGTTCATTCTTATTGTTGAAGAGATATTCAAGCGGTGAAATATATGCCAAAACTCTGGGTGCGTGGTTTACTGATGTCCTCCTTTCAGCTGCAATGGCCAAAATCCAGTGTTCCTTGAGCTCGCGGAGACTCTTCACTTATCCCAGAAGGCACTGGGAATATGCAAATTCTCTCCTCGGGACTCTTCCCCTGGTTTACTGATGTCCTCCTTTCAGCTGCAACGGCCAAAATCCAGTGTTCTTTGAGCTCACGGAGACTCTTCACTTATCCAGAAGGCACTGGGAATATGCAAATTCTCTCTTCGGGACTCTTCCCCTGGTTTACTGATGTCCTCCTTTCAGCTGCAACGGCCAAAATCCAGTGTTCCTTGAGCTCGCGGAGACTCTTCACTTATCCCAGAAGGCACTAGGAATATGCAAATTCTCTCCTCGGGACTTTTCCCCTGGTTTACTGATGTCCTCCTTTCAGCTGCAATGGCCAAAATCCAGTGTTCCTTGAGCTCGCGGAGTCTCTTCACTTATCCCAGAAGGCACTGGGAATATGCAAATTCTCTCCTCGGGACTCTTCCCCTGATTATGGGAAGACTTCGCGCGAGTTCAGGTTTCACAGGCCAGTACATAGTCCTTTACTACAGTTGGCCACCAAAAATTCCTAGTTACAAGTCTGATGGTGTTTTTGATGCCTGGATGCCCTGCAAGGACGGAATCATGTGATTCCTTCAGAACTTGAAGGCGGAATGTGGCAGGGACAAATAGTTTTGGGGAGGAGTAGTGTCAGGTGCCTGCTCTGAGGATCTACGGATTTCTTCCAGAACATCCAAGGATACAGCTGACATAACAATTCCCTTGGCTAGTATTGGAGTCGGTTCAGAGTCCTCGACCTGTGAGGGGCAAAAACTTCGAGAAAGGGCATCAGCCCTTACATTTTTAGTACCCGGTCGAAAAGTAATCACAAAATCAAACCTAGAAAAGAACAAGGCCCACCTTGCCTGTCTAGGATTCAGTCTTTTTGCTGACTCCAAGTAGGTCAGGTTCTTGTGGTCAGTAATTACAGTGATCTTATGTTTGGCACCTTCGAGGAAGTGGCGCCATTCCTCAAAGGAACAATTCCCGATTACCTATATCATAATTACTCTCGGTGGAAGAGAATTTTCGGGAAAAGAAGGCATACGGACGAAGTTGAGTGAGGGATGCAGTGCCTTGCGATAGCACTGCCCCGACTCCAACTTCAGAGGCATCTACCTCTACAATAAAGGGGCGGTCCAGATCAGGCTGAACCAATATCGGGTTAGAGGAAAAACATTTCTTTAAGGCAGAAAATGCATGAATTGCTTCAGGCTTCCAGTTAACCACATCTGCCTCTTTCCGAGTCAAATCAGTGAGTGGTTTGGCTATCTCGGAAAAACCTTTAATAAATTTACGATAGTAGTTAGCAAAACCCAAAAATCACTGCAGTGCCTTTAGAGACTGGGGTTGTACCCATTCCTTAATGGGTTGAATTTTAGAAGGATCCATGTGAAACCCTTCAGCCGACAAAATATACCCCAGAAACTGTATCTCCTGCATCATGAAGACACATTTCTCTAGTTTGGCGAATAAAGAATGCTCTCTGAGTCTCTGGAGGACAGAGCAGACGTGTTGGACGTGCGTCACAATGTCAGAAGAGTAAATCAGGATGTCGTCCAAATAAACGACCATATAAACACCACTAATGTCTCTGAAAATCTCGTTCACAAAATTCTGAAACACTGCAGGTGTAGTACTGAGCCCGAACGGCATTACGAGATACTCAAAGTGGCCGAGGGGTGTGTTAAACGCGGTCTTCCACTCACCTCCCTTTCTTATCCGGACAAGATTATATGCTCCTCGGAGGTCAAGTTTAGTAAACCAACGGGCTCCCAACAGCTGATTATAAAGATCAGGAATGAGTGGAAGCGAATACTGGTTTTTCACAGTGATTGTGT
Source organism: Oophaga sylvatica (assembly GCA_033576555.1). NCBI lineage: Eukaryota > Metazoa > Chordata > Amphibia > Anura > Dendrobatidae > Oophaga > Oophaga sylvatica. The sequence continues at coordinate 108,536,949 of JARQOD010000002.1, forward strand.
TTAACTCACGGTAATCAATGCAAGGTCTGAGACCACCATCTTTCTTTTCCACAAAAAAAGAACCCGGCCCCCACTGGTGAGGTGGATGGTCTAATAAACCCTTTTGGCAAACTGTCTGTTAAGTAGTCTTTCATGGCCTGATGTTCTGGACCAAAGAGGTTAAATATTCTCCCCTTAGGGAGGCGAGAATCTGGTACTAAGTCTATGGGGCAATCGTACTTTCTATGAGGGGGTAATTTCTCTGATTCCAATACAGAAAATACATCCTCATAATCTCTGAATGCATAGGGTATAAAGGGAGGAGGTGTGATTTTAACTTGGTTCACTGATAGCGATATACAATTATCCTGACACTCTGGGCTCCAGCGCATGATATCACCCAAGTGCCAGTCAATGACTGGATTATGTTTGCGTAACCATGGCATACCCAGAACAACAGCGGATGATAAATTGTGGATAACAAAAAATGACACATGTTCAGCATGTAACTATCCCACTGACATTGATATTTCCTCAGTGACAAACTCCACTCCATTCTGGACGATAGTAGTGCCATTAATAGCAGTGGTTTTAATGGGCGCATTAAGCTTTAGCAGTGGTACACTAATGTCTCGACCACGCACCACAATTGTGGGTTACCAGGGCAATGGGGTACTCAGAGCCGAGCCCGTAGAAGTCTATGGGATTGTCACAGGTAGCGGTGGCTCGGTCTGTGGCCCTGGCGGTCAGGCGTATGTTGGGGATATATATTTACAGGGGATAGATTTATATACAGTTCGTGACGCCACCTGTAGTCTTCTGGTAATTTGTACCAGCGCTGCTGTAGATCTCTGAGGGGATGGTGAGGCAGCTAGATGTCGGGTCCCCTACAGGTGGGACTCTTCCCTCAGGTCGGTAGTTAAAGCAGGGTTGTGCAGGCATGCAAGTAAATAACTCAGTCTCACACGGTCAGCGTCTTTCCATACCTTTACTTGTAAGATGGTAAGGCAGGTCCCAGGGAGGCTGATGGGGTTGATGGAGGATGAGCTTTGAGGCAACGGCTAAGCGAATTAGGGGCCTCCTTTACTTTCACAACGATGAGTACAACCAGCATGAAGCGTAGTTCCCTCTATAATTCCAGCTATTCCAAAGCTGTACTGCCCAGTCAGATTTGTGGTCGGAGCCTTCCTGTGAGAGAGCTGAATTCCTATCTTGTCCTGCAGAGACTCAAGGTCCTCACTCCCCTGACCCCAGTTACGTACCGACTATTTAGGGGCTGCTTGCCGCGACCTAAGGTCCGATAAGCCTCTGGTTTTCTTACCACTAAGCGTGAAGCTTTAGTGATCCTTCGGTCCCCAGTGACCGGTAACAATGTGCAGGACTTCTTCAATCCAAAAGCACTTTTCAAATATTCCTTTCCACTGTGCCTTTCGCCTTGTCCGCGCTTGTAGCATAAACACTCACACTTGCAAAAAGTCATATAATCACTCCCTTCTTCTCTTCCTTCAGAGTTAGTTAACAGACTCTCAGTTATCCACTAGGCAGGAGCACGTCTCTGAACCTTTCACTGTCCTTGGGACAGGAGACTGAAGTATTTCTGTACTAAGCTCTTCTTTCTTTATCAGTGTCTTCAAGTGAGGTACAGCTCTGACCAGGCTGAGGTGATCTATATCTCGCCCTTACTGGCCTCCACTTGCTGAACTGCTGGTAGAACCAGGCTGGACTGCTTCCTCCCTCCAGGTCCCAGCTAGACTCCACACGTCTGCTCTGTCCGAAGACAGGAAACTGACTACTCTAATCACTCAACGAATACACCCTGACCACTCCCTCACAAGTGACTACACTACCCTAAGGGTGTGTCTAGTGTATGTTGAGTGAATGGGTATTGAGCATTGAACTGCTATCTCTCCACACATTCTCCAGGGTACTGCGTGTGCCTAACACCAGGGCTACACATTCCCCCATGGTAAAAGACAGCACTCCCGGGCTGTAAAATACAAAGAGACAGTTTTGTTTATGCATGAAAACATCAACATTAAACATTAATTCGTCCCATCCGGGAGGTAAGGATGTCTTAAACGTTGCGAAACAATAACATTATAGAGAAATACAAATATTAAATAAACATGTTCATAAAAATAGACAATATACTTGTGAAGGACCCGCACCAAACCTTCAACGTGGGTCCTGGGTGGGCTGCAGGACATCCGAATGCAGACCTCACTCAGTGCCACACCACACGGGTTTTCTGTTCAGAGGTAAGTCAAGGCTTCGTGTGAAACCATTAAAAAGGCACCTTAGTGCAACTATTTACAGGATACAGTTTTTGGGCTGGCTCAGTCCTCAACCTCTGAGTCCATTGTAAAACGAAGACATATTATATCACATTATAATAATAATAAAGTGCAAAACTTTTTATCTGTTTACCCAGCCGGGCATTCTACTGTTAGCAATATATAAATATATTATATACTCATTTAACTTGTGCAAAAATTGGCAAACATTCTTAAACTTTTTACAACTTTACTTATGGTAGACCCCTGTCTGGATCTTACCGGTTTTTACTGTTTAATTATTCATTTATTTCAAGTACATTTTCCACCCCGGGGGCTGGAACAATGCAATGGGCCCTAGATCCCAGACTAACAAGTCGTGACCTGCTATTGGGGTTTGAGTTGCCACAGTTCTTGTGCGAACCTCTAGGGGCGCAACGGGTACTTTCTCCTTGCGAGACACCGATTGCGTTTCAATCTGAGTCACAGTTAACGATATGGATCGTGTCATGGATTGCGATGGAAACTGGGTCGCATGTTGCGATGTAGAAGGATAACGGTATACAGGTGTCGCTTCCACTTGCGAAGTACCTGCAGGGGGCGATGCTGGGGCACGGCCGGATACTGCTTGAGCTGGAGACGGGGACGCTGCGGTAGTGGTGACGTTACCTGCGTCGGGGACGGGGTCACGGACGATGGTGACGTTAAGGGCATACCATCCCTTCATTCCCCAGTGCCGTGTGTACGTGACAATGTCTCCATTTACTAAGTCCCTCCCGGGATGACCTTGCGGTAGGTGGGATTCTACATCACGTCTGCTGACAAAGACCCCTGGGTAGAGGCCCGGTTCTCTTATGAAGCCCCAACCCTTCCGGAGCTGGAACTCAGTCACACACCCTGCCGCCGCGGTTCCCTCAAGGTACCTTTCTCTCTCCGGACACTCTCCTTGTCCGCGATCAGCTCTGCATGTTGCCGCTGCCGGTTCCGCTGAGCTTCCCGCTCTTCCTCCTGCTGGCGTTTCTGCTTCTCCTCACGACGCTGCCACTCATATTCCCACTGGGCGGTGTAGGCGACGTCATCCAGGCGCGCCATCTCGTCCCAGTCGACGTCTGGTAACGACGGACAGGACCCCTCCGGTGTCCCTGCCGGGGTTCGATCATCTGCTGCGGCCTCCTGGCCGGGCGGGAGTTCCGGAACTGGCGATACCTCCTCAACCTCCTTCGCCTCCACCGCTTCACCGGTGGGATCAGGATTGGTACTTTCGGGGGCAGCCTCCGGTTGCTCCTTTGCCTTGGGCAGCAGAATTTTCGGTAACTCGAATCGTGGGGGGTCGTTGAGGGGAGAGAACACCACGTCCCACAGCCTCCGCTGCTCCTGGGTACGCCGGCGTCTCTCGATCTCTTCAAATCCAGGTTGGTGCTGGACCATCTTTTTCAGGCGTGCATTTTCTTCCTGAATTTCTAGCAACGCTTGCTGCAGGTGCAGGACCACGGATGACTCCGGTGCTGGTGGCAGCTTGGCTGGGGCACGGGGCCTGCCTTCCTCCGCTTCCCTGCTCGGCTGCACACGTCCTGCTTCCATGATGTTCCAGAAGGTTCTCTCTTCTTCCTCCAGAGACGTCCGGTCTCTTCCGTGGAGGCGGGGTTTGCGTCTCCTCCTCTTTGCAGGAAAGGTGAAGAGGAGGCGGACCTCCTTTGCTGTAGGGCAGGATCGCATGTTGTAATAGCACTTTGAGAGGGCAGGCATTTTCTTCGCGCCACAGGGGGGTACACGCCCACGAAGGTACGCCCACCTTCTTCTCCAGCGCCTGAGGGCGCGAATATGGCGACAAAGATGGCGATTTTTGGCGCCAAAAGTGCAAACAGTCCTTTTCACAAAAACAACTCCATAGGCACACAGGGCTCGCAATTTTGCGAGTTTCGCATCCTGTTCGTGACGCCAATTTTGTCTCGACCACGCACCACAATTGTGGGTTACCAGGGCAATGGGGTACTCAGAGCCGAGCCCGTAGAAGTCTATGGGATTGTCACAGGTAGCGGTGGCTCGGTCTGTGGCCCTGGCGGTCAGGCGTATGTTGGGGATATATATTTACAGGGGATAGATTTATATACAGTTCGTGACGCCACCTGTAGTCTTCTGGTAATTTGTACCAGCGCTGCTGTAGATCTCTGAGGGGATGGTGAGGCAGCTAGATGTCGGGTCCCCTACAGGTGGGACTCTTCCCTCAGGTCGGTAGTTAAAGCAGGGTTGTGCAGGCATGCAAGTAAATAACTCAGTCTCACACGGTCAGCGTCTTTCCATACCTTTACTTGTAAGATGGTAAGGCAGGTCCCAGGGAGGCTGATGGGGTTGATGGAGGATGAGCTTTGAGGCAACGGCTAAGCGAATTAGGGGCCTCCTTTACTTTCACAACGATGAGTACAACCAGCATGAAGCGTAGTTCCCTCTATAATTCCAGCTATTCCAAAGCTGTACTGCCCAGTCAGATTTGTGGTCGGAGCCTTCCTGTGAGAGAGCTGAATTCCTATCTTGTCCTGCAGAGACTCAAGGTCCTCACTCCCCCTGACCCCAGTTACGTACCGACTATTTAGGGGCTGCTTGCCGCGACCTAAGGTCCGATAAGCCTCTGGTTTTCTTACCACTAAGCGTGAAGCTTTAGTGATCCTTCGGTCCCCAGTGACCGGTAACAATGTGCAGGACTTCTTCAATCCAAAAGCACTTTTCAAATATTCCTTTCCACTGTGCCTTTCGCCTTGTCCGCGCTTGTAGCATAAACAACTCACACTTGCAAAAAGTCATATAATCACTCCCTTCTTCTCTTCCTTCAGAGTTAGTTAACAGACTCTCAGTTATCCACTAGGCAGGAGCACGTCTCTGAACCTTTCACTGTCCTTGGGACAGGAGACTGAAGTATTTCTGTACTAAGCTCTTCTTTCTTTATCAGTGTCTTCAAGTGAGGTACAGCTCTGACCAGGCTGAGGTGATCTATATCTCGCCCTTACTGGCCTCCACTTGCTGAACTGCTGGTAGAACCAGGCTGGACTGCTTCCTCCCTCCAGGTCCCAGCTAGACTCCACACGTCTGCTCTGTCCGAAGACAGGAAACTGACTACTCTAATCACTCAACGAATACACCCTGACCACTCCCTCACAAGTGACTACACTACCCTAAGGGTGTGTCTAGTGTATGTTGAGTGAATGGGTATTGAGCATTGAACTGCTATCTCTCCACACATTCTCCAGGGTACTGCGTGTGCCTAACACCAGGGCTACACACTAACATTTCTCGCTACCAGGAAATCTATGAAATTCCCTTCTGAGCCACTATCCACATAAGCCTCCACACACACAGATTTCTTCAAGTAAGACAAAGAAGTAGGTAAAAGGACTTTGGCCGCATCAGCGGGCAATACCTGGGCACCTGGGCAGGCATGGCCAGAGCTACCCAGGTGCTGACGTCCAGGGAGTGAAGGCTTCTGACGTCCAGTGTTCTCCCAGAGGTCTCCAGACTGTGGCTTGTGCAGCATGTTAGTAGGAGATGATGGGAGTGATCCTCCACAGGACTGAGCAATGAAGCCGGACACAGGTGCTTTAGCAACACAATCAGCTCAGAAAAGGAGAGGAAGGAAAAAAAAATTCAGAGAAAGGGTTAGGAAATGCTTTATATATATCCAGAATATATATAAAAACGGTTTGTTTGTTTTTTAGGGCCAGATATAATGTGACGTCCGCTCACTGCAGGTCTGAACTGCAGGTAAGACAGTACCCCGAGAAACCCCAAGACCCTTTATCCCTATACAGGGATCTGGAATTACAGCGAAGCCCAGGGGGTAGCTGCCTATAAGAGCAGTGGACCGGAGTAGGAAGGACCCTAGGAAGTGAATAAAAAGTGAGACCAAATGCGAAGTCAGAAGTCCAAGGGTCAAAACCAGGAGGGCGGCAAAGGTACAAAATCGGCAGGCAGAAGAAGGGTCAGAAATTCAGGCTGAAGTTAAAGTCAAAACCAGGCGGGCAGCAACGGTACAAAATCGGCAGGTAGTAGAAGAGTCAGAAATCCAGGCAAAGGTCAGAGATACAATAGCAAAACAAACTAGCACACTGGGGAAACCAAGACTATATCTGGCGGCCTGCAAGCCAGGCTCCAAGACATTTGAAGGGCATGGCTACCTCTCACAGGCTCACAGTCTGATGACCTCATCTGGACTGCCCCCAGAACCAGGCCAGATGGTGATGCATGACTGACACCAACCACTTCACCTCTGACAGAAGAGCGAAGCCTACGCCCACCAGATGCCTGCGCAGGGACCCCCTCTCTGTCACCAACATTACCCACAGGCGAAGTATGGCAATGCGCAGCGACAAAGACCGGTGTCAAAGGAGTGGAACCATATGAGGATACCGTTCTCCTATCACCGGCACCACCAGCCGAAGGAGTCTGGCGCCTCCCAGCGGCCGAGGCAGGAACACCAGCCACTGAATCCAATGGCGACGTGACACCATAACATAACCGAAACATAACACATAGCTTTTTTAGAGAAGTAATGGCAACTGAGCAACTGGTATTGCGGGACTGCGACGGCCATCAATTTTTGGAAACCATCTGTTTCCACCAGGCGGAATGGCAGCATTTCCATGGCCAACAGATTGGAGATGGTGGAGTTCAAGCTTTTAGCTTTGACATGTAGGAGGAAACATTCTTTTACGTGACCACAACTGCGGGACTGATTGCTTGCTGCTGTGCTGAGAGATGGTGGAGTAGGGTGAACACAACAAACTGCTGGACTGTGAGTGAGGTGCAGGCGGAGATGTTATGGTGGATTGAGAAAGATGTGGTGTGCTCGGTGAAACAAAAACAGCAGGCATCTCCACTTATGTAACAGCTGACAGGCTATCACTTACCCCGACTGTAGGATGTAAACAAGTGGAGGTTCTGCGGCCAGTGATACTGTTATGTTATGGTAGCAGGAGGCAGGAGCAAAAAACCGCATAGGCAGCCTAACACCAGAGAGGTTGGAAACTACCGTATATACTCATGTATAAGCCGACCCGTGTATAAGCCGACCCCCTAATTTTGCCACAAAAAAGTGGGAAAACTTATTGACTCGCGTATAAGCCTAGGGTGAAAAATGATTATGCCCCCATATGATGCTCCACAGATTATGCCCCCATATGCTGCACAGATTATGCCCAATATGCTCCACAGATTATGCCCCCATATGCTCCAGATTATGCCCAATATGCTTCAGAGATTATGCCCCCATATGCTCCAGATTATGCCCAATATGCTTCAGAGATTATGCCCCCATATGTTCCAGATTATGCCCCCATATATTCCACAGATTATGCCCCCATATGCTGCACAATTATGCCCCCGTATGATCCACAGATTATGCCCCCATATGCTCCAGATTATGCCCCCATATGCTCCAGATTATGCCCAATATGCTTCAGAGATTATGCCCCCATATGCTCCAGATTATGCCCCCATATGCTGCATAATTATGCCCCCATATGTTCCACAGATTATGACCCCATATGCTGCACAATTATGCCCCCGTATGATCCACAGATTATGCCCCCATATGCTCCAGATTATGCCCCCATATATTCCACAGATTATGCCCCCATATGCTGCACAATTATGCCCCCATATGCTCCACAGATTATGCCCCCATATGCTCCAGATTATGCCCCATATGTTCCACAGATTATGCCCCCATATGCTCCAGATTATGCCCTATATGTTCCACAGATTATGCCCCCATATGCTCCATATTTTGCCCCCATATGTTCCACAGATTATGCCCCCATATGCTGCACAATTATGCCCCATGTGCTCCATAGTATAGGCCTCATATACTGCTGCAAAAAAAAAAAAGTGACATACTCAACTCTCGTCGCTGGGGGCCAGGTGCCGGTGTCCTGAGCAGGCGGTGACACCGGTGCGCTATGGGGGACAGGTGCCGGTGTCACCGCTCGCTCAGGACCCCGGCACCTGAGATATTTACCTGTCCTCTCTGCACCGCTGCGTCCTCTTCCGGGTCCTCGGCAGTGAATGAACAGGCAGGGGGCGCGACGCGCACTAACGACGTCATCGCGCCCTCTGCCTGATCATTCACAGCCAGAGGAGTCAGACGAGGGAGCAGCGCGCAGCGGTGGAGAGAGGACAGGTAAATATCGCTATACTCACCCCTCCGCCAGCGCGTCTCTGCTGCCTCTCCTCTTCTCCCGGCGCTCTCCGCAGCGCTTCCTTCCTACAGCGGTCACGTGGTACCGCTTATTAAAGTCATGAATATGTGCATATTCATGACTTTAATGAGCGATACCATGTGACCGCTGCAGGAAGGAGCCGGAGATTGTGGGAGAAGCAGGGGGCTGCAGAGACCGCGCCGGCGGAGGGGTGAGTATGATCCGACACCCCCGCTCCTCCTCCCCCGCCGACCCCCGTATATGACCCACGTATAAGCCGAGAGGGGACTTTCAGCCCTAAAAAATGGGCTGAAAATCTTGACTTATACACGAGTATATACGGTAATAGGTTGCAGACCCCTAAACTAACCGCACAACTAGAAGCAGCCGTGGAGCGTACCTACGGTGGTCCTAGACGCCTCGGCACAGCCGGAGAGATAGCTATCCCTGAAGATGGAAAGAGGAAAGCTTACTGCCCCGGAGTAGACCTCAAAAGAGTAGGAGGCCCCCAAACATATAATGGCGGTTAGACAAGATGAAAATACGAACACAGACAGAAAATAGATTGAGCAAACGCTGGGGCCCAAAACTGTCTAGATAGGACAGCACAGGAGAGAATACTTTCTGCAACCCAGAAAAACCCTAAGAAAAACTCCAACACTTCTGAATCCAAAAACACTGAGACCACACGGTCTCAACCACCTATATCAGATCTCTGGTGTGGACACGTAGCTACCCAGCAGAAAAATATCACAAGAACTGAGCAAATGAACAAATACAACAAACGACCGGAGACCAGCCACAGCCCCCCATAGGGGACCCGGCTGAAGACAAAAAGCAATGCAGCAAAAAGCAAGGAATTCAAACCACAGTAAAAAAAACTGAAAGAGACTTATCTGAACACAAGCAGGAGACAGCAGGAAAGCAAGCTGAATTCCAAACTAAACCAGGAAGCACAATTGATCACCGGCGAGGATCATGGGAGATCAGCTCACGTCTATCAGGCCAGTCAGTACCACCTGACAGCCACTCGTTATCTGCGGGTGTAGGACTCTTGGTATTCAACATAGGTTCAATACCCTCAGCAACCACCAGAGGGAGCTTCAGCTCCGAAGTCGTCTCCAAAACGTTCACAACACATGGCTCTGCTACCTCCCTTGTATATAAGGCTCCGCTGCCACCCTTGTATACATGGTTCTGCTCCCTCCCTTGTATACATGGCTCTGCTCCCACCCTTGTATACATGGCTCTGCTCCCTCCCTTATATACAAGGCTCCGCTCCCACCCTTGTATACATGGCTCTGCTCCCTCCCTTGTATAGAAGGCTCAGCTCCCACCCTTGTATACATGGCTCTGTTCCCTCCCTTGTATACATGGCTCTGCTCCCACCCTTGTATGCATGGCTCTGCTCCCACCCTTAGCATGCTCTGTCCAACTGTATACAAGGCTCCACTCCCACCCTTGTATGCATGGCTCTGCTCCCACCCTTGTATGCATGGCTCCGCTCCCACCCTTGTATACATGGCTCTGCTCCCTCCCTTGTATACAAGGCTCTGCTCCCTCCCTTGTATACAAGGCTCTGCTCTTACCCTTGTATGCATGGCTCCGCTCCAACCCTTGTATACATGGCTCTGCTCCCTCCCTTGTATACAAGGCTCCGCTCCCTCCCTTGTATACAAGGCTCTGCTCCCACCCTTGCATGGCTGGGCTCCCCCGTCCTCCCCCATCTTACTTACCCTCCTCACTCCGTCGCTGCATGTCACTGCATCCCTGTTGGCCACGTGTCAGGATCCCGTCTGGGTTGGAGCCGATGTTACTGCAAACACTAGGGGAAGCAGAGGCAGGTAACATAGTCAGGTGGCAGCCGGAGGTCGGTACACAGGAAAGGCAGTTCGGTAGCAGAGGAGCAGGCAGATACCGTCTGCAAGATGGAATCCGACTGCTGAGAAAGGTCCGTATTGCTGGCAGACCTGTTATTGGTAAAGGCTATAGTCCTTTTGTTAGGACAGTTGATGGCATAGTGTCCAGGGTCCCCACAATAGAGGCAGAGATGTTCTGCTCGTCGCCTCTCCTTCTCCTGTGCAGAGAGTGGTCTTCGGATGACGTCGATCTGCATCGGTTCAGACACGCCTTGCGTCTTTTCTTGGTGGTCTGATGCTGAAAATGAGAAGCCAGGGCTATTCCCAAGTGCTCGCAGTCTCTCCTTTCTCCTTTCAGTAAGTCTCTGGTCAATCCGGATACATAGTTGAATAAAGTCCTCCAACTGGTCAGGGGTCTCAACCCTGGCAAGCTCGTCTTTCACTGGTTCTGATAACCCTCGTCGAAATTGACTTCTCTGGGCCGCTGGATTCCAGGTGGTGTCGGCCACCCAGCGACGGAACTCCGATGTATATTCCGCAACAGAGCGACGTCCTTGGCGCAAATTATGTAATTTGGTTTCTGCTGTCGCACAGCGGTTTGGGTCATCAAAAACTTGATTCATAGCTGCGATGAAAGCATCCAGGTCATTAAGGAGACCATAGTCCTTTTCTACATAAGGTGAAGCCCAAGCAAGAGCTTCATCCGTCAGGAGATTTATCATGAAAAAAACTTTCTTCCTCTCACTGGTAAAGGGAGCAGGTTGCATCTGGAAGTATATGCAGCATTGATTGAGGAATCCTCGGTACTGCTGGCGATCCCCACTGAACTTTGCAGGCAGCGGCAGCCGCGCGTTTGATTCGGACCCTGAATTGCTCACGTCCAGAAGTTGGTTTTGTAGCTCAATTACTTCCTGTTGTAGACCCGTGAAATCAGTTTGTAACTTGGAATATTTTCCTTGAGAATCAGTACAAAAACTTTGAAGCTCCGTAACTTGCCGCCTCAGGGTGTTCACAGCGGACTCCATTTTGGCGCGAGATTATTCTGTCAGGATCCCGTCTGGGTTGGAGCCGATGTTACTGCAAACACTAGGGGAAGCAGAGGCAGGTAACGTAGTCAGGTGGCAGCCAGAGGTCGGTACACAGGAAAGGCAGTTCGGTAGCAGAGGAGCAGGCAGATAACGTAGTCAGGTGGCAGGCCGAGGTCAGTTCACAGGAGAGCAGTGTTTGTAGCAGCAGGAACAGCAGGAGAAAGAGCTTGACTAAAGGCTGGAAGCACAATAATCTCGCAATGACACACCCACAGGGCCAGGTTTATATAGGGCGTGTAATTGGCAATCAGAGGCCAAACGAGAGAGCACTGGGTGAAGCCGATCAGGAACAAACAGTCAATGGTATCCAGGTTCAGCAAGGAACTTTGTAGCCAGCAGAATAGCTCAGATGGTAGAGCTGCTGGCCGGTGGACAAGAGACACTGGGTTCGATCCCTGACACCACGGCTGCTTCCTCCTGTGCAGTGCGGTGATGTAGTACCGCTCATTAAGGTCATGAATATGGACGCCACGCCTATGGGAGTGGAGTCGCGTCCATATTCATGACCTTAATGAGCGGTACTACGTCACCGCTCAGCACTGGATGAAGCCGCCGCAGCCAACAAGGGATGCAGCGACGGAAGGTGAGTATCGATGTCTAATGAAGCCGGCGGCTGTAGCTGTCACTACGGTGCTACAGCTGCCGGCTCCATGTGTGTCCAGCATTCTGTGCCGTGGCTCCGCGGCCCGGCAATAGAACTGCAACGGCTCGGTCCTGGGCCGCAGACCGGCGGTTGGGGACCCCTGCTCTACAGGATAGCTGCCAGTACACCATCGCTTCATCAAGGGGACTTTAAAAAAACAACAGCCAGGAACACTCTGCAGGACAGCTGCCAGGACACCATAGCTTCATGAAGAGGAACCCAGATTTGACATTCTACAAGCTGCCAGCTTAAGGACCACGGCCCTAGCTGTAAGAATACAGATTTGCTTCATTGACCATCAGTGAACCCATGGATATGTTGGCAGAAGCCAGGATTGTGACCCATTGGTCACTTGGCTTCATGGAGATGATTGGATAAGCCAGGTTACAAACCTCCGGTCACATGGTCACATTCCCCAATGGACTGTCAGTTTTTAAGCTTGTGGTTACCTCCTCTCTGTATGTGCCCGCCAAAAGCAGGATGCCATTGGTGGGAGTAGTCAGCCCTGGATGCCCCGAAGTCACAGCTGCTCTAATCCTGGTGAGTCAGCGGAAGTGTGAGACTCTTTAATTTGCACCCACTGACCCCCTGTGTTTCCACATTTGGTGGCAGTAGTGGGATACTACTCAGCCCGGCGGATCTGGGAGAGCTACAGGGGACTGGTGTACATAGACACTATCCAAGGTTTCCACAAATCAGGGAGTCATATAGACAGACCCAGCAGACTATAGGTCAGGCACACATAGCAGGTTTGGGACGCTACTATATCCAACCTCACCAGCTCGGTCTTGGAAAGAGGATCGGAGTGGATGTATAACTGTAACAAGAAACAGCAAGTACAGGAGCTGTGACAGCTTTTGCAGATTGAATGCCAGGACAGTGACACTTGGCCAGATGTGATCCAGGAACCACGGGATTTTGAGGATGCCATGTATGGATGCAATGAATTTGAATTGTTGATTACGTGAGATGCTACCCAGGTCAAGCCGAGGACCAGGATAAGGATCGGAATCCTATCACGTCTGGCTAATTAAGATGGGGGAACAATGTGAGGACGCAGCAGTTAATCTTAATTATCCAGATGTCTATGTTCAATAGACCAGGAGAAATAGGCTATTGTCTGAATGTTGACAATTGAATTTCTGTGTTTTTCTTTGGTTGGTCAAGAAACATAGACTGTTGTCATATGAATCATAGACTATTGTTTGAATGTTGACTCTTGAGTCAAAATCACAGCCAGGAACACTCTTCAGTATAACTGCCAGGACATAATGTTTCCATTAAAGGGACTTTACAAAACCACAGCCATGAACACTGTACAGGACAGCTGGCAGGACACCATGGCTTCATGAAGAGGGACACAGGTTTGACATTCTACAGGATGCCAGCTTAACGACCACAGTCCTAGCTGGAAGATCACGGATCTGCTCCATTGACCATCACTGAACCCCTGGATATGTTTTGGAAGCCAGAATTGTGACCCACCAGTCACCTGGCTCTATGGAGACGTTCAGATAAGACAGGTTGCAACCCTCTGGTCCCCTGAACAAGTGCCTCAATAGACTGTCAGCTTCCTAAGCTTGTCGTTTTCTCCTCTCTGTGTCCAACTAAGGCAGGGTGCCACTGGTGGGGGTGGTCTGCTCTGAAAGCCCCAAAGTCGCAGCTGCTCTAATCCCAGTGAGTCAGCAGAAGGTTGAAACTGTAATTTGCACCATCTTGGGTATTTTGCTGGGACAGTTCTATATATTATTTTCTGTTTAGTGGTTCAATAAAGTATTGCCACACTGTTTTACCCTCACCCTGTGTTGTCTGAGTAGTATTATGCCCAAGGGAAAGTAGAGTGGGCATTCAGTGGGATGACCCTTAGTCCATGTTGTCTCGGGCCAGTGGATGAGAGCACCATTGACCCCAAATGTCTCCACATATGTACTTTAATATTTGGTTTTATTATGAAAACAAGGCTTTTTTAGGGTGTGTTCTGTTGTGAATGTGTTAGAAATGAATTCTGAGCAGAAGCTCCCTCTGGTGGTTACAAACAGTACTGAACCATTCAATGAGGATTGGCAATCAGGAGTTACAGACTGGTCTTATATAAGGGAGGTTCCCTCCCATCATGGTTGCCGGTGATCAATTGTTCTTGTCTCAACTGTGGTTCCTGGTTCACTTGGAAGCTTGCTGAGTCTTGCCTGCATCTTCTGCTATCAGATAAGATATTTTCTGCTTTTATTTTTGTGCTTGCTTTTTGCATTGTTCCCTGCACTTCTGTGGAGGTCAGCCAGGTCCCCTCCGGGGGCTTGTGCTCCTCTCAGTTTATCTGAGCCACTGTTATTTGTTCATTTGCCTTTTCCAGTTTTTTCAGTGGCTGCGGCTTAGTTTTGTTACACCAGAGAACTAATTTAGGTGGTAGAGGTCGTGTGATCTCAGGTGTTTTTGCAATTAGTAGAGTTGGTATTTTTTAGGGTTTTTTGGATTGCAGTAAGTGTCCTTCCTATCCTTTTCTGTCAAGGCAGATTGGGCCCCAACGTTTGCTCATACTATTTTCTGTCTGTGTCTGTATTTCCTCTTGTCTAACCGCCATTACATCTTTGGGGATCTGCTCCGGGGCAGATAGCTTTCCTCTTTCTATCTTTAGGTGTAGTTAACCTCCACGGCTGCCTTTAGTTGTGGTGGTTAGTCAGGGTACTGCAATCCAGTAGATTCCAACTTCTCTGGTGTATTGCTGTTTTTGCCTGCTCTCCTCAGCTACCAAATCATAACAGTATCACCGGCACAAACTGAAAATTGTATGGTACTCAACAGAAGGGAAAAAGGAAAAAGAAAAAAGGAAGTTCTCAGAGATTTTTTTTTCTCTGTTTGTTGCATTTTTTCCCTCTTTTTCTCTGGGTGCTGAGGAGGATTTTTTTTTCTCTCAATGGAGTTGTCTGGCCGTGTGGATCAGCTTGCCACTGAGGTTCAGAGTATTGCTACCTATCTTGCTAGGTTGCCAGTTGTGGAACCCAGGATCCCCATGCCGGATTTGTTTTTGGGGGATCGAGCTAAATTTCTGAATTTCAAAAATAACTGTAAGTTGTTTTTTGCCTTAAAACCTAAGTCCTCAGGGAACACAGCACAGCAGGTTCAAATTGTCATCTCTCTCCTGCGATCCTCAGGATTGGGCTTTTTCCCTGACACCTGGGGACCCTGTTTTGAGTAATGTTGATGCATTTTTTCTGGCTCTGGGGTTATTGTACGATGAGCCTAATGTCACTGATCAAGCTGAAAAAACCTTGTTGGCATTAAATCAGGGGCTTGAGGACGCTGAGTTGTACTGTCAGAAATTCCGAAAGTGGGCAGTCCTGACCAAATGGAATGATGATGCTTTGGCAGCCCTTTTTCGGAAGGGTCTGTCAGAGAATGTAAAAGATGTTATGGTGGGTTTCCCTGCTCCTCTGGTCTCAATGATTCTATGTCATTAGCGATTCAAATTGACAGACGTTTGCGTGAGCGTAGAGGTATGCGTGGAATAGTGTTGCCTTATGAACCAGCTTCTGAACCCATGCAGTGTGATAGAGTGGCTTCTGGGGCACAGCGTCATGAGTTTTGAAAACGCAATGGGTTATGTTTCTACTGTGGTGACGCCTTTCATGCTATTTCAGTCTTCCCTAAGCGGGGAAGACGTTTTGCACGCTCAGTTGTCTTGGGTAGTGTTCAGACTAAATTTCTGTTGACTGTTACTCTGATTTGCTCCCTGTCCACATTTTCTGCTCAGGCTTTTGTTGATTCGGGAGCAGCTATTAACCTGATGGATTTTGATTTTGCTAAACGTTGTGGGTTTCCCTTGATACCCCTACGGAAGTCTATTCCCCTACTGGGGATTGATTCTACCCCTTTGGCTGAGAATAAACCCCAGTTCTCTACTCAGGTGATAATGAGGGTTGAACCTGATCATCAGGAGAGTTGCAAATTTTTGGTGCTGTATAATCTGCATGACATTATTGTACTAGGTTTGCCTTGGTTACAGTCTCATAATCCTGTTTTGGATTGGAAATCTGTGTCTGTAACCAGTTGGGGCTGCCAATGTGTTAATGCCAACACTCCTGTTTTTTCTGCCTCTCCCCAGGCTCAGGATGTTCCTGACTTTTTGACTGATTTTTCAGATGTGTTTAGCGAAAGTAAATCTGCATCCTTGTCCCCCCATAGGAGCTATGACTGCGCTATTGAATTAGTGCCTGGTAGTAAATTCCCTAAAGGTCGCCTTTTTAACTTGTCTGTACCTGGACATGACGCTATGCGGTCTTATATCAAGGAGTCATTGGAGAAGGGTCATATCAGACCATCCTCTTCACCCTTGGGTGCCGGTTTTTTCTTTGTGGCCAAAAAGGATGGTTCATTAAGGCCGTGTATTGATTATCGTCTCTTGAACAATATCACTGTGAAATATCAATATCCGTTACCCTTGATTTCTGACCTGTTTTCCAGGGTGAAAAGTGCTACTTGGTTTACCAAGCTTGACCTCAGTGGAGCGTATAACCTTATTCGCATTAAGCACGGGGATGAATGGAAGACGGCGTTTAATACCCCAGAGGGGCATTTTGAGTACCTAGTGATGCCCTTTGGGCTCACTAATGCTCCTTCCGTCTTCCAGTCCTTCATGAATGACATTTTCAGGGATTTTGTGGATAAATTTCTGATTGTTTATTTGGATGATATCTTGATTTTTTCCAATGACTGGGACTCTCATGTGAAACATGTTCGGACTGTGTTCCAGATTTTGAAAGAGAATGCTCTGTATGTGAAGGTATCAAAGTGTCTTTTTGGCGTACAGAGGATCTCATTTCTGGGATTCATTTTGTCCCCATCTGTTATTGAAATGGACCCGGTCAAGGTTCAGGCCATCTGTGATTGGGTCCAACCTACTTCATTAAAGGCTCTTCAGAGATTCTTGGGTTTTGCCAATTTTTATCGTAAATTTATTGGTAATTTCTCTGTTATTGTTAAACCATTGACTGATTTGACCAAAAAGGGTTCTGATGTGGTGAATTGGCCTCCTGAGGCAGTCTCTGCGTTTCAGGAACTTAAGCAGAGATTCACTTCTGCTCCAGTCCTACGGCAGCCTGATGTTTCTCTGCCATTTCAGGTGGAGGTTGATGCCTCTGAAATTGGGGCAGGTGCCGTTTTGTCCCAAAGAGATCCAGAGATCTCTAAAAGTAACCCTTGTGCCTTTTTCTCTCGAAAATTTTCTCCAACTGAACATAATTATGACGTGGGTAATTGGGAGTTATTGGCCATGAAGTGGGCTTTTGAAGAGTGGAGACATTGGCTGGAGGGAGCCAAACATCAGGTAGTGATCCTCACGGACCATAAGAATCTGGTTTATCTGGAATCAGCCAAGCGACTTAATCCTAGACAGGCCAGGTGGGCCTTGTTTTTCACACGTTTTAATTTTGTGGTTTCCTTTCTTCCTGGCACTAAGAATGTTAAGGCGGATGCCCTCTCGAGGAGTTTCCTTGCGGACTCTTCTGAGTTATCTGATCCTGCTGTTATTTTGAAAGAGGGTGTAGTTCTTTCCGCCATCTCGCCCAATTTGAGACTGGCTCTGGAAGGGTGTCAGGAGGATAAACCCGAGCGCTGCCCTATTGGGAAATTGTTTGTCCCAGACCGGTGGAAAAAGAGTGTGATGTCTGAGATTCATTGTTCCGCGTTGGCCAGTCATCCCGGAATTTTTGGTACCAGAGACTTGGTTAGTCGGTCCTTTTGGTGGCCTACTTTGTGTTGTGAATGGGTTTGAGATGAGTTCTGAGCAGAGACTCCCTCTGGTGGTTACAAGCGGTACTGGTCTGTTCAGTGAAGATTGTGAGGACTGGGAATCAGGTGTTACTGACTGGTCTTATATAAGGGAGTCACCTTCCCATCAGGGTTGCCGGTGATCAATTGTTCTGGTCTGAATCCTTCATTCCTGTTTCCCTTGTAGCCTGCTGTGTCGTGTCTGCATCTCTGCTAACAGATAAGACATTTTCTTCTTTTTGTTTTTGTACTATATTTTTGCATTTTGTCCTGCACTTCTTTGGGGGCCTTCTGGGTCCCCTTCGGGGGCTTTTGCCCTCTCAGTTTAGTTCAGCCACTGATGTTTGTACTTTTGCTTTTTCCAGTTTTTTCAGTGGCTGCTGTTTTGATTTTGTTACACCAGAGAACTAATTTAGGTGGTAGAGGTCGTGTGATCTCAGGTGATTTTGAAATTAGTAGAGTTGGTGCTTTTCAGGGTTTTCTGGGATTGCAGTAAGTACCCTTCCTATCCTTTTCTATTTAGTTAGTTTGGGCCCCAGCGTTTGCTCATACTATTTTCTTTCTGTGTCAGTATTTCTTCTTGTCTAACCGCCATTACTTGTTTGGGGGCTTTCTATTATCTTTGGGGTTCTGCTCCGGGGCAGATAGCTTTCCTATTTCTATCTTTAGGTGTAGTTAGTTTCTCAGGCTGTGACGAGGCATCTAGGACCAACGTAGGAACGCTCCACGGCTGCCTCTAGTTGTGGTGGTTAGTCAGGGTACTGCAATCTCATAGATTCCAACTGCTCTGGTGTATTGCCTTTTTTACCTGCACTCCTCAGCTACCGAAACATAACAGTATCACCGGCCTAAAAATTGAAAATTGTATGGTACTCACAGAAGGGAAAAAATATTGTGAAAGAAAAAAGGTTGTCAGAGTTGTCAGAGATATTTTTCTATTTGTTGCATTTTTTTTTTTTCCCTCTGTATCTCTGGGTGCTGGGGAGGATCTTTTCTCTCAATGGAGTTTGCACGGTTGTCTGGCCGTGTGAATCAGCTTGCCACTGAGGTTCAGAGTATTGCTGCATATCTTGCTAGGTTGCCTGTTGTGGAACCTAGGATCCCCATGCCAGATTTGTTTTTGGGGGATCGAGCTAAGTTTCAGAATTTCAAAAATAATTGTAAATTGTTTTTTGCCTTGAAATCTAAGTCCTCAGGGAACGCAGCGCAGCAGGTTCAAATTATCATCTCTCTCCTGCGCTGCGATCCTCAGGATTGGGCTTTTTCCCTGACACCTGGGGATCCTGTTTTGAGTGATGTTGATGCATTTTTCAGGCTTTGGGGTTATTGTACGATGAGCCTAATGTCACTGATCAAGCTGAAAAAGCCTTGTTGGCATTAAATCAGGGGCCTTATGACGCTGAGTTATACTGTCAGAGATTCCGTAGGTGGGCAGTCTTGACCAAATGGAATGACGACGCTTTGGCAGCCCTTTTCCGGAAGGGTCTGTCAGATAATGTAAAGGATGTTATGGTGGGATTCCCTGTCCCCTCTGGTCTCAATGATTCTATGTCATTAGCGATTCAAATTGACAGACGTTTGCGTGAGCGGAGAAGTATGCGTGGAATGGTGTTGCCTTGTGAACCAGCTTCTGAACCCATGCAGTGTGATAGAGTGGTGTCTGGGGCACAGCGTCATGAGTTTCGAAAGCGCAATGGGTTATGTTTCTACTGTGGTGATGCCTCTCATGCTATTTCAGTCTGCCCTAAGCGGGGAAGACGTTTTGCACGCTCAGTTGTCTTGGGTAGTGTTCAGACTAAGTTTTTATTAACTGTCACTCTGATATGCTCTCTGTCCTCATTTTCTGCTCAGGCTTTCGTTGATTCTGGAGCAGCTATTAACCTGATGGATTATGATTTTGCTAAACGTTGTGGGTTTCCCTTGATACCCCTACAGAAGTCTATTCCCCTACTGGGGATAGATTCTACCCCTTTGGCTGAGAATAAACCCCAGTTTTCTACTCAGGTGATAATGAGGGTTGAACCTGATCACCAGGAGTGCTGCAAATTTTTGGTTCTGTATAATCTGCATGACATTATCGTGCTGGGTTTCCCTTGGTTACAGTCTCATAATCCTGTTTTGGATTGGAAATCTGTGTCTGTAACCAGTTGGGGCTGCCAATGTGTTAATACCAACACTCCTGTTTTTTCTGCCTCCCCCCAGGCTCAGGATGTTCCTGACTTTTTGATTGATTTTTCTGATGTGTTTAGCGAAAGTAAATCTGCATCCTTGCCTCCCCATAGGAGCTATGACTGCGCTATTGAATTAGTGCCGGGTAGTAAATTCCCTAAAGGTCGCCTTTTTAACTTGTCTGTACCTGAACATGACGCTATGCGGTCTTATATCAAGGAATCATTGGAGAAGGGTCATATCAGACCATCCTCTTCACCCTTAGGTGCCGGTTTTTTCTTTGTGGCCAAAAAAGATGGTTCATTAAGGCCGTGTATTGATTATCGTCTCTTGAACAATATTACTGTGAAATATCAATACCCGTTACCCTTGATTTCTGACCTGTTTTCCTGGGTGAAAAACGCTACTTGGTTTACCAAGCTTGACCTCAGGGGGGCGTATAACCTTATTCGCATTAAGCACGGGGATGAATGGAAGACGGCATTCAATACCCCTGAAGGGCATTTTGAGTACCTAGTGATGCCCTTTGGGCTCACTAATGCTCCTTCCGTCTTCCAGTCCTTCATGAATGACATTTTCAGGGATTTTGTGGACAAATTTCTGATTGTTTATTTGGATGATATCTTGATTTTTTCTAATGACTGGGACTCTCATGTGAAACATGTTCGAACTGTGTTCCAGATTTTGAGAGAGAATGCTCTGTATGTGAAGGGATCAAAGTGTCTTTTTGGCGTACAGAGGATCTCATTTCTGGGATTCATTTTGTCCCCATCTGTTATTGAAATGGACCCGGTCAAGGTTCAGGCCATCTGTGATTGGGTCCAACCTACTTCATTAAAGGCTCTTCAGAGATTTTTGGGTTTTGCCAATTTTTATCGTAAATTTATTGGTAATTTCTCGGTTATTGTTAAACCATTAACTGATTTGACCAGAAAGGGTTCTGATGTGGTGAATTGGCCTCCTGAGGCAGTCTCTGCGTTTCAGGAACTTAAGCAGAGATTCACTTCTGCTCCTGTTCTACGGCAGCCTGATGTTTCTCTGCCATTTCAGGTGGAGGTTGATGCCTCTGAAATTGGGGCAGGTGCCGTTTTGTCCCAAAAAGATCCAGAGACCTCTAAAAGTAACCCTTGTGCCTTTTTCTCTCGAAAATTTTCTCCTACTGAACGTAATTATGACGTGGGTAATCGGGAGTTATTGGCCATGAAGTGGGCTTTTGAAGAGTGGAGACATTGGCTGGAGGGAGCCAAACATCAGGTGGTGGTCCTTACGGACCATAAGAATCTGGTCTATCTGGAATCTGCCAAACGACTCAATCCTAGACAGGCCAGGTGGGCCTTGTTTTTCACACGTTTTAATTTTGTGGTTTCCTTTCTTCCTGGCACTAAGAATGTTAAGGCGGATGCCCTCTCGAGGAGTTTCCTTGCGGACTCTCCTGAGTTATCTGATCCTTCTGTTATTTTGAAAGAGGGTGTAGTTCTTTCCGCCATCTCGCCCAATTTGAGACTTGCTCTGGAGGGGTGTCAGGAGGATAGGCCCGAGTGCTGCCCTGTTGGAAAATTGTTTGTCCCGGACCAGTGGAAAAAGAGTGTGATGTCTGAGATTCATTGTTCCACATTGGCTGGGCATCCCGGAATTTTTGGTACCAGAGACTTGGTTAGTCGGTCCTTTTGGTGGCCTACCTTGTCTCGTGATGTCAGGGAATTTGTGCAGTCCTGCGGGACTTGCTCTCGCTCCAAGCCTTGCTCTCGCTCTAGTGGTTTGTTGATGCCATTGCCTGTGCCCAAGAGACCATGGACCCATATCTCTATGGATTTCATTTCCGACCTTCCTGTTTCTCAGAGAATGACCATCATCTGGGTAATTTGTGATAGGTTTTCCAAGATGATACATCTTGTGCCATTACCTAAGTTGCCTTCTTCCTCTGAATTGGTGCCGTTGTTCCTTCAGCACGTGGTTCGTTTACACGGCATTCCTGAGAACATTGTGTCTGACAGAGGAGTCCAGTTTGTTTCCAGATTTTGGAGGACTTTTTGTTCTAAACTGGGTGTTCAATTTCTTTCTCCTCGGCATTTCATCCTCAGACCAATGGTCAAACTGAGAGAACAAACCAGACATTGGAGACTTATCTTAGATGCTTTGTGTCTGCTGATCAGGATGACTGGGTCTCTTTTTTACCTTTGGCTGAGTTTGCTCTTAATAATAGGGCTAGCTCTGCCACTTTGATGTCTCCGTTTTTCTGTAATTCTGGGTTTCACCCTCGATTTTCTTCGGGACAGACGGAGGCTTCTGTCTGTCCAGGTGTTGACTCTGTTGTGGAGCGTATGCAACAGATTTGGGACCAGGTAGTGGAGAGGTTGTCCCTCTCTCAGGAGAAGGCCCAGCGGTTTGCTAACCGGCATAGGACTCATGGTCCTCGGTTTAAAGTGGGGGACTTGGTCTGGTTGTCCTCAAAGAATATTCCTATGAAAGTAGCATCTCCTAAATTTAAGCCTAGGTTCATTGGACCTTATAAGATCATTGAGATTCTTAATCCTGTTTCTTTTCGTTTGCTTCTTCCAGGGACATTTAAGATCCATAACGTGTTCCACAAGTCCTTGTTGAAGAGGTTTGTTGAGCCAGTGGTTCCTGCTGCTGTGCCTCCTGACCCTGTTTTGGTTGAGGGCAATCTGGAGTATGTGGTTGAGAAAATATTAGATTCTCGTTTTTCTAGACGGAAACTCCAGTATTTAGTTAAGTGGAGAGGTTATGGTCAGGAAGACAATTCTTGGGTGTTTGCTTCGGACATCCATGCTAGGAGACTCATCCGTGCGTATCATAGAACTCATCCTGACCGACCTGGTTGCTCAAATGAGGGTTCGGTGACCCCTCCTCAAGGGGGGGGGTACTGTTGTGAATGGGTTTGAGATGAGTTCTGAGCAGAGACTCCCTCTGGTGGTTACAAGCGGTACTGGTCTGTTCAGTGAAGATTGTGAGGACTGGGAATCAGGTGTTACTGACTGGTCTTATATAAGGGAGTCACCTTCCCATCAGGGTTGCCGGTGATCAATTGTTCTGGTCTGAATCCTTCATTCCTGTTTCCCTTGTAGCCTGCTGTGTCGTGTCTGCATCTCTGCTAACAGATAAGACATTTTCTTCTTTTTGTTTTTGTACTATATTTTTGCATTTTGTCCTGCACTTCTTTGGGGGCCTTCTGGGTCCCCTTCGGGGGCTTTTGCCCTCTCAGTTTAGTTCAGCCACTGATGTTTGTACTTTTGCTTTTTCCAGTTTTTTCAGTGGCTGCTGTTTTGATTTTGTTACACCAGAGAACTAATTTAGGTGGTAGAGGTCGTGTGATCTCAGGTGATTTTGAAATTAGTAGAGTTGGTGCTTTTCAGGGTTTTCTGGGATTGCAGTAAGTACCCTTCCTATCCTTTTCTATTTAGTTAGTTTGGGCCCCAGCGTTTGCTTATACTATTTTCTTTCTGTGTCAGTATTTCTTCTTGTCTAACCGCCATTACTTGTTTGGGGGCTTTCTATTATCTTTGGGGTTCTGCTCCGGGGCAGATAGCTTTCCTATTTCTATCTTTAGGTGTAGTTAGTTTCTCAGGCTGTGACGAGGCGTCTAGGACCAACGTAGGAACGCTCCACGGCTGCCTCTAGTTGTGGTGGTTAGTCAGGGTACTGCAATCTCATAGATTCCAACTGCTCTGGTGTATTGCCTTTTTTACCTGCACTCCTCAGCTACCGAAACATAACACTTTGTCTCGTGACGTCAGGGAATTTGTGCAGTCCTGCGAGACTTGCTCTTGCTCCAAGCCTTGCTCTCGCTCTAGTGGTTTGTTGATGCCATTGCCTGTGCCCAAGAGACCATGGACCCATATCTCTATGGATTTCATTTCCGACCTCCCTGTTTCTCAGAGAATGACCGTTATCTGGGTGATTTGTGATAGGTTTTCCAAAATGATACATCTTGTGCCATTACCTAAGTTGCCTTCCTCCTCCGAATTGGTGCCTTTGTTCCTTCAGCACGTGGTTCGGTTACACGGCATTCCTGAGAACATTGTGTCTGACAATGACAGAGGAGTTCAGTTTGTTTCCAGATTTTGGAGGACTTTTTGTTCTAAACTTGGTGTTCAATTGTCTTTCTCCTCGGCTTTTCATCCTCAGACCAATGGACAAACTGAGAGAACAAACCAGACATTGGAGACTTATCTGAGATGCTTTGTGTCTGCTGATCAAGATGACTGGGTCTCTTTTTTGCCTTTGGCTGAGTTTGCTCTTAATAATAGGGCTAGCTCTGCCACTTTGATGTCTCCATTTTTCTGCAATTTTGGGTTTCACCCTCGATTTTCTTCGGGACAGACGGAGGCTTCTGTCTGTCCAGGTGTTGACTCTGTTGTGGAGCGTATGCAGCAGATTTGGGACCAGGTAGTGGAGAGGTTGTCCCTCTCTCAGGAGAGGGCCCAGCGGTTTGCCAACCGGCATAGGACTGATGGTCCTCGGTTTGAAATGGGGGACTTGGTTTGGTTGTCCTCAAGAAATATCCATATGAGAGTTGCATCTCCTAAGTTTAAGCCTAGGTTCATTGGACCTTATAAGATCATGGAGATTCTTAATCCTGTTTCCTTTCGTTTACTTCTTCCAGGGACATTTAAGATTCATAACGTGTTCCACAAGTCCTTATTGAAGAGGTTTGTCGAGCCAGTGGTTCCTATGGCTGCGCATCCTGACCCTGTTTTGGTTAAGGGCAATCTGGAGTATGTGGTTGAGAAAATATTGGATTCTCGTTTTTCTAGACGGAAACTCCAGTATTTGGTTAAGTGGAGAGGTTATGGTCAGGAGGACAATTCTTGGGTGTTTGCTTCGGACATCCATGCTAGGAGACTGATCCGTGCGTATCACAGAGCTCATCCTGACCGACCTGGTTGCCCAAGTGAGGGTTCGGTGACCCCTCCTCAAGGGGGGGGTACTGTTGTGAATGTGTTAGAAATGAATTCTGAGCAGAAGCTCCCTCTGGTGGTTACAAACAGTACTGAACCATTCAATGAGGATTGGCAATCAGGAGTTACAGACTGGTCTTATATAAGGGAGGTTCCCTCCCATCATGGTTGCCGGTGATCAATTGTTCTTGTCTCAACTGTGGCTCCTGGTTCACTTGGAAGCTTGCTGAGTCTTGCCTGCATCTTCTGCTATCAGATAAGATATTTTCTGCTTTTATTTTTGTGCTTGCTTTTTGCATTGTTCCCTGCACATCTGTGGAGGTCAGCCAGGTCCCCTCCGGGGGCTTGTGCTCCTCTCAGTTTATCTGAGCCACTGTTATTTGTTCATTTGCCTTTTCCAGTTTTTTCAGTGGCTGCGGCTTAGTTTTGTTACACCAGAGAACTAATTTAGGTGGTAGAGGTCGTGTGATCTCAGGTGTTTTTGCAATTAGTAGAGTTGGTATTTTTTAGGGTTTTTTGGATTGCAGTAAGTGTCCTTCCTATCCTTTTCTGTCAAGGCAGATTGGGCCCAAACGTTTGCTCATACTATTTTCTGTCTGTGTCTGTATTTCCTCTTGTCTAACCACCATTACATGTTTGGGGGCTTCCTATGTTCTTTGGGGATCTGCTCCGGGGCAGATAGCTTCCCTCTTTCTATCTTTAGGTGTAGTTAACCTCTCAGGCTGTGACGAGGCGTCTTGGACCAACGTAGGAACACTCCACGGCTGCCTTTAGTTGTGGTGGTTAGCCAGGGTACTGCAATCCAGTAGATTCCAACCTCTCTGGTGTATTGCTGTTTTTGCCTGCTCTCCTCAGCTACCAAATCATAACTGTGTTCATACTGCACGATTATTAGAAATGAGCATTCTCAGGAATGTTCGTTCGATGTGGTGTAAACTGACTGCCAATCACCCAACGAATAATAAATGCTCGTTCACTGAGTGAAATTATCTTTTGGCATTGTTCTCAGCACTACATTATTTTGTGTAAAAATGACATGGGTTGCTGAGAATCTATTAACAAAGATCGATCTATTAGTGATCATTCTGTGTGTATCACATGCTAGGTTGGCCCATCTAAACATGTTATTAAACGACAGTTGATTGGCAAACGTAACTAATCTGTGTTTTTTTGCTACAAAAATTCATCTACATTAAATAAACTCAGGGTTGAGCCCAAGGTTACACTGCACCAATATGATTTGTTCATGCCAGTCTTGATGAGGGGGTGGAGTGACAGGTGCCTGATTCATTAAGAGGCGCACACATCTTAATGAATCAGGCAAGGCAAGAAGTGACTGGAGCAAGATTTGTGACGTAAGGAATGCCACTGCTAATCATGAACTTTATCAGTGGGGGTCACCACACCCCATCACACCTCAGCTTTGTCCACTTTGTTGGATCTGAGCAAAAATGTTGTGAGAACGCCAAAAAACATAAAATTTTTGCACAGACTCACTTTTCACATACATTTTGCGACTTTTAAAGCTTTTTACTCCATTTTTCTGGCATAAAAGCTATGATGAATTGGGGACACTGTGTTTTGGACACTTTTTGCACCTCACTAGACTGATGTAAAGTGTCTTTAATAGGGAATATGGCTTAGAAAAGTCAAAATTTCGGTGCAGAGTATTAGTCTAAAGTAAGGTTAAAAAATTCACTGAAAGAGGAAAAGAAAATTAACAATATTGCTGAGAGAGAAAAAACAGCCATACTTGCAATACCATGTCCAGACACAAATGCACAAATAGGATGCAGCGGGTCCCCCAAGATAAAAGCAGGGGCAGCACAGGTGCAAAATACTTAAAATAAGCCACCTACTAACCATCCGTGGGGCCACAACTGTTTATCCCTCTCCCATATTGATAGTTCTGCTTTACGTCACTTGTCTTATCTATTGCACTATTCATGTGTCCTGTTGTGAATAAATATGTGATTCTTCAGATTTTGTATTAGTCTTCGCCTGATGAAGAGACCTGAGTAGTCTCGAAAGCTTGCAATTTGTTACCATCTTTTCAGTTAGCCATTAAAAGGTATCAACCACTGAGGACTCTCAATTCTAAATATTTTAGTAAGGTTACAGTGAGGTAAAGGGAAGTAAAGTGTCTAGCATGTCTAGGAAAATATTTAGACTTGAGAGTCCTCAGTGGTTGATACCTTTTAATGGCTAACTGAAAAGATGGTAACAAATTGCAAGCTTTCGAGACTACTCAATTCTCTTCATCAGGCGAAGACTAATACAAAATCTGAAGAATCACATATATAGCTTGCAATTTGTTACCATCTTTTCAGTTAGCCATTAAAAGGTATCAACCACTGAGGACTCTCAAGTCTAAATATTTTTCTATCTACTGGCTAACACGGTACGAAGATACACATCTTTCCTATAGCATGTCTAGGGAAATTTATGAAATCTGTCACACAGTGTGATCCTCTGTGATAAATTTGGCACATCTTCTGCCTTTCTGGTCTAGGTTGACAAAGTCAAACTTTTAGACAGTATTATTAAATCTACACCATGGAAACAAATACCATAAAATACAATCTATATAGTGGCTTCAAGGAAACTATTTATCTCCTGCATAGTAGAAATATCACCTGTTTGACTAGCAGTCAGTTTATTATCACAGTCCAGTTTTCCATTGACAACATTCTTGTGTTATAATTTGTTCAGACTTCCAGCTCATAAATACATCCATAAAAATGGATTAAAGAACTTAGTTTTCTTCACAGAAGTGGAATGTCTATGTAATTGTGTATGCAAATTGCCTCTTCAAACAAAGGGGACTTGTACTCTATAGCGCCACCTATTGGAAGTAGCGATCCTACAAGTCACAATCAACCCTTTAACGAGTCTTGTAATATGACTTAGGATAAAAGCCAAATCAGAATCTCCATTTGCAGACACGGTGTTTCGGACTGTTGGTCCTCGTCAGTGCAAAGTAGGAGAGATCTGATTTGGCTAGATGAGAGGCTCTGGACTGGGGTCTGGGGGGTAAGGTT
Source organism: Oophaga sylvatica (assembly GCA_033576555.1). Taxonomy (NCBI): domain Eukaryota; kingdom Metazoa; phylum Chordata; class Amphibia; order Anura; family Dendrobatidae; genus Oophaga; species Oophaga sylvatica. The sequence continues at coordinate 108,564,871 of JARQOD010000002.1, forward strand.
ACTCCTTGTGGAGAGTGACATACCAGCTCTGGCGTGTCGAGGTAAGGAGGCTTATTCGCCGTGCAATGCTCCTCTGGGAAATTTTAATATGCAAATTGCCTCTTCAAACAAAGAGGACTTGTACTCTATAGCGCCACCTATTGGAAGTAGCGATCCTACAAGTCACAATCAACCCTTTAACGAGTCTTGTAATATGACTTAGGATAAAAGCCAAATCAGAATCTCCATTTGCAGACACGGTGTTTCGAACTGTTGGTCCTCGTCAGTGCAAAGTAGGAGAATTGTGGTAATAAATAAATGAGTCCTCTGCTAACAAGGGTGTGAAGGGTGGAACTATAGTTATAGTTGTCTATGGAAATGCTTGGACAACGTGCAAAATAGAGAGCTAGAAAATGAAAACAAGGAAACTGGTAAACCAGAGGCTATCTGCTTTTATGCAGCCTCTATTGACTTTGTTATCCCCTTCCTAAATGGTGCAGTAGCTACAACAATTTTTTGCACAGCAGAACCAAGGGTACTTGACAAGCGCGGAAATGTGTTTTTAAAGCAAGATTAAAAACGTGGGGGCTAGGTAGTAGTCGAATCGTCTGGAGTAGCGCATTCCAGAAAACTGGCATAGCATGAGTGAAGTCTTGGAGATGGAGGTGCGAGGTTCAGATTATGGAGGATGTACGGTTCAGATCAGTTGCAGAATGAAGAGCAAGGATAGGGTGATAGACAGAGATGAGGGAGGAGACATAGGGTTGTGCAGAACTGTCGAGCACTTTGTGAGTGAGATAAGTTTGTATTCAATTCTGTAGTAAATGGGTAACCAGTGCAATGACTGGCACAAGGTGGAAGCATTGTTGTAACGGCTGAACAGAAATATGACCCTGGCTGCAACATTGAGGACATATTTGGTTAGAGGGAGACCGATCAGTAGAGTGTTGCAGTAGTCCAGGCGAGAATGAATGAGGGAGACAGTAAGGCCAGGTGCTGATGATCCAAAAGTGGCTGCACTTTAGAAACAGCATATATTCGCTGCATCCAAAGGGATGCTCCCTATTGAAGGCAGGTAAATCTGCATGTGTTCACTGAACTGTGCGGATTCACCGCATACCATACATTCTAGTGACATAATTTCTGTTGCGGAGATTCACGTCTCCACAATAGAAATTGACATGCTACGGTCTTGAACGAGTGATCTATGGGCGCACATGCATGCATAGTGGACATGGGATTTCTAGAAATCCCATTCACTATGCTGTCACAGCTGGACGCTGCCGGTTTCACACTGCATAAATACGCCACATCAAACCCGCAAAAACTCTGGATCGTGGGCACACACACTAAGAATTTTTCAGTTTCAAAACTGACAAAATGTCGGATTCTGGAGATGTTTTTAAGATGCAGGTAACCTGAGTGAGTGAGTGATTGAATATAGGGAATGAAGGAAAGCTCTGTGTTCAATATGACCCCAAGACAGCAAGCATGCTGTTTGGAAGTTATAGTTGAACCACCCAAGTCAATTGCAATATCAGTGATAGGCAGGTTAGTGTGAAGGCACAGTTGCAAGATACCCCAGGGCTAGGGGCTCCTTCCCTATCCCTAAAGCTAGGAGCACCCTAGCTATCCCTGTATCCCTGCTGTATGCCACGTGTCTTACTGAGTTCCTAAATCAACCCTTATCTGTCCCCTCCCCAACCGAGGGAATTGAGGAGTTGTAGTGTATGAGAATACACAAACCAGACTAACAAGGGAAGACGTACAGGGGTAAATGAAAATACCAATCATACAAATAGGCACTCACAAACAACAGAGTAGAACACCGGAAAGTAAAGGAAGAAAAAAACAAATAGGAGAGGATGAGAATATGGACACAGACAAATCACCAAGCAACAGTCCTTAGAACAGCCCTCCAAACTCCTTCTCATATAACCAAACCTCCAGCTCCTTAATCATTCAGTGTAGAACTAACTCTCTCAATGCCTGCTTGACAGAGGTGAGTATATATAGCAGAGAGGAGTGGTCAGCACTGAACAGCTGAGAGCATCAAAGTGGAAAGCTTCCAGGAGCTTTCAACTGAACAGATTAACCCCTGCAATGTTTAATATGAAGGTGAAGTGCTTCTAATCAGTGCAGGAGTGTGAGAAATCAGACAGCGCAGATTTCTGGCTCCTCTATATCACGGGAAACCCATGACAGTTAGTAGAGGGAGATTTCATTTCAGAGAGAGGAAGGACATGATGTTAGATACAGCAGACAGATAATCCCTGGTATTTTGCATTAAGGTGGGGGTGAGGTGTATAATTGAATTTCGTCAGCATAGAGATGATACTGGAAAATAAATCTGCTTATAGTTTGTCCAATAGGGGCAGTGTATAGGGAGAAGAGGAGGGGACCTAGGACTTAACCCTAAGGAACATTAACACTAAGGGTAAGATGAGGGGAAGAAGAGCCAGAAAAAGATAGAGTGAAGGATTGGTCAGAGAGCTAGGAAGAGAACCAGGAGAGAACAGTATCCTTAAGGTTGATAAAGCGGAGCATAGTGAGGAGGAGCTGGTGGTTTACAGTATCAAATGCTGCAGAGAGATCCAGGAGAAACAGCAGAGAGTAGCGGCCATTACATTTATCTGTTAGTAGATCTTTAGATAAGGGCAATTTCAGTAGAATGTAAAAAGTGGAAACCAGATTGTAAAGAGTCAAGAAGAGAGTTATTTGAGAGATAGCGGATTAGAAGAAAGTTAAGTAAGGGTTCCAGGAGTTTAAAGATGTATTGAAGATTAGAGACAGGTCTGTAGTTAGCGGTGCTGTTCTTGTCAAGGGATTTTTTTTTTTTAGTAAAAAGGTTATGACGCCATTTTTGGGTTTTGAATGAAGAGGGACTGAATGAGATGTGAGAGAATAGGATAACTGATGCAGGTTGTAGGGCGAGAAGCAGTGAGGAGCCTGGTATCTTCTTTCATAACAGGTTCAAAGGTGGAAAGTGAGCTTGAGGTGAAAGTGGGAAGGGGATCCAGGCTCTGAGTGGATCGAGTAAAAATGTCCTGACAAATATGGTTCATGTGTAAGAGACAATCACTCTAATATAGAATGGGCTACTTAAAAAATGATTACCAGTAGCATTCAGACAATGATTTATTGCTTCATGGCTACAATAAATACTTTACTGATGAATCCTAATAGTATCAGCAGTGTCATTCAAGCCTGTGTGATTCTTCACAACTTCTCTAAGATAATGCGACGTTTGATAGTTACTGAACACAAAGCATTATTTTCTTCTACCTCAGTACTCCATGCTCAGTCAGTTGAGAAGATGTATTTATTTTCATGTCACAGCCCTGCTTTGGCAGCCCATCTGTGTGTGCTTACGATGCAGCTCCTCTGTCAGTTGAGACACAGGTATCCGGAACTGTGTTTCTTTAGACTGTCACCTGTACTGACTTGTAACTAGGATGAGCTGCCTATTGAATTATGTGATGAGGGCCATTTATTACATTCTAGAAGAACCTCTTTAGTGTTGAACCTTTCTTGTCTAATGTAAGATTTTAGTCATCTTTGACAGATTTTTCACTTTATAATATGCCAAATGTTTTTTTTATTTGTGAAAGGTCTGGACTGCAGGTGGCCATTCCATCACCAGAACTTTTTTTTCTGTGAATCCATGCTGTTGTGATGGATGCAGGATGGGGTTTAGCATTCTCTTGCTTAAATGTGCAAGACATTCCCTGAAATAGATATTGTCTGGATAGGAGCATATCTTGTTATAAAACCTCTATATAATGCTAAGCATTGATAGTGCCATTCTAGATGTGTAAGCTGTCCATGACATAGGCACTAATGCAACTTCATACCATTGTAAGGAGTTGCAATGTATAGTATCTGCGTATAACCCATTTAAGTTACGTCCCTGTTCGACATAAAATGTGGTTTATTAATATTGTATATTTTCGTCGTCTAGGACTGTATATTTATGTATAGTACTTTAACTTCTCTTCCCAATGTATAATGTCTTATTATAGGGAAAGCGCACTAATAAGTTCAGCCACTAGATGGGGGCACAGAGATCATTGAACTGTGCATAGTATATTAGGAATAAGGGAACTAGTATGTGAATAGTTAATATAGGAGGGATCATGGTGGGTAAGACAGGAAGGACTTCCTGATAGAGTCAGTTGGGGCCAGGGTGCCCGTTTTGCTCGGGTGGGCTAATTAGCCCCGGGCAACACTGTATCACGCAACGTTTGACAAGAGCAGGTCCCAGCCATCTAGTATCTGAGGTCAGAACATCAGCAGTGGCAACAGTGCTAGCAGTGCAGTAAAAGTGGGACTGCAGTTGCTAGAGAAGTCTAAGCCGTACGGGCAGGTCGCTCATCACGTGGCAGCTTATTGCGTGGGCTGATGCCCTCAGAACCAGGGCGAAATGGCTGAGATAACTCCCAAAGTAAGTAAGTCTGGACAGGGAGGACTCTGAGGAACTGAAAGATATGGTCCTTCCCGGAAGCGAGCTTAGTATCAGAAGGAGGAGAACAGGGAAAGAGGAAGAATTGTGCATTGTGAAACCTGATGTTAAGGCTGTGAAGAATATGGATGTGCTGCGTACAGAAACCAGTAAAGGTGTTTATTTGAAAGTTGAAATGGACTGTGTCTCTATTTACGTGGGACTGTCTATAGGGAGCCTTCAGCAACGCAGAGGAGACCCTGACGGCGCAGAAAGTTGAGACACAGGTACACAAAGTAATGGACACTGTTTTCCTGTGATGGAAGGCCAGGGCGCGATAAAGCGAATAGTCTCAGCCACGACTACCACCCTGGCCGACCCTCACACCATCAGAGATGCAGGCTTTTTAACTGTGTGCTGATAATAAGCAGAATGTTCCCACTTCTCTTGAGTCCGCAGGACACTGTATTCATGGTTTCCATAAAGAATAAAGAATCAATTTCTAAATTAGTTAACTTTTTCAACTGAAATATAAAATTATCTAACTTTCAACTTCTGATTTGTGTTGTATGTTCTTTGGTGAATAAAATATGGCCATGAGAGATTTCCAAATCATTGCATTTTTGTTTTCTTCATATTTTACACTGTGTCCCGTTTTAGAATTGGGGTTGTACAAAACATTTGGTATACGTCGCCATTTTCTGATATCTGCAACTTTTTCATTTTTGCGTCGATGAAGCTGTATTAGGGTTTTTTTTATTGTGTGGCGAGATTATGATTTTTTTTATACCATTTTACTAATAATAAGTTTTATTTCAATAGCAGCAAGATATTCCGCAGCAGTTTACAATTCAGACAGAATGTGTACTGACAACATCAGACATTACAGGGGAACACAAAATTCCACACATACCAAGATAAGTGAGGGCCTTGCTCGCAAGCTTACAATCTATGCGGAAATTGTGGTCACACAAAAGGTAACAAAAGTGCTTGTCATGTAAGGTCCAGCCATCAATATAACAAATAGGGGCATTGAAATAATGCTGCATGAACCAGCCAGTATCTGTGCAAGTACAGGCACAAAGTGCTACTGACTGCATGAAGGGTGTGGAAACAGATGATAGGAGGGACATGATTCTGGGGCATATTTAAGAAAGGAGAACAGGGAATAGTTAGTGAGGTGATATTATGAGGTAGACACAATAATTTAATGGTTGCAGCCACCAAAATCCCGCAATTTTGGAGTTTTATTTTCCTTATTATGGCTTTCATTGTACAGTGTATAAGCCGACCCCCCTAATTTTGCCACAAAAAACTGGGAAAACTTATTGACTCGCGTATAAGCCTAGGGTGAAAAATGATTATGCCCCCATATGATGCTCCACAGATTAGGCCCCATAAACTGCACAGATTATGCCCCGTATGATCCACAGATTATGCCCCATATGCTGTACAGATTATGTCCAATATGCGCCACAGTTTATGCCCCCATATGCTCCACAGATTATGCCCAATATGCTCCACAGATTATGCCCCCATATGCTCCAGATTATGCCCCATATGCTCCAGATTATGCCCCATATGCTCCAGATTATGCCCATATGCTCCAGATTATGCCCAATATGCTCCAAATTATGCCCCCATATGCTCCAGATTATGCCCCCATATGCTCCAGATTATGCCCCTATATGTTCCACAGATTATGCCCCCATATGTTCCACAGATTATGCCCCCATATGTTCCACAGATTATACCCCCATATGCTCCAGATTATGCCCCATATGCTCCAGATTATGCCCAATATGCTCCAGATTATGCCCCATATGCTCCAGATTATGCCCCCATATGCTCCAGATTATGCCCCCATATGTTCCACAGATTATGCCCCCATATGCTCCAGATTATGCCCCCATATGTTCCACAGATTATGCCCCCATATGCTCCAGATTATGCCCCATATGCTCCAGATTATGCCCCATATGCTCCAGATTATGCCCAATATGCTCCAAATTATGCCCCCATATGCTCCAGATTATGCCCCCATATGCTCCAGATTATGCCCCTATATGTTCCACAGATTATGCCCCCATATGTTCCATAGCTTATGCCCCATATGTTCCAAGATTATACCCCATATGCTCCAGATTATGCCCCATATGCTCCAGATTATGCCCAATATGCTACAGATTATGCCCCCATATGCTCCAGATTATGCCCCCATATGCTCCAGATTATGCCCCCATATGTTCCACAGATTATGCTCCCATATGCTCCAGATTATGCCCCCGTATGATCCACAGATTATGCCCCATAGTATACGTCCCTTATGCTGCTGCTGCTGCAAAAAAAATGACATAATCACCTCTTGTTGATGGGGCCAGGTGCCGGTGTCCTGAGCAGGCGGTGACACTGGCACGCTATGGGGGACAGGTGCCGGTGTCACCACTCGCTCAGGACCCTGGCACCTGAGATATTTACCTGTCCTCTCTCCACCGCTGCGCACTGCTCCCTCTTCCGGGTCCTCGGCAGTGAATGATCAGGCAGAGGGTGCGACGCTCACTAACAACGTCATCGCGCCCTCTGCCTGAACATTCACAGCCAGAAGAGTCGGACGAGGGAGCAGCGCGCAGCGGTGGTCCGGGGACAGGTAAATATCGCTATACTCACCCCTCCGCCGGCGCGTCTCTTCAGCCTCTCCTCTTCTCCCGGCGGTCTCCGCAGCTCTTCAGTCCTACAGCGGTCACGTGGTACCGCTCATTAAAGTCATGAATATGTGCATATTCATGACTTTAATGAGCGGTACCATGTGACCGCTGCAGGAAGAAGCCAGAGATCGTGGGAGAAGCAGGGGGGCTGCAGAGACGCGCCGGCGGAGGGGTGAGTATGATCCGACACCCCGCTCACCCTCCCCCGCCGACCCCCATATATGACTCGCGTATAAGCCGAGAGGGGGACTTTCAGCCCTAAAAAATGGGCTGAAAATCCCGGCTTATACACGAGTATATACGGTAATTATTTTTACATTTTGATAAATTGAATTTTTACGGATGCAGTGATACAAATTATGTACATTTTTTTCCTTAATTTAAATCCTCCCTCCCCCCATTAAAATAATAATTTTGTTTTAATTTTTTTTTTAAAATCTTCATTAATTATTAAATCCCTTGAGGGACTTGAACCTGCAATTGTCTGATACTATAGGAAACTCAGCCACTGGATGTGTGGAGCCCAGCTGCGCTTGGATTCACATATCCAGAAGGGTGCATGAAGGATTGTACCACTAGAGGTCCCACTATACATACACACACCTTCACCCGTCCCCTAAGACCACCAGAGGGAGCCCTAATAGGAATATAAAAGGAGGGTGAAGGCATGAAGAGCAGTCTAGAGGCAGACTCCAGTTCAAACTTGAGTTCAGATTCCAGAGGAGACTCCAGAGCACACTTGAGAGTAGTGCAGCTCAGCAGAGTTGAGCAAAAGGCAGAAGGCTGCAGTTTGCAGCAGAGTGAGTTCAGCTCAGTTCAGTAAAGAGCTAGGAGCGTCCCAACGCTCTGAGAGTGGCAGAAGAGGCAGCCCACCAACTGCCAATGTATAAATGGGTGAGGACCCGAGTAGGCCGAAGGCAAGAGGAGAGTAGCAAAGGGGCAGAAGAGCTTAACCAGCTCCCCCAGCAAGTATACACCAGACGCCGGGTCCGAGCCTATAGGGATCTCCACGATCCATTAGGAGAACACCAGAATTCCTGGAGGACTACAAGCCCCAGGAGTACCACAGAGCTGATACGTAACAGGGCCAGAAGGACGGAGTTCAGGCGGGCAGGGCCCTGCAAGCAGGGACACTGTTCTTTAAGAGAAGGTCTGTGAGGAACTCAGCCGGCCGCCACACGGTAGCCCGGGTATCACAGCTTCTGATACCACCGCCGCTACCAAATGTGACGGACGATCCCTTTCCTCCCACGTCACCAATGGGACGTAACTCCACAGGTACAGCTCTCCGGCGCCCCCCTTTGTCTCTCAGGTCAGTAAGAGAACTGCACCTAGAGCAAATGGCCGCCGGGGAAGGTGTCCTGTTACCCACTGGGTATTCTAAGATTCGTGATCAGAGTAAAAGCATCAGCCCAAGATTAATTTTATGGTTTAATTTGCCTTAAGGGCGCACTAGATAATTACAGAAATATACAGTAAAGCTATACAACGTAATTACAATGGATTTGCAGTCAGAGTAAGAATACAACAATAATGTACAAGGCTTAAAGGTATTAGCTATAGATCAATATTACCGGGTTGTAGTATAGTCATGGGGAGGCATGGAGCTCTGCGTTCCCCAGGTGAAAGTCTTCAGTTGCTGGACAGTCCCCAATGCATGTGCTGCAGCTCCATTTGGCAAGTCTGTCCCTTGTGCTTCTGCTGCTGTGAGAAAATGGAATGAGAGGGCAGCCTCTTCTTGGCTACAGCTTTTAAACCTGCTAGGCCCTTCCCCATTTGCTTTGAAGCACGCATATTAACTGGCCTGCAATTCATATGGAGCAGGAAACAATGGCTTGAGCTATTTACCATAAGACTGACCATCTTATTCAGACCCTGGCCTAAACCAATTAGCATGTAAAGGCCTATTGATTCATAGTGGACATCAAAGCTGGCCGTACTGAATATGCTAATAGGCCCTGTGTAGCTAAAAGTCTGTGGCTGTGTGAACTGACAAAATGGAGGCTGGTACAGGCCCTATACAAAATGGCGACAACCTTTTCCTTACACCTCCCTGCTTTTGAGGGCGCTAGGGGGTATCACATTCCTGTGTTCCCCCATGCGCCCTACCGCACCCTCTCCTTGCCGGGACAACCCATCAGCCTTACCATGGTCACTGCCTTTTTTGTGGCGAATGGTGAAATGGTACTGTTGGAGAGCGAGGCTCCAGCGTAGCAACCTCCCATTCGTCCCAGAGACCGTGTGTAACCAGCTGAGGGGGTTGTGGTCTGTTTCCACGGTGAATTGGCGTCCGTACAAGTATGGCTGCAGACGCTGCAGGGCCCAAACAATTGCCAGACATTCCTTCTCCATCGTGGAATAGGCCACTTCCCTCGGCAGGAGCTTCCTGCTCAGGTACAAAATGGGGTGTTCATGGCCCGTAGTGTCAACCTGGCTGAGCACAGCACCGAGGCCGAAGTCGCTGGCGTCGGTCTGCACTAAGAATGGCCGCGTGAAATCGGCTGCCTGTAGTACAGGAGAACTAGAAAGGGCGGTCTTGAGCGCCTGGAAAGCTGTCTCGCAGCCGACTGTCCAGTCGACTGCGACGGGCAGCCTTTTTTTGGTGAGGTCCGTCAGGGGCTTGGCCAGGGCACTATAGTGTGGAACAAACCTCCTATAGTACCCAGCAGTACCCAAAAAGGACATCACCTGCTTCTTGGTCCTGGGGGTGGGCCAGGATGCGATGGCATCCACCTTCCCGGGCTCTGGCTTCAGAGCTCCCCCACCTACCCGGTGTCCCAGGTAGTGGACCTCACTCATACCCAGCTGGCATTTTTCCGGCTTAATGGTCAAGCCTGCTCGCTGGATCCGCCCGAGCACCTGTGCCAGGTGCTCTAGGTGATCCTCCCAGGTGGGACTGAAGATGGCAATGTCATCCAGGTACGCGGTTGCATACCCTTCCAGTCCCTCGAGCAGCGTGTTGACCATCCGCTGAAAAGTGGCAGGGGCATTCTTCATGCCGAAGGGCATCACCGTGGACTCGTACAGTCCGAATGGGGTGATAAAGGCAGAGCGTTCCCGTGCCCTAGGGGTCAGGGGAATCTGCCAATACCCCCTGCTCAGATCCATGATGGTCAGGTACTTGGCCCCGGCCAGCTGGTCGAGCAGGTCATCGATGAGCGGCATTGGGTACGCATCGGTGACCGTCACAGCGTTGAGCCCCCTGTAGTCCACGCAGAACCGCGTAGTTCGGTCCTTTTTAGGGACGAGGACTACAGGCAAAGCCCACGCGCTGTTGGACGCTTGGATCACCCCCAGCCTCAGCATCTCGTCTATCTCTTGGCGCATCTGCTGCTGCACCTCAAGAGAGACCCGATATGCTGAACGCCGGATTGGGGGGTGGTTGCCAGTGTCCACGTCATGAACTGCTGCCTCAGTCCTTCCGGGTAGGCTGCTGAACAGCTCCCAAAAGGGGTGCAGGGTGGCCCCCAGCTGGGAACGTTGGTCCTCTGAGAGCTGGTGGCCAACCCCCACATCCTCGATGGATCCACCCGCCTTGGCTTGGGTGAGCAGATCGAGGAGGGTTTCTGCCTCTCCTTCCTCTGGAAGGTTGCACACTGGGTGAGCATAAGCCTCCCGCTCATGATGGGCCTTCATCATGTTCACATGGAAGGCCTTCCTCCTTCCACGGGCGTGGTCCAGGGTGACCAGGTAGGTGACGGCGTTGAGCTGCTCGTGCACGAGGTATGGACCCTCCCAGGCCGCCTGAAGCTTGTTTTGGGGTACGGGGACCAGTACCCACACCTTTTGACCCACCTGGTAGGTCCGCTCACAAGCATTCTGGTCGTACCATCGCTTCTGGTCAGCCTGAGCTTGGGCCATATTGTCATGCACCAGCCGCGTCAAGGCCATCATTCGGTCCCGGAAGCGCACGACATACTCAATGACCGACACTCCAGGGGTGGCTAAATCCCCTTCCCATGCTTCCTTCACCAGAGCAAGGGGCCCCCGTACACGTCGCCCGTACAGGAGCTCAAAGGGGGAGAACCCCGTTGAGGCCTGTGGGACTTCCCGGTAGGCAAACAGCAGGTGTGGGAGATACCGCTCCCAGTCTCTCCCGTGGGAGTCGACCAACATCTTCAGCATCTGCTTTAAGGTGCCATTAAACCGCTCACACAAGCCATTGGTCTGTGGGTGATACGGGCTGGCCACCAGATGTTGCACCTGTACCTGCTTACAGAGAGACTCCATCAGCTGCGACATGAACTGGGTCCCTCGGTCGGTGAGCATTTCCTTGGGAAACCCCACTCTGGAGAAAATCTCCAGTAAGGCAGTGGCCACTTTGTCGGCCCGAATGGACGACAAAGCTACCGCCTCCGGGTACCGGGTGGCATAGTCCACTACCGTTAGTATGAAGCATTTCCCGGAGCGGCTGGGAGTGGACAGAGGTCCAATGAGATCCACAGCCACCCTCGAGAAAGGCTCTTCGATGATGGGCAGAGTTACCAGTGGGGCTTTGGGGCGCGGCCCCGCCTTCCCCACCCTCTGACAGGTGTCACACGAACGGCAGTAGGCTATCACCTCGGTCCTCATTCCAGGCCAGTAGAAATGCTGAGCTAGCCTGGCCCTGGTTTTAGTGATCCCTAAGTGTCCGGCCATTGGAATCTCGTGTGCGATCCGCAACAATTCCGCCCTGAACGGATGGGGCACCACTAACTGTCGGTCCCTGGGCCACGCCTCCGGTGAACCCTGCTGGACCGTTACCCGGTACAGCCGTCCCTGGTCCCAGACCACTCGCTCGCGGTCAGACTCCAGGGGAGGCTGTGCCGCCTGTTCCTTGAGAGTCTTCAGGCTAGGGTCAGCTTCCAACGCTGCCTGAAATCCCTGACTAGATATGGCAAGAATTGATGAAACTGCCCTGTCCTCTGTCAGTTCCCGGGATCTGTCTCCTGGCTACTGTCTGACTCGGCAGCCACTTGGTCAGAGAGGGGGAAACCGTCGGACCTCCGCGAGGCTCCTTGGGCTTCAGCGCTCCCACTCCTGGTAACAGCGGCCACGACCGCTGAGACCACGGGTAGCGCCTGCTTTCCCTCATCCTCTGACCAAGTCGCCGGGTCAGGCAGACTTCCCTGACTTCCTGACATCCCGGATGTGGGGAACTCCTGACCTGGGGTCCTACCTGGTGGCTCCTCTCCTGGGACGCCCCCTCCCCCCATGGCCTGTTCCTCTTCCTGCAGGGGCCCTAGACTCAGCAGGCTGGATTCACTCAGGGGCTCTACACTGCCCATAGCAGCCCCTCCCTCCACCTCTGAGCTCTCCCCTACAGCCTCCTCACCTGTCCTCACTGTGAGCCCTGTGTGTGTAGTGTCAGTGCATGGCTTACCATCAGGTTTCACTCCCTCCTCCACTGTTGGAGGCACATTCAATACATTAACATTAGCATTCACAGTAGAGTCATGACATTCTTGGGGAGCCGAACTTGGGGGTTCAGTGGCCACATACTGGGACACTAGCCGCCCCAAATCGGTCCCAAGCAACACATTTTCAGGAATATTTGGCGTTACTCCCACCTCCCGCATCCCCCTCCCGGCGCCCCAGTCCAAATACACCTTGGCAACGGGCAGCGCCGGTTCAATGCCTCCAATTCCGGAGACGGAAAGGGTTTTCCCAGGTACCAAGGCTTGAGGGGACACCACCTCAGGGCGTACCAGGGTTCGTTCAGCGCCTGTGTCCCGCAGTCCCATGACCGCTGAGCGGCCGATGGTGACGGGTTGGTAATTGTCTAGGGACCTCCCACCTCCCCCTCCCACACACAAAACAGTGGACGGTTTCTGGGACAGGGATGGGGCCTTCTGGCGCTGGGGACATGCAGCCTTAAAGTGTCCTGGCTGATTTCAATTATGGCAACGTCTGGGTTCTGTTCCTGGCCTGGAGAGGGCAGCCGGGGGGTACACCCCTTGCACTCTGGGGGCTGGATATGGGGCTGGGGTAGGATTGGGCTTACCCCCTCTCCAGGTGCTGCTGGCAGGCTTCTTTGGCTCCGGCGCCCTGTTGTTGGCATACTCGTCTGCCAGGGCGGCTGTAGCAGAAGCCCCCTTTGGTTTCCGGTCACGGAGGAACTGCTGGAGGTCATCTGGGCAGTTCCACAAAAATTGCTCCACGACAAACAGTTCCTGGACCTCCTGGCGGGTAGTGAGCTCTAGACCCGAGGTCCAGTGCTCCGCAGCTCTCAGCAGGGCCTGCATGTGGTCGGTCCAGGTGTCCTTTGAACCCCGCTGCAGGCTCCTGAACTTCCTGCGGTACGACTCCGGGGTGAGGTTGTAGTGCTGGATCAGGGCCCGCTTGATGCTGTTGTAGTCCTGCTCCTCCCCGGCAGGTAAGTCCCCCAAAACTTCCAGGGACTTACCCTCAAACGGGGGGTCAGGTACCTTGCCCATGATCCGGGGCCAGATGATGTTGGAGGCATGTCCTCTCAAAAGCCAGCAGAAAGGAATCCAGGTCTCCATCCTTTTCAAGTAAGGGAAAGTCCTCCGCCCGGACCTTGGAAGCCATTGTCTCCGGTGGGCCTGGTGCGTCCAGCGGGGGCCCGTGCTGAGCCATCTCCAGTCGGTGCCGGTGCTCCGCAGCTTCACGGCGTTCTGTATGCTCCCGCTCCGCTGCTCTCTCTGCTGCTGCTTGCTCACGCTCTGCTGCTTTCTCTGCCGCCGCTTGCTCCCGCTCTGCTGCTTTTTCTGCCGCCACCAGGAGTCTGTCATAGGCGGCGTCATTACCAGCCTGAGCTGCGCCATAGCCGCTTGGAAAAGGGCCTCCGATCTGGACAGGCTGGGACGGGCAGGGGGTGGACAGTCCACTGTGAGACTGAGCACGGGGGTCGGGCTCCTTGGGGAGCCCTGGCTGAGCTCCCCCTCATCGGTATCGAACCCCTCATAGGCCACAGCATTGGCCTCCCCCTTTGCCCTACTCCTGGTGCCTTCCGCCATCTTGGGAACCTTTGGTTACTGAAACACAGCTGCAACCCTGACCTTGCACACAACTTGTTATATTTACACTCTGACCGTCTAGTGCTGGGCTGACCTTAAGACCCCAGCAGTGAAAGTACTGCTGGTAGTCTCTAGTGTCTGGGAGTAGGGGTCCCACGCACACTATTACTCTGATCCCACCGCTGCCACCAATTTGTGAGGAACTCAGCCGGCCGCCACACGGTAGCCCGGGTATCACAGCTTCTGATACCACCGCCGCTACCAAATGTGACGGACGATCCCTTTCCTCCCACGTCACCAATGGGACGTAACTCCACAGGTACAGCTCTCCGGCGCCCCCCTTTGTCTCTCAGGTCAGTAAGAGAACTGCACCTAGAGCAAATGGCCGCCGGGGAAGGTGTCCTGTTACCCACTGGGTATTCTAAGATTCGTGATCAGAGTAAAAGCATCAGCCCAAGATTAATTTTATGGTTTAATTTGCCTTAAGGGCGCACTAGATAATTACAGAAATATACAGTAAAGCTATACAACGTAATTACAATGGATTTGCAGTCAGAGTAAGAATACAACAATAATGTACAAGGCTTAAAGGTATTAGCTATAGATCAATATTACCGGGTTGTAGCATGGTCATGGGGAGGCATGGAGCTCTGCGTTCCCCAGGTGAAAGTCTTCAGTTGCTGGACAGTCCCCAATGCATGTGCTGCAGCTCATTTGGCAAGTCTGTCCCTTGTGCTTCTGCTGCTGTGAGAAAATGGAATGAGAGGGCAGCCTCTTCTTGGCTACAGCTTTTAAACCTGCTAGGCCCTTCCCCATTTGCTTTGAAGCACGCATATTAACTGGCCTGCAATTCATATGGAGCAGGAAACAATGGCTTGAGCTTGAGCTATTTACCATACGACTGACCATCTTATTCAGACCCTGGCCTAAACCAATTAGCATGTAAAGGCCTATTGATTCATAGTGGACATCAAAGCTGGCCGTACTGAATATGCTAATAGGCCCTGTGTAGCTAAAAGTCTGTGGCTGTGTGAACTGACAAAATGGAGGCTGGTACAGGCCCTATACAAAATGGCGACAACCTTTTCCTTACAGTCCGATCACAAGGTCAGCCGGGCGCAGGACAGAGATTAAGTTAGGCTCAGCTACATGCTGGCCAGAACTCCATTACGGAAAGGCAAGGAACAGGAGGCCATACATCTACTCAGTGGGAGAATCTGGATGTGCACCCTTCATCCTACAGTGCTCCGGGATGTGCCTGCAACATCTTCAGTAAAGGTACCAAAGTGACTTGTGTGTGTGTCCATCTTCTTACCCTAACCTGCCGGTTTCTCCTCCGTCCTGCATCCCTACACATCTACCTGCCCTGGAAGGACTCAGCCTCACCTGTAGGAGGCCTAACATCTAGCTGCACAACACCATCCCTTCCAGTGGATCTGCACAGCAGCGCTGGTCATCCTGACCAGGTACTACAGGTGGCGTCACGAATCATCATACCAACATTTATTCCCCTGTAAATATCCCACATTTATGGTGAGCGCCCTGGGCCACGGACCGAGCTGTGTTGCCGTGACATCCCACATAACATCCCACATAGGAGTTAATAGGCTCAAATCTGAGTACCCCCACTGCCCTGGGAGGGCGGCTCATCTAACTTGGCGTCACGAACAGGATCGCGTGCCTTGCAGAACAGAGTAACTTGTGCCCGTTGCCACCAGGTACTGTGTGCCTTAGTAAATGACTGTGTATCGTATAGTGGTGAAGATTTCCCGCCATTGCCCGCCATTTACAGCATTACCGCACGAAAACTAGGAGGCGTACCTGCAAAAAGAGCGCTGAGTTCTGGACACGCCCCCAGCGCTGACGCGGCAGCAGGTCTTGACAGGGAGTTTCAGTGAACGCTCTGACATAGGAGCGCCGGCGACGCAGGTCCTGCAAGCAAGTGTAGCCTGCGGAGCTGTGGCCTACAGAAGAAGGTAGGCCACGTTTCACTAGGGGGTCGCAGAAATGTCACAGCAGCAGGCCGACGGCGCGGCCCAGGCCAACAGCCCTAATAACTTACCAACAGGTGCTTCCGTGCAGGCTGGAACCGCTGGCCCCTCGCCTGGGCCTGTGGCCCCGATAGTACCGCTGACACTGCCATATATGCCTGGAGCAAAGTGGCTTCCCCAGTACAGCGGCAAACCAGATACCCTGTCAGGGTTCAAGCGAAAAATATGCAGCATACTGGACATGTACTCAATGTCAGAGAAGCAGAAAGCTGCAGTGGTAGTGGGACAATTGACTGGTGCTGCAGAAAGAGAAGTAGAGACTTGGTCGGCTGCGGACCAGGAGTCAGTGCCTGCAATTTTCCTAAAGTTACAAACAATCTTTGAGGACCGCACCGAAACAGACCTCCGGATGAGGTTCTACCAATGTTCTCAAAGGCCGGAGGACAGCATTCGGGACTACGCCTGCCGACTACAAGGGGCCCTGCGAGCTCTCAGACAGGTTAATCCCATGAGCGTCACCAATGAAAATAAAATGCTAAAAGAACAATTTGTACTGGGACTGAGGTCCCAAGCGGAAAGCAGGACTGTGCGTTGGTGGTCCTTAGATCATCCTGATGCTACTTTTGATGCTCTTAAGGATATGGCTATAAAAGGACTGCGACCCTGGAAACGCCCGAGATGGCAACCCAGCGTCACCCGGGGGAGGCCACTGTAACGCCAGCAGCATCCACCTTTCACCCGCTGGTTGCTGAAGCCAAAGCGCAGGCAGTGCCCCCTACTGAGCTGGACTGTTTGCGCTCAGAAGTGCGCCAGCTGACCAAAAACCTGGCCACTGTAATGAGTGTCCTGCAACTGCGGACGGAAACAGAAGGAAGGATCCTGCTAGCCGACTGCCCGGAGGATGTCCCCTGGATGAACCGGAGGAGAAGGAGGACGTCGCCACCCCAGGAATGACCAACGACCAGCGCCATCCTCACAGAGGGATTGTCTGCTACCGCTGCCAGAAGGAAGGTCACATCGCACGACAGTGTCCTTTAAACGAGCAAACCCTGGGTCCGAGGGCCAGCACCCAGGAATAGACTCATCAGGCCCCTCTGATTGGAACCACAGGTTTGTAGGAGGAAGACCATTCCTGTCCATCATACTGGACGGGATCGCAATACCTGCCCTGCTGGACACTGGATCTCAGGTAACCATCATACCTGATATCCTTTATAACAGGTTCTGGTCCATGGACAGTCTCCAACCCACAAACCCTGACTTTGCAGTATACGCCTCTAACGGACTCTCTCTTGACTTACTGGGGGCTAAAAACGTAGACGTAAAAGTGGGGAGAGTGGAGTTAAAGGACCAGGGACTTCTTGTAGTGAAGACTGTTAATGAGGAAAATGGATTGAATGTGGTTTTAGGCACTAACATTATTGGTAACTGTTTGGAGGAGGTTGTGTTTTTACTCCAACAGCTCGCCGATGTTGCCAGACCAAGGCAAAAGGGAGCGATCCAGAAGGAGATCCGGGCCCTGATGTGCCAGCAGCAAGTGAAACTGACCGGTGGTGAGATTGATAATGTACGGGTAACAGACCCGAACCCCATTGTGATACCCCAATGAGTGAAATGCTTATTTGGTGTAGAGCAGCAATAGGTCTGAGAGGACAGAACTACCAAGCAGCAGTAGTACCCCATTGTTCCGAACACAGACCTACACTCTTGACTGCCAGAGGGGTAGTGGAGGTACGCAATGGGAGGGTGCCAGTGCGTCTTCTCAACTGGGGGGAAGATGAAGTAAAATTACCACATTATGCCACTGTTGCCAAGTTACATGCTGTAGATAATAACTCCATTCACACGACGGAGCCCTTAACCTCCCTTCAACCTGTGGAGGATAACGGCCCGGCAACCAAGGTGGAGGATTGGTGTCAGCAGCTCCATGTCGGGACAGACACCACTCCAGCCCACCAGAAACAGGGAGTACATCGAGTGGTCCAGGAATACGCACAGGTCTTTAGCAAACACCCACTTGACTTTGGGAAGATTAAGGGGGTACAACATCACATCCCCACAGGCAACCATCCCCCCATCAAGGAACGGTACAGGCCTATACCACCAGCACACTACCAGAAAGTCAAGGAAATGTTGTGTGACATGAAGGAAGCAGGAGTGATAAGGGATAGTTGTAGTCCCTGGGCAGCACCCCTAGTGCTAGTCAGGAAAAAGGATGGGAGCATGAGAATGTGTGTAGATTACAGACAAGTAAATCGCATTACACATAAAGATGCATACCTTTACCACGTATTGAGGAATCTCTGGCTGCCCTAAGTCTGCTAATTACTTTTCCACCCTTGACCTCACTAGTGGGTACTGGCAAGTAGCTGTGGCTGAGGAAGATCGGGAGAAGACGGCTTACACCACCCCGATGGGACTCTGTGAGTTCGACAGATTGCCGTTTGGACTCAGCAGTGTCCCTGAAATGTTCCAGAGAGTGATGGAGTGTTGCCTGGGACACCTCAACTTCGATACGGTGTTACTACACCTGGACGAAGTGATTGTGTACTCCAAGACGTATGAAGATCACTTGAAGCACCTGGCGGAGGTATTCGAGTCACTGTCCAAGTATGGAATGAAACTGAAGCCTTCAAAGTGCCACCTGCTCAAACAAAAGGTACAGTACCTGGGACACATTGTCAGCTCAGAGGGAGTAGCGCCAGACCCCGAAAAGATCACCGCCATCCAGAAATGGCCGGAGGCTAAGAATCTCAAGGAGGTACGTCAGTTCCTGGGACTGACAGGATACTACCGGAGGTTTGTAAAGGACTACACTAAGAAAGCAGCGCCTCTGCAAGACCTCCTGGTGGGACAGTCCCTCAAGAGCAGAAATTCTCTGTTTCAATGGGGTAAAGAACAGGCTGAGGCATTCAAAGAAATGAAGGAGATCCTGACAAGTGATGAGATCCTAGCCTATCCTGACTACAGCCAACCGTTCCTGCTGTATACTGATGCCAGCAATGAAGGATTGGGAGCTGTCCTCAGTCAGAAGCAAAATGGCCTAGAGAAAGTCATCGCATATGCAAGCAGGAAGCTCCGCCCGACTGAGAGGAACCCAGAGAACTGCAGCAGCTTCAAGTTAGAGTTCCTGGCACTGGTCTGGGCCATTACTGAGAGGTTCAAGCACTATCTAGCCTCCAGCAAATTCACAGCCTACACTGACAATAACCCCTTGACGCATCTTGAAACAGCCAAGCTGGGAGCCATGGAACAACGCTGGATGGCTCGGCTGTCAAACTACCAATTCACAATCATGTACCGGGCGGGCCGCAAGAACGCCAACGCTGATGCCCTGTCCAGGATGCCTCACGAATCGGACACAGAAAAGGAAGTGGATGACCTGGAGGAGATTGAACTACCTGCCTTTCACAGGAATGGGATGATCCACGAGCAACGAGTCTTCAGGAGGCAGCATGGTAAGACGTTAAACCCTTTACCTCACCACAGTTGGAAGGAGACCCAAGACAGTGATCGGTTGTCAGCCGTATCAAGGAGCTGATAACTCAAGAAGGTTCCTCCTTGGAGAAGGATGCATCCCCACAAGCAAGGCAGCTGTGGAATGAGAGAAGCCGGCTGTTCATCTACCGTGAGAAGCTGTGCCGGAGGTACGTCAATCCAAAAACCCATGAGATGGTATGGCAGATAGTAGTCCCCAGAACAGATATCCAGATGGTGTTGGAAGCTTACCACGATCAGGCAGGGCACTTTGGCTGGAAGAAGCTGGAGACCCTGTTGAAGTGTCATTTCTACTGGGTGGGAATGCGCAGCTCCATTGAGAGGTTGTTCAAAAACTGTGGACCCTGTAGCCTCAGAAGAAAAGACTACAGCAACCAGAAGGCACCCCTGCAACCCATCAAGACGACTCGACCCTTGGAGATCATGGCCCTGGACCATGTCAAGTTGTCACCCAGCCGGTCAGGATACTCCTATGCCCTGACCATTGTGGATCACTACTCCAGGTTCCTGGTGGTCGCCCCTGTCAAAGATCTGATGGCAGAGACAGCAGCAAAGATGTTCCAAGCGTATTTCTGCAGACCACATGGATATCCTGAGCAGGTGCTAACTGACCATGGCCCAGCCTTTGAGGCCGAATTGTTCAAAGAATTCTGCCATCTGTATGAATGTAAGAAGATAAGAACCACACCGTACCACCCACAAACCAATGGTCTCTGTGAAAAGATGAATCACATCGTCATTGATCTGCTGAAGACCGTACCACTTAAGGAGAGAAATCAGTGGCCAGACCTACTACCTGATTTGGTAGATCTGTACAATCACATACCTGTGAGTTCCACCAATTGCGTCCCAGCTTACCTCATGCGGGCAAGACCAGGAAAGCTGCCCATGGATCTGGAGCTTGGTGTTGTAGAGCCCGAAGCAGATGTGACCACCGAGGACTAGGACACGACCAGACAGGAACAGTACAGAAAAGTACAGGCCTGCGTTGAAGACAGTCTCAATGGAGTGAGAGACAAGCAAGAGGATCACTACAACAAAAGTGCACCAGCGGAACCTTTCACACCTGGTGAAGTCGTGCTGAAAAGAAAGGAGGATGCACAAACTTGATGATCAGTGGGAAAGAGAGCCTTACACTGTGTTGAATTCAAGGTTTGATAACAGGAAAATGTGTCTAATCAGTAAAGATGGAGGAAGAACGACTACAACTGTATCCAGAGATCACCTAAAGTTGTGTCCGGATCTGTTAAAACTCCAAGAGGAAGAACCTGTCATCAATAAGGAGGAACATGACGAAGCAGTCATACATACGGAATTAGGAGATTTCCCAGCGGATTGGCCCCGAATTGGAGAAGCCGTTACATTCCTGTACTCCAATTCTATCAACAACAAGGAGAACCTCTACATCAAGTTGAGCCGGTTGCCGCAGCAGAGTCTGTTCCAGAGGAACCTGCTCCAGCAGAATCCCAAGAAGCAGAATCCCAAGAAGCAGAATCCCAAGAAGCAGAATCTCAGGAAGAAGGATCCCCTGCAGAGACAGAACCGGATAACCCACCTCAGAGTATACTTGCCAGTCCTCTAGGGAGATTACGGCAATTCTTTAACCTATCTGCACGTAGAACAGACATGGACACTGACACCACGCATACCCCCGCACTACGTAAGTCGACTCGTAGTACGAAAGGGCAACTCCCTGCAAGGTATAAAGACTGGGCAACCACCTAATAAATGTAGATAGTTACCATAGATCCATTGTACATAATTGTAATATATTGTTATTTCTAGTATGTCTAGATTAATTGCTTACTAATTTGTCTTTTGCTTTTCATCCAATTCAAGTGAAATGTACACTGTTTACTTGTTTTTCCATTACCCTTTGAGCAATCTTGCCAAAAGACACTCGGACTTTTCGGTTGCTCATTCCCTAATTGTTTTTACCATGTACCTATTTATATAGTTATTTATTTGTCTATGCAACAGTTCAAGTGCCTCACCTCCCGTAAAGGGAAGATATAGTTTGTATAATGTTTATTATTACTGTTTTGTTTTGTAGAAAAAGTATTTCAGCCCAGGAGTGCTGTGTTGTACTAGGGGGGAATGTGGAGCCCAGCTGCGCTTGGATTCACATATCCAGAAGGGTGCATGAAGGATTGTACCACTAGAGGTCCCACTATACATACACACACCTTCACCCGTCCCTAAGATCACCAGAGGGAGCCCTAATAGGAATATAAAAGGAGGGTGAAGGCATGAAGAGCAGTCTAGAGGCAGACTCCAGTTCAGACTTGAGTTCAGATTCCAGAGGAGACTCCAGAGCACACTTGAGAGTAGTGCAGCTCAGCAGAGTTGAGCAAAAGGCAGAAGGCTGCAGTTTGCAGCAGAGTGAGTTCAGCTCAGTTCAGTAAAGAGCTAGGAGCGTCCCAACGCTCTGAGAGTGGCAGAAGAGGCAGCCCACCAACTGCCAATGTATAAATGGGTGAGGACCCGAGTAGGCCGAAGGCAAGAGGAGAGTAGCAAAGGGGCAGAAGAGCCTAACCAGCTCCCCCAGCAAGTATACACCAGACGCCGGGTCCGAGCCTATAGGGATCTCCACGATCCATTAGGAGAACACCAGAATTCCTGGAGGACTACAAGCCCCAGGAGTACCACAGAGCTGATACGTAACAGGGCCAGAAGGACGGAGTTCAGGCGGGCAGGGCCCTGCAAGCAGGGACACTGTTCTTTAAGAGAAGGTCCGATCACAAGGTCAGCCGGGCGCAGGACAGAGATTAAGTTAGGCTCAGCTACATGCTGGCCAGAACTCCATTACGGAAAGGCAAGGAACAGGAGGCCATACATCTACTCAGTGGGAGAATCTGGATGTGCACCCTTCATCCTACAGTGCTCCGGGATGTGCCTGCAACATCTTCAGTAAAGGTACCAAAGTGACTTGTGTCTGTGTCCATTTTCTTACCCTAACCTGCCGGGTTCCCCTCCGTCCTGCATCCCTACACATCTACCTGCCCTGGAAGGACTCAGCCTCACCTGTAGTGGTTCTAACATCTAGCTGCACAACACCATCCCTTCCAGTGGATCTGCACAGCAGCGCTGGTCATCCTGACCAGGTACTACAGGTGGCGTCACGAATCATCATACCAACATTTATTTCCCTGTAAATATCCCACATTTATGGTGAGCGCCCTGGGCCACGGACCGAGCTGTGTTGCCGTGACATCCCCCATAGGAGTTAATAGGCTCGGATCTGAGTACCCCCACTGTCCTGGGAGGGCGGCTCAGATGCACACCATAAATACCACTGTCATAGATTGACATTAAGGGGTTACAGATCATGACGGGCTAATAGCAAAGCCATAATCTGTCAGGTGTGATTCAGGCAAAGTTCCTGATCCCGGATTATATAAAGACTGGACCTATAATAGTTAACAGTGCAAACTTACACATTTTACACAGTCTGCTCTGGATACTGATGTTCACTTGCTTTTCCAGGCGCTTTCATTTCGGAACCGATCAGGGTACAATTCTTAGTTAAGGTCTCACTGCACAGGATGCTCCTGTACAAATGCTACATTTCAACATCTAGGAAAACGAACATGGTGCTCTGGCCAGCAGATTCTGCACAGGATATACAATAGCTTATACATCAATATTCTGGTGTAAAAAACATTGAAAAATCACATATTTTTGGTACAAATGAAGGCTGCGCAAAAATTTTTGCAAATTTTGGCATTCTCATGTCATACAAAGTGGGCAAAGCTGGGGAGGGGCAGGAGTGTGGCGACTGCCGCTTGCTACATTAATGACTAACAGCGGTGCTCATTAAAGGGAACCTGTCACCCCCCAGGGCCTATTAAAGTATAAGAGCCACCTTCAACAGCACTAAGGCTGCATTCTGTGAAGGTGGCTCTTATGTTTCTTATCACTAAGATCGCTGAAATAATCACTTTTAAAAATTTCCTGCCATACCTCTATAGAGTCAGGGAGGTACGTTTTCTCCCCCTGACTCAACCGCCTCGCAGCCGTCCATCATCCCCCTCTGGGCTCCTGTCGCCGCCTCCTCTCTTTCTTGTTTCGTCACCGGCGCCTGCGCTCTGCAATCAGTTCTCGGGCATGCACTGTGCGTGCTGCCCGGGAACTTACATCTGGTGATGTAATGATATCGCGCCTGCGTGTAGCGGAGGCACCAGATCCCACCCCGCAGTGTGTTATGATGTATTCACACTGCGGGGCTGGGAATCTGGTGCCTGCACAGTGAGGATATCTGCGCCTGTCCACATCTCCCTCCGCCTCTTTCCTTCACCGGGATACGTCGGCAGCGTCATAGTGAGCTTCAGCAAGGAAGCGGGGAGCGTGCCGGGGACCACGTAGTGTGGCCGGGGTGGTAAGTATGCCAGCGTCTATGCATGGAGGGGAAATGTGAGCCATGCGGGGACGCTGGCAGTGGCGTGTCCTATGTACTGAAAATCAGCTCTTATAATAATATAATAACGTTAATTATATAGCGCCAACATATTCCTCAGCACTTTACAATTAAGTGGTGACATATAGACAATAAATTCACCACAAGGTAAGACAGTTAAACAGTTATAGGAGGAGTCAGGGTCCTGCTCACAAGCTTACAATCTACAAGGAAATGGGGGGGCACAATAGGTAAAAAGTGCTTGTTATTCCAGGTCCAGTCATTAAAATAAATAGGGATTTTCAAATAAAGCTGCATGATCCAGTCATCAGCCAGTAAGTTTAAGGGGACCTGTCACTGGAAATAACACTTTTAACATGCAGATATGGGGTTAATCTGCAGGTTAACAGAGTTATCATGCTGTTCAGCACCTGCACGCAGCTGAATGCAGGGGGGAGAAAATGATCTTTAATCTCCCTGCTAGCATTCAGTATTCAGTCATAGGGGCTCTGAGTATACAGAGCAGCTGCTGTAACTGCACCCCAGCCCTGACTGACAGCTGGCCGCAATGTAGAGACAGTGTTGGACAGGGCCGGGGGCTCAGTTACAGCGGCCGCTCTGTATTCTCAGAGTGGTGACTAAACCGGTGGCGCCCCCACCCACTGCATATGACTGAATACCGAATGCTAGTGAGTCGCACAACACCAGATGGTGTGGGTACCAGGGCTGTGGGGTACTCGGCACCGAGCCCATGGAAGTCTATGGGGAATGTCACTGGCAGCAGAGCTCGGTCCGTGGCCCTGGGCGCTCATACAATGGGGGATATTTACAGGGGATTATAAAGATAGTTTGTGACGCCACCTGTGGTTTCTGATCTGATTGACCAGCGCTGCAGGGTAGATCTCTGAGGGGATGTTATGGCAGCTAGATGTTAAGTCCCCCACAGGTGGGACTGGTCCCTCAAAGTCTATGGTGGTGCAGGGTGCAGATAAGAAGTCAGTCACACACAATGCAGTCTCTTTCCATACCTTTACTTGTAGATGTTGCAGGTATGTCCCGGGAAGCTGGTCAGGTTGGAGAATGCACATTCAGGGAATTGTTGAGCAGGTTAAAGGCCTCCTTTCTCCTTAAAGTGTATGTGAGTCTTAACCTGCGTGAAGTCAGGTTTAACTCTGAATATAACAGCTTCGCCCGGCCAACATTGTGGTGGAAGTCTTCTGTTGGATAGAACTAGTCTTTTGTGCAGGGCCCTGCTAGACTGTTGTCCTTCCTGACCCCGGTTACGTATCGGCACTTAGGGCTACCTTCTGTGACTTGAAGTCCAGCAAGGATTCCGGATTTTCTATCACTAGCCGTGAAGTACTAGCAATGCTTCGGACCCGGTGTCCGGTTAAACTGAGTGAGGGTGATCCGTCACCTTAGTCACTCTTCCTTCTCCACTCGCCTGTCGCCCTGCTCTCGCCCTTAACATAAGCACGGGTAGCAGCGAGTGTAGTTGTCAGCTTTCCTTCAGTGCTCACTGACTTGCTCTCAGTTGACTCGATGCTATAACTGCTGTAGTCCCTTTCCTTCTTTCCTTCACAGAACTCTGTCCAGAGCAGCTCACAGGACGCTTCGTCAGACTGTATTTACGCTGTAGCTCTGAGAGTCACTTTCCACTTTCTTAGGAACACAGGCAGCTTGTTCTGAGATAGCAGTTTCAGATTCAGATATAGTTCTGACTAGGCTAGAGTAAGTCCATCTACTCGTACCAGCCTCCACGTCTGTATAATGAACTATCTGAGCTCCTTCAGGAATCAGTCTTCACTCCTCTCCCTCCAAGACTGAACTGATCTGTCTCTGAGTGAAACAGAAACTAAAACTGTACTTCTCTGTCCAAAGACAGGAACTTGAATGACTTCTGTCTAGCTCAGACTGAGCTCTGACTAGAATGACTCACTATTGCTACGTCACACTACTAAATAGTCTGAAATGCCTCTAGTGGCAGTGTTGGGAAGTGTGTGATGTGAATGAATATCAGGCTTTACAGTTACCTTCTTGTGCATTTTCCAGGAGACATGTGTGCCTTGCGCAGCTGGGCCACACATCCCCCCCTAGTTAAACTCAGCACTGCCGGGCTGAAATAGAAAAGAAAAAACATTTTTGTTTTGCATATAACATCAACATAATAACTCATCCCTTGCGGGAGGTAAGGACTCTTTAACGTTACAATTTGTACATAGGTCAGTAGAAAATTATCAAAATACTTTTCAATAAATATACACAGTATAAGACAAGATTCTTGTGGAGGACCCGCACCAAAAACCTCCCACGTGGGTCCTGGGTGGGCTGCAGGACTTCTGACTGCAGACCTCACTCTAGGCCACACCATACGGGTTTTTCTTCAGAGGTAGTTAAGGCTTTATATAAAACCAAAATGGGGCACCGAAGTGCGAACTATTTACATTTAAAGTTTTTGGGCTGGCAAAGTCCACAGCCACGCAGTCCTTTGCATATGAAAACACATTTCAAGTAAAATCACATTAGCATGTAAACATTATCATCATATAACTTTCTCAACAAAATGCAATTCTCTTCACAACTTTGTACAATTAAGTAAACCCTGTCTGGGTCATACTAGATTAGTTTGCTAGGACTACTCTTGGTACCGAATAGGTAACCTTCCCTTCGTGGTACGTACTGACCTACGTGGTGTGGTGTCAGGTATAGTAGTCTCTAGCCTATCTGTTCTGCGTGCCGGCAAACTGTAAATACGACTCCACCTCTCTAGGGATCTGGCAAGCATGCTAGCGACTGGGCGATGCGGTTCTGCTCCGCCAGGGGATTCTTCTACTGAGACCCAACATCTGAAGGTTCTGCATTTTGGGATTCCACTCCTTGAGATACTACTTCTGGAGATGCTACAGAAGCAGGTTCTTCTTGAACTATTTCTTCTGCTGCGGCAACTGGCTCAACTGGACGTTGAAACACTTCTTGTGGTTGGTAAAATTGAAGGACTGGAACAATCACAGCGTCTCCGACACAAGGCCAATCAGCAGGGAAATCTCCCAAGTCCGTGTGTATGACTTCACCTGGTCTCTCTTTTTCCCTAACAAGTTCTTCCTCGGGAAGTTTTAACATGTCAGGACACAGTTTTAGGTGATCTCTGGATACCGTGGTGGTCGTTTTTCCTCCATCTTTGCTAATGGTACAGGTTTTTCTGTTATCAAATTTGGAATTTTGCACGACATATGGCTCTTGTTCCCACTGATCATCCAATTTGTGCATTCTTCTTTTTCTTTTTAGCACAATTTGTCCAGGCATAAAAGGCTTAGCTGGCGCACTTTTGTTGTAGTTCTTCTCTTGCTTTTCCCTTACTTTATTGAGACTATCTTCCACGCAGGCTTGTACTCTCCTGTACTGTTCCTGTCGGTTCGTGTCCCAATCTTCAGCAGTGACATCAGCCTCTGGTTCTACCACACCAAGTTCCAAATCCATTAGCAGCTTTCCTGGTCTTGCTCGCATAAGGTAGGCTGGAGTGCAGTTGGTGGAACTTACCGGTATGTGGTTGTACAGGTCGACCAGGTCAGGTAACAAGTCTGGCCACCGATTTCTTTCTTCCAGTGGTACAGATTTCAGTAAGTCAATGACAATGTGATTCATCTTTTCACAAAGGCCATTGGTTTGAGGGTGGTACGGTGTTGTTCTGATCTTCTTACACCCATACAAGTGACAGAATTCCTTAAACAGTTCAGCTTCAAAGGCAGGACCTTGATCAGTTAGCACCTGCTCCGGATATCCGTGTGGTCTGCAGAAACTTGCTTGAAAGGTCTTTGCTGCTGTCTCTGCTGTCAGATCTTTGACAGGGGCGACCACCAGAAATTTGGAATAGTGATCCACCATGGTCAGGGCATATGAGTATCCCGACCTGCTTGGTGACAACTTGACATGGTCCAATGCCACGATCTCCAAGGGACGAGTCGTCTGGATAGGCTGCAGGGGTGCCTTCTGACTACAGTAGTCTTTTCGTCTGAGGCCACAGGGTCCACAGTTCCGGCACCACTTCTCGATGGAGCTGCGCATCCCTACCCAGTAGAACCGAGACTTCAACAGGGTTTCCAGCTTTTTCCAGCCAAAGTGTCCCGCTTGATCGTGGTAGGCTTCTAACACCATTTGGATGTCTGCTCTGGGTACCACTATCTGCCAAACCATCTCATGGGTCCTTGGGTCGACGTATCTCCTGCACAACTTCTCACGGTAGATGAACAACCGGCTTCTCTCGTTCCACAGCAGCTTTGCTGGTATAGGTGCATCTTTCTCCAAGGAGGAACCTTCCTGTCTTATCAGCTCCTTGATACGGCTGACCACTGGATCGCTGTCCTGAGTCTCCTTCCAGCTGTGGTGAGGTAAAGGGTTTAACGTCTTACCACACCGCTTCCTGTAGGCTCGTTGCTCATGGATCATCCCATTTCTGTGGAATGCAGGTAGCTCAATCTCTTCCAGGTCATCCGATTCTTCCTCCGTGTCGGATTCATGCGGCATTCTGGACAAGGCGTCAGCGTTGGCATTTTTACGGCCTGCCCTGTACTTGATGGTAAATTGACAGTTTGACAGCCGAGCCATCCAACGTTGCTCCATGGCTCCCAGCTTGGCTGTTTCAAGATGCGTCAAGGGGTTATTGTCTGTGTACGCAGTGAACTTGCTGGAGGCAAGGTAATGCTTGAATCTTTCTGTAATGGCCCAGACCAGCGCCAGGAACTCCAACTTGAAGCTGCTATAGTTTTCTGGGTTTCTCTCAGTCGGCCGGAGCTTCCTGCTTGCATATGCGATGACTTTTTCTTGGCCATTCTGCTTCTGACTGAGGACAGCTCCCAATCCTTCGTTACTGGCATCAGTGTACAGCAGGAACGGTTGGCTGTAATCAGGGTAGGCTAAGATTTCATCGCCTGTCAGGATCTCTTTCATCTCTTTGAATGCCTCAGCTTGTTCTTTACCCCAGTGGAATGGAGGATTTCTGCTCTTGAGGGGTTGTCCTACCAGGAGGTCCTGCAGAGGCGCTGCTTTCTTGGTGTAGTCTTTTACAAACCTCCGGTAGTAACCTGTCAGTCCCAGGAACTGGCGCACCTCCTTGAGATTCTTCGGCTCCGGCCATTTCTGGATGGCCGTGACCTTCTCGGGGTCCGGCGCTACTCCTTCTGAGCTGACAATATGTCCCAAGTACTGTACCTTTCGTTTGAGCAGATGGCACTTTGAGGGCTTCAGTTTCATCCCATACTTGGACAGTGACTCGAATACCTCTGCCAGGTGCTTCAGATGATCCTCATACGTCTTGGAGTACACAATTACGTCGTCCAGGTACAGCAACATGGTTTCAAAGTTGAGATGTCCCAGGCAGCTCTCCATCACTCTCTGGAATGTTCCCGGGGCACTGCTGAGTCCAAACGGCATTCTGTCAAACTCACAGAGTCCCATTGGGGTGGTGAAAGCAGTCTTCTCCCGATCCTCCTCAGCCACAGCTACTTGCCAGTACCCACTAGTGAGGTCGAGGGTGGAAAAGTAATTAGCAGTTTTCAAGGCAGCTAAGGATTCCTCAATGCGTGGTAAAGGGTATGCATCTTTATGTGTTATACGATTTACTTGTCTGTAATCTACACACATTCTCATGCTTCCATCCTTTTTCTTAACTAGGACTAGAGGTGCTGCCCAGGGACTACAACTATCCCTTATCACCCCGGCTTCCTACATGTCACGCAACATTTCCTTAGCTTTCTGATAGTGTGCTGGAGGTATAGGCCTGTACCGCTCTTTGATGGGAGGATGACTGCCTGTAGGGATATGATGCTGTACTCCCTTAATTGTCCCAAAGTCAAGTGGGTGTTTGCTAAATACCTGTGCGTATTCCTGTACCACCCGTAGTACTCCCTGTTTCTGGTGGGCGGAAGTGGTGTCTGTCCCGACATGGAGCTGCTGACACCAATCCGCCACCTGGGTTGCCGGGTCATTATCCTCCGCTGGTTGGCGGGAGGCTAAGGACTCTGTTGTGAGAATAGAGTTGTTATCTATGGTATGTAATTTAGCAACAGTGGCATAACGTGGTAAATTTACTTCATCTTCTCCCCAGTTGAGAAGTCGTACTGGTACTCTCCCATTTCTTACTTCTACTACCCCTCTAGCAGTCAAGAGTGTAGGTCTGTGCTCTGAACGATGGGGCTCTACTACTGCTTGGTAGTTCTGTCCTCTCAGACCTATTGCTGCTCTACACCATATTAGCATTTCACTCATTGGGGGTATCACAATGGGGTTCGGGTCCGTTACCCGTACATTACCAATTTCACCATCTGTAAGCTTCGCTTGCTGCTGGCACATCAGGGCCCGGATCTCCCTCTGGATCACTCCCTTTTGCTTTGGCTTGGCAACTTCAGCGAGCTGTTGGAGCAAAAACACAACTTCTCCCAGACAGTTACTAATTATGTTAGTACCTAAAACCACATTTAAGCCATTTTCCTCATTTACAGTCTTTACTACTAAGAGTCCCTGATCCTTCAGCTCCACTCTGCCCACCTTTACGTCCACGTTTTTGGCTCCGAGTATTTCAACAGGGAGACCATTAGAGGCGTACACCGCAAAGTCAGGGCTCGGGGGCTGGAGACTGTCCATGGACCAAAACTTATTATAAAGGACATCAGGTATGATGGTCACCTGAGATCCAGTATCCAGCAGTGCAGGGATTGCGATCCCGTCCAGGATGATGGACAGGTAGAGTCTTCCTCCCACGAACCTGCGATTCCAGTCTAAGGGGCCTGATGAGTCTACTCCTGGGTGTTGGCCCTCGGACCCAGGATCTGCTCGTTTAAAGGACACTGTTGGGCCAGATGACCTTTTCTGTCGCAACGGTAGCAAATGATCTCTCGGCGAGGATGGTGCTGATCAGGGGTCGCTCCTGGGGGTGGCGTTGTCCCTGTAGGAGAGAGCACTGCGTCCCACAGCAGCCGCTGTGTCTGGGTACGCCAGCGTCTCTCGGTTTCCTCCATGTCTGCATGGCGTTGGATCAATCTTTTAAGCGCCGCATTCTCCTCCTTTAACTCCAGCATGGTTTGTTGAAGGTCCCGTACTGGGGACGGCTCCGGTACAGGCAACAGCTTTTCTGGGGAACAGGGCCTGCGCTCCACCGCTCCTCCACATAGCTGCTCCTGTCCTTCCGCCATCTCTCTCCAGGCCAGACTGTGTTCTCCATCAGGAACAATCTGGTCTCTTCCGTGGAGGCGGGATTTGCGCTTCCTCTTTTTTGCATAGAAGATGAAGAGGAGGCGGATCTCCCTTGCAGTGGGGTAGGATCTCACATTATAGTAGCATTTTGAGAGGGCGGCCATAACTTTCGCGCCACAGGGGGGGGGGGTACGCCCACGAATGCACGCCCACCTTCTTCACCAGCGCCTCAGGGCGCGAATATGGCGGCAAAATGGCGGAAAATGGCGCCAAAAATCACAAAAACGCTACACAGTCTTTTTGCACAAAACAGTTCAATAGGCACACAGGACTCACATCCAGTAAGCTTCGTATCCTGTTCGTGACGCCAAAGATGAGTCACACAACACCAGATGGTGTGGGTACCAGGGCTGTGGGGTACTCGGCACCGAGCCCATGGAAGTCTATGGGGAATGTCACTGGCAGCAGAGCTTGGTCCGTGGCCCTGGGCGCTCATACAATGGGGGATATTTAAAGGGGATTATAAAGATAGTTCGTGACGCCACCTGTGGTATCTGATCTGATTGACCAGTGCTGCAGGGTAGATCTCTGAGGGGATGTTATGGCAGCTAGATGTTAAGTCCCCCACAGGTGGGACTGGTCCCTCAAAGTCTATGGTGGTGCAGGGTGCAGATAAGAAGTCAGTCACACACAATGCAGTCTCTTTCCATACCTTTACTTGTAGATGTTGCAGGTATGTCCCGGGAAGCTGGTCAGGTTGGAGAATGCACATTCAGGGAATTGTTGAGCAGGTTAAAGGCCTCCTTTCTCCTTAAAGTGTATGTGAGTCTTAACCTGCGTGAAGTCAGGTTTAACTCTGAATATAACAGCTTCGCCGGCCAACATTGTGGTGGAAGTCTTCTGTTGGATAGAACTAGTCTTTTGTGCAGGGCCCTGCTAGACTGTTGTCCTTCCTGACCCCGGTTACGTATCGGCACTTAGGGCTACCTTCTGTGACTTGAAGTCCAGCAAGGATTCCGGATTTTCTATCACTAGCCGTGAAGTACTAGCAATGCTTCGGACCCGGTGTCCGGTTAAACTGAGTGAGGGTGATCCGTCACCTTAGTCACTCTTCCTTCTCCACTCGCCTGTCGCCCTGCTCTCGCCCTTAACATAAGCACGGGTAGCAGCGAGTGTAGTTGTCAGCTTTCCTTCAGTGCTCACTGACCTGCATTCAGTTGACTCGATGCTATAACTGCTGTAGTCCTTTCCTTCTTTCCTTCACAGAACTCTGTCCAGAGCAGCTCACAGGACGCTTCGTCAGACTGTATTTACGCTGTAGCTCTGAGAGTCACTTTCCACTTTCTTAGGAACACAGGCAGCTTGTTCTGAGATAGCAGTTTCAGATTCAGATATAGTTCTGACTAGGCTAGAGTAAGTCCGTCTACTCGTACCAGCCTCCACGTCTGTATAATGAACTATCTGAGCTCCTTCAGGAATCAGTCTTCACTCCTCTCCCTCCAAGACTGAACTGATCTGTCTCTGAGTGAAACAGAAACTAAAACTGTACTTCTCTGTCCAAAGACAGGAACTTGAATGACTTCTGTCTAGCTCAGACTGAGCTCTGACTAGAATGACTCACTATTGCTACGTCACACTACTAAATAGTCTGAAATGCCTCTAGTGGCAGTGTTGGGAAGTGTGTGATGTGAATGAATATCAGGCTTTACAGTTACCTTCTTGTGCATTTTCCAGGAGACATGTGTGCCTTGCGCAGCTGGGCGACACACTAGCAGGAACATTAAAGTTCCTTTTCTCCCCACTGCATCCAACTGTGTGCAGTCGCATAATAACGCTGTTAACCGGACAGCATAATAACGCTGTTAACCTGCAGATTAACCCCATATCTGCAGGTTAACAGCGGTATTCCTTTTGACAAGTTCCCTTTAAGTGCAGTTATCGTGTGCATGGGTGCATGGAGAGTGTGGAGACAGATAAATACGATGGAGCAGATTCTGAATAATATTTAGAAGGAAGGAATGGGGGAGAGTTAGGTTTGCGAGCTGAGGTGATAGGCTTGTTTAAAGAGATGTGTTTTTAAAACACGCTTAAAAAACGTGGGGGCTAGATATCAGTTGGATCATCTGGGGTACTGCATTCCAGAGAACTGGCACAGCACAAGAGAAGTCTTGGGGATGAAGGTGTGAGGTTCGGATTATGGAGGATGTTAGTCTTAGGTCAGTTGCAGAACGGAGGGCACGTGTAGGGCGATAAACAGAGATGAGGGAGGAAATATAGGGTGGAGCAAATATGTGGAGACCTTTGTGGGTAAAAGATATGCGTTTATATTGTATTCTGCAGTGAATGGGCAACCTGTGTAATGGTTGGCACAGGGTAGAGGCACCGGTGAAGCGGCTGGACAGAAATATGACCCTGGCTGCCGCATTTAGAATGGATTGGAGAGAATAAAGTTTGGTAAGGGAGAGACCTATCAGTAGAGAGTTGCAGTGGTCCAGACGAGAATGAATAAGCGACAGTAAGAGTTGCTTATCCACTTCAATAAGAGCTGAGTGGCAGCACTTGGAACTAATACCTACAATGAATAGTATAAAAAGAAATAAGAGCTTCTCGTGCTTTGTTACTTCACTTATATTCATGTTTATCCTGCCTTTCATTTTAAGTCTTTTTACCGTTCAGTTGGTTGATTGCACCTATATTGTCATAATATTTCTATAGAATCAACCTTATCAACACATTGATAAGCCATAATGTTAAAAGAATTGATTATTATGTTACAATAGCAAGTGTCGGGGTGAGATGTGTTAGGCAGTAAATTAACAATCAAATTTGAAGTATGTAAGTTTTGGAAGCAGGAAAATGGGAAAACATCTAAATGACTCTAACAAGACCGAACTTATGATAACTACATGATTGGGTCATCATAGCTTATCTTAAACGGCAACTCTTGTGTGGCCTGGTCTGATGAGTCACAATGTTTTTTACATTATGTGGACGTCTGGGTGTATGTGCATTACTCTCCAGGAGAGTAATAGCACCAGGATGCTCTACGGAAAGAAGCTAAGCCGGCACAAGCATTTTAATGATCTGGGTCTGGCATTTATGTAGGTGTTAGCATGATTCATAGCAAGTTATTGAATCATAGAATGGTAGAGTTGGAAGGGACCTCCTGGGTCATCTGGTCTAACCCCCTGCTCAAAGTAGGATTCACTAAATCATCCCAGACAGATATCGGTCCAGCCTCTATTTGAAGACTTCTATTGAAGGAGAACTCACCACCTCTCGTGGCAGCCTGTTCCACTCACTGATCACCCTAACTGTCAAAAAGTTTTTTCTAATATCTAATCTGTGTCTCCTCCGATTCAGTTTCATCCATTGCTTCTAGTCTTTCCTTGTGCAAATGAGAATAAAGATGATCCTTCTACAATGTGACTATTGTGAACACTTTTAATCTGACTTCTGAGTTTGGGCTCCCTCTGCTGGGTCTTGCTGGTAATGAAGCTGCCCTGGCTAACAGAAGTCTCCCACCTGACGGGGATGATTGGGAATCAGGTGTTACTGACTGGGGAGATTTAAGTGAGCAGCCTTCCCATGATTCTTGCCAGTGATTGTTCCTTCCTCAGCCATTTGGAAGTCTGCTTGCTCCCTGCTGTGTCTTGCATCTTTCAGATAAGTTATTTTGCTGTTTATTTGTGGCATTTGTTTTCTTTTGCTTTCTCAGTTTCTGCTTGTGGAGTCATTCAGCAGGTCCTGCGGGGCCTGGCAGACTTGTTTCATTTGCCACAGCCATGCATTCTATTACTGTTATTTCGTATTAATATTATTATACATTTTGCGCCATTTATTCCTGTGCTTACATGTGAGAAGGGCAATATGACAGGTACATAAAATGAGCAATACAAGACACAATAAGTACAGAAGGAGAGAGGGCCCTGCCCGCAAGGCTCACAGTCTATAGATGCAGTAAGTAGTGTGAGGTATTAGTATAGTTTTATTGTAAATCATTAAAAATTACAAGGCTGCTTGTTTTTAAAGGTATACCAAAGCGATTACCAGGACCAGTCGAGGAGCTGGATGTGTTCTTAAACTCGTGTATCCCGAAGCACGAGAAGGTTTTAATAGATGAACAGGTGAGATTATATGTAAGTGAAACATACAAATAACAAACCAAATGTACAATTAAGTCATACAATCAGCGAATTTGAAATTGCAAAAAGTGCAATCCACGCTTGTTTTGTTTGGTTTTTAACTAGGTTCCAATGCAACTGACCTGCCATTACGAGTTCATAGACACAACAGTCTAAGTTATTTTGGCTAACAGAAGTCTCCCACCTGACGGGGATGATTGGGAAACAGGTGTTACTGACTGGGGAGATTTAAGTGAGCAGCCTTCCATGATTCTTGCCAGTGATTGTTCCTTCCAGCCATTTGGAAGTCTGCTTGCTCCCTGCTGTGTCTTGCATCTTTCAGATAAGTTATTTTGCTGTTTATTTTCTGTGGCATTTGTTTATCCTTTTGCTTTTCTCAGTTTTCTGCCTTGTTGGAGTCATTTCAGCCAGGTCCCCTGCGGGGGCCTGTGCAGGACTCTGTTCTATTTGCCAGCTATGCATTTAGTTACTGTTATTTCAGTATTTATTATTATACATTTATAGCGCATTTATTCATGGTGCTTTAATGTGAGAAGGGGCAAATTATAGACAGGTAAATCATGAGCAATAAGAACCTAAGTACAGAAGATGAGAGGGCCTGCCCGCAAGGTCTCTACAGATCTATTATAGATGCATGTAAGTAAGTAGTGAGCGTATTGTATAGTATGAAACCATTAAAAAATACAAGGCTGCTATGTTATTATAGGTAACCCAAAGCTGATTCCCACAGTAAGGGTCTGATGTGTTCTTAAACTCGTGTTAATCCAGAAAGCAACGAGAAGTTTTAAAATAGATAAAGGTGAATTTATTATGTAAGTGAAACATACAACATAACAAACACCAATGTTACATTAATGTATAAAATACAAATATCAAAAAAATGCAATCCATTTTTTGTGCTTTTTAACTAGGTTCACTAAATGTAAAATGTGCATACAGATAGACCCAACTGCTAAGTTTTTTTTATTTACATAGGGGTTTAAATTTTAAAAATAACGAAAATAGAAATGCGCATTTAGTACATAATTCTTTTGACTGTGCGTGCTAGTTTTATGATCTATTTTGGTGCATAATACGTTCTTTGATCGCCCGTTATTGCATTTTAATGCAATGTTGCGGCGACCAAAAAAACATAATTCTGGCATTTCGTTTTTCGTTATGCTGTTTAGCGATCGGGTTAATTCTTTTTTTATACTGATATATCGGGCGATTCTGAACACGGCTATACCAAATATGTGTATGTTTGATACACACGGAGAAATTCCGACTCTGGGGGGCGCTATACCCTTATCTCTCAGCGCCGTTAAAAAGCGGCGCTGTGGTGTAAGTACCCTTAACTGCCGTGAAAAGGCGTATCAGCGGTCGTTAATGGCTTAAATACTTTCTTATTCACACCTCACCTTTTTTTTACTTTATCCCTGCTTAATTTTACAACTAACAATTTTAGAAAAGTGTCGCCAGAAATTTAGATTTATAGCTCCTATAGACCAAAAAGCTTAAGACCTTACCTCTAATGATCTTTGTGGATTCTCAGTGATGTATCTATCAGAAAACTGTGCATCCTGAGATGTATCTGTTGTTTGCATCCAGTTCACACCAGAGTTCTGAAGTAGCGGGGGAAAGGTCGTGTGGCCTCAGTATTTTTGCATATCAGACGTGTTGGAATTTTTCTTAGGGTTTTTGCAGGATTGCAGACAGTATCTTTTCTGTCCTGTTCTATCTAGACAGTTTGGGCCCCAGCATTTGCTTACACTATTTTCTGTCTGTGTTTGTGCTTCATCTGACTCACCGACAATATATGTTTGGGGGCTATCTATTCCTTTGGGTCTCTACTCCGGGGCAGTTAGCTTTCCCCTTTCTCTCTTTAGGCTTAGCTAACTCTTTGGCTGTGACGAGGTGTCTAGGTCATCGTAGGTACGTCCGACGGCTAATTCTAGTTGTGTTGTCAGTTCAGGGGTCTGCAATCCGCTAAGTTACCAACCTCTCTGGGTGTCTGGTTGCCTAGCCTATTTTGCTGTTATCCTCCTCGGTTACCGAATCACAACAGTGACAGCCCTTGAAATATTTGTATACAGCTATGAAGTCTCCTCTCAGTCTTCTTTTTTGCAAGCTAAACATTCCCAAATCCTGCAACTGTTCCTCATAGCACATGGTTTGCAGACCGGTCACTATTCTAGTCGCTCTTCTCTGAACTTGGTCCAGTTTGTTGATGTCTTTTTTAAAATGTGGTGTCCAAAACTGGACACAGTATTCCAGATGAGGTCTGACCAAAGAGGAGTAGAGGGCAATAATGACTTCATGTGATCTAGACTGTATGCTTCTGTTAATACATCCTAGAATTATATTTACTTTTTTTGCTGCTGCATCACACTGTTGACTCATGTTCAGTCTGTGATCTATTAGTATACCCAAGTCTTTTTCACATGTGCTTTTACTTAGCACTATTCCTCCCATTTTGTATATGCTTTTTTCATTTTTATTGCCCAGATGTAGTACTTTGCATTTTTCCCTGTTAAAAACCATTCTGTTCGTTGCTGCCCACTGCTCCAGTTTATTTATCTTTTTTGAATCCTCTCTCTCTTCTCCAGTATTAGCTATCCCTCCAAGCTGAAGTTGAAGACCAACTACACCCCTTCAGGGCAATATTATTGCTGAATGGCAGTGACATCTTTGAGCAGGATAATGTGTCCTGCCACAGTGAAAAAAGTATCCAGGAATGGTTTGCGGAACATGACAAGGAGCTCAAGGTGTTGGTTTGCCTTAAAATCTCCCAGATTTCAATCCAGTCAAGCATCTGTACAAATTTGAGCCATTGAGGTCTCACCTTGCAACCTATAGGACTCAAAAGGATCTACTGATAATGACCTTGATAACAAATACTGCAGGATATCTTCAGCTTTGATGGGTACAGATATTTTGGATCATCAAGAGGACCTACACAAATTTAGACAGGAAGTTTTGAGGACATAAAACTAGTATAGTTTCCAATATTGAACTACTCTGATAGATTGCTGACATAGAATTGAGTGACTAAACAGTTCTAGGAATCTAACTTCAAAAAGTGAGCTCTGAATAGCTAGTTTTACAGGAATGAAGTCCCTGAAACCTCTGATAGTGTGCACACAGGAAGGACTTACAAGAAAAGTCCAAAACGGTATCATTTTTAAGTCCCCACACCTTTAGCTAGCAAGTGATGGTCTTTGCTTTGGACCATCACTACTTAGAAGGTTCTCTTGATATGGAACAGTAAAGGCCGATATAGACGCGCTGATAATCAGTAAACAAGCCATTAAACAACCGATGATCCACCTGTTTATAGCTGATCGACCGTTGTTTAAAAGATGCAATTATGTAACCCCAGCATAAGTGTTCAGTTTCCTATCAGATCCATCACATGGGCAATGAACCATTACACATTGCCAATTCAAGTTAATGGTCTGTCAGTCTAATGCAGGACAGGACAGATTCGAAAGAAGAACGCTTTTCTGTACCTGCTCTCACTCCGGTCAAAATGGCAAAATGTTAGGGTGCTAAATACAGGCCCACACTGTGTTGTTAGATCAGAATTCCATAAGTGAGTATGAAACTGACTTTTCCAAAGTAGACAATCCCTTTCAAGAAAATATCTTGAATTTTTCTTTAATTAACATTTTCAGGTTGAACACGTTTTTGAATGTTGGTGGTGAGGTAAGTTGTAACTTTCTTAATACTATGGAGGCCTCAAAATAACCTAAAGCCGGCGTCACACTAGCGAGTTTGATGCGAGTTAGTCGCACGACTTACTCGCATCAACACCCGGCACGGCCGCCCGCTCTCGGACCAGAGTGCGCGGTGGCATAGAAATACATGCAGCCGCGCACTCTGGTCCAAGAGCGGGCGGCCGTGCCGGGTGTTGATGCGAGAAGTCATGCAACTAACTCGCATCAAACTCGCTAGTGTGACGCCGGCCTAACACTTCATGTTTGTATAGGAGACTTGAGTTTGTGATGTGTACACACAGGCAGGGTAATCTAATTAACGTCACAGGCAAGACTGCAATAAAAGGTACACCTTCCATCAAAAGCCGCCGTCTCACATAGCGAAATCGCTAGCGAGATCGCTGCTGAGTCACAAGTTTTGTGACGCAACAGCGATCTCCCCAGCGATATAGCTGTGTGTGACATGCAGCGATGATCAGCCCCCCTGCTGGGTATCGATGATCGTCGCTGAATGTCCTGGACATTTTTTTGATCGCTGGTCTCCCGCTGGCCAGCACGCATCGCTGCGTGTGGCAGGCGGGAGAACAGCGATTAGCGAGCTGGAGCGGGTAACCAAGGTACACATCGGGTTTCTAGGCGCCACTCGGCGCCTAGAAACCTGATGTGTACGTTAGATACCAGCGCGCTGGTGCAGGGGAGCTGGTAACCAAGGTAAGCAGCGGGTTTCTAAGCGCCAGGCGGCGCTTAGAAACCCGCTGCTTACCTTGGTTACCAGCTCCATGCACCAGCGCGCTGGTATTGAAGGTACACTGCGGGTAACTAAGCGACAGCATCGCTTGTTACCCGCATGATCGCTGCTGAGATCTGCCTGTTTGGCAGCTCCCCAGCGATCATGTAGCGACACACCAGCGATCCTGACAAGTTCATATCGTTGTCAAGATCACTGGTGTGTCGCTATGTGTGACGGGGCCCTAAGGGTATGTGCACACGTTGCGGATTGTGCTGCGGATACGCAGCGGATTTGGCCCTGTGGATCCGCAAGTGATGTACAGTGCAATGTTAGGCAATGGAGAATAAAAACCACCGTGCACATGCTGTGGATTTTTCCACTCAGATTTGCTGCGGATTTGAATCCGCAGCATGTCAATTCTTTGTGCGGAATCAGCAGCGGTTTTACACCTGCTCCATTATAGAAATCTGCAGGTGTAAAACCGCAGGGGAAATCCGCACAAAAACCGCAGGTAAAATGCAGTGCATTTTACCTGCGGATTTAGGAAAATCAGCAATTGAATCCGCAACGTGTGCACTCACCCTAAGGCTGGGTTCACATGGTCTGTATAAGGCCTCTTTCACACATCCGGCGGGCGCCTAAACGGCGCCCCCGGCATTTAGCCGCAGCGCCGCATGCGGTATTTTCTCTGAACACCGGATGTGCCGCATCTTGTTTTTCGCCGCATCCGGTTCACGAATGCGGCAAAAAAACCGCATACGTCTCATCCGGTGTATCCGGTTGGCATACGTTGACGCCGTATTGCGCCGGATCCGGCTTTTAAGCACGCCCATTTTGGGGCCCTTTTTGGGGTTCCAAATATGATTGGCTACTGTAATCCTATATATACACTGCTCCTACATCCCTTCTTTGACAGGTTGTAGAGGAGAAAGTGCAGTTTGGAGAGAAGAGCAAGTAGCAAGTGATTGGCGAACATGGAACCCATTATCGGCAATATCTTCAGGAATCTTGTTGATTTTACTGCGGAGATGAATCGATTGAGGTTTATCGTTCTGGAGAAGGAGCTAAAGTTTGAGGAGCAGCGGCGTCAGCGCCTGCGAAGTCGCCGCCGTATGTGGATCCACCCCATCACGTCACAGAGATTAACTCGTGGTGTCTATTCCACACTGAACATGGAGCTGCGACAAAATCCAGAGAAGTTTTTTGCCTATCTGCGGATGAATATAGAAAACTTTGATGATTTGCTGGAGCGTGTTGGAGACAAAATTAAAAAATCGGACACCTACTGTCGGTTCTCGATATCTCCGGCGGAGCGTCTCATGGTGACTATAAGGTAAGCTATATGTATTGGTTCTGTTTGCTTGAGCGCACTTGTAATTTTATCATTAATTGAACATCACAGGCCAACTAGGAAACCACATGAGTAGCCCCAAATCTAGTTATAAAACAGTCTTTCTCCTAGATATTATTATTTTTGGTATCTCCAATAGTCGTAGCTGAGTTCTGGTATGTAATGCTGCGTTTCTGAAATTATTTGTATTTTCTAATTTGTTTTCAGATTTCTGGCAACTGGCGAAACTCTATCATCGCTCCATTTTCAGTATCGGATTGGAATCTCCACACTATCCGGCATAATAAAGTATACTTGTCGTGCTCTGTGGGATACTTTGGTTGGAGAATTTATTCCAGAGCCAACAACACAGCGGTGGCTTGAAATAGCGGACCAGTTTCTACTCATCTGCCAGTTCCCCAATTGCCTGGGGGCCGTTGATGGAAAGCACATCCGCATTCAAAAGCCAAAAGGAACTGGATCTGAATTCTTTAACTATAAGAAATATTTCTCTATCGTCCTGATGGCTATTGCAGATGCGCACTACAAGTTTATCGCGGTGGACATTGGGTCTTATGGACGGTCTAATGACTCCCAAGTGTTTAAAATATCTGCTATGGGACGTAAATTGTATGGAAACATTTTTCAGTTTCCCCCCCTAGGCCACTGCCTCAAACCTCAGGCCCACCAATGCCATTCGTTTGTGTAGGTGATGAGGCATTCCAGCTGTCCCAACACCTATTGAAGCCGTATGCCAGCAGAGAATTGACACATACAAAGGGGTATTTAACTACCGCCTCACAAGAGCCAGACGGATGGTGGAGTGTGCCTTTGGCATTATGACAGCAAAATGGCGTGTCCTTTTGACTGCAATAAACTTGAAGACCGAGACTGTTGATGATGTAGTGAAAGCGTGCGTGGTCCTCCATAATTTTGTCCTAACCAAGGAACCAATTTCTCTGGAGGACCACAATCAAGAAACAACTTTGCACAACTACACCAACATTACCACTCGCAGTACAGTTGCAGTTTCTAGAATGAGGGACCAGTTTGCTCAATACTTTGTGTCACCGGAAGGTAGTGTTGACTGGCAGGATGACAGAGTGTGATAAATGTATTGTTTATTTTAATAATTTTCTTTACCCACAATAAACCTTTAATAGTTTACTTGTCTACCTTCTTGTGTGTTTTCTACTATAACCTTCTTGCCATTGTTGTGTCCATGGCTGTCACCTTTTGTCCAAAAAAGTGTACATTGTAGGCCATGTTTCCCCTACTCCAGTCCTCAAGGCCCACCAACATGTCAAGTTTTCAGTCTTTACTTTGCATTGCTCAGGTGATAATTGCCTCACCTGTGCAATACAAAGGAAATACTGCAAACAATACTGTTGTTAGGCCTTGATGACTGGATTTGGTGACACATGGCCTACAATGTACCCTTTTTAGGACAAAAGGTGAATTGTATTAACAAAAGTATTTCACCATTTGTCCTACAAAAAGTGTACATTATGTTTCCCCTACTCCAGTCCTCAAGGTCCACCAACATGTCAAGTTTTCTGTCTTTCCTTTGTATTGCTCAGGTGATAATTGCCTCACCTGTGCAATACAAAGGAAATTACTGCAAACAATACCTGTTGTTAGGCCTTGATGACTGGATTTGGTGACACATGGCCTACAATGTACCCTTTTTAGGACAAAAGGTGAAATTGTATTAACAAAAGTATTTCACCATTTGTCCTACAAAAAGTGTACATTATGTTTCCCCTACTCCAGTCCTCAAGGTCCACCAACATGTCAAGTTTTCTGTCTTTCCTTTGTATTGCTCAGGTGATAATTGCCTCACCTGTGCAATACAAAGGAAATACTGCAAACAATACCTGTTGTTATGCCTTGATGACTGGATTTGGTGACACATGGCCTACAATGTACCCTTTTTAGGACAAAAGGTGAAATTGTATTAACAAAAGTATTTCACCATTTGTCCTACAAAAAGTGTACATTATGTTTCCCTACTCCAGTCCTCAAGGTCCACCAACATGTCAAGTTTTCTGTCTTTCCTTTGTATTGCTCAGGTGATAATTGCCTCACCTGTGCAATACAAAGGAAATACTGAAAACATGATATTTTTTTGGTGGGCCTGGAGTAGGGGAAAACTGGGGTGTACACATTTTTATTAAAAAAAGAATACACTTTGCATACTACACAACCGGGACATAACTTTGCCAAAAAGGTTACATTGATGAACCTTTTAGCCAAAGTTAGGTGTACCTGTATACCAAATTTAAAACTTAATATCCTATAAATAAAAGACAGACAACAATGTTAAACCAATGAACAATTTATTGAAAAAAATATTTTTTAATATAATTGTTATTAAAGTAGGCCTTGTGGCCCAATTCTTCAGATTTAAATAACCTTTATATTTTATTCAACTTTATTATTTTTTTTAGTAAACTTTATTTTTTT
This sequence comes from Oophaga sylvatica, assembly GCA_033576555.1. Classification (NCBI taxonomy): domain Eukaryota; kingdom Metazoa; phylum Chordata; class Amphibia; order Anura; family Dendrobatidae; genus Oophaga; species Oophaga sylvatica. Next base: position 108,608,394 of record JARQOD010000002.1, read on the forward strand.
AAATACATTTTTTTGGTTTTCAACTTTATTTTTTTAAATAAATTTAGGAAAAAAAATTGTAACATTAACTACAGGTCAGTGTAGTGTGGGGTGGAAATACTGCTGGAGGGGCTGCGGGACACTTCGACCGTGGGAGTGTGGAGAGTGTGGAGGGACGAACGGGATGGTGGTGGGGAAGGAACAGGAAGAGGTGAAGGGGTGGAAAGACCAAAAGAATGGGAAGACAAGGCAGAACAGGTGGGTGGTGGTGGAGTGGAGGGTTGTGCATGAGGAACAGGTGACATAGTAGGTATTTGGAAGGGGGAAGTAGATTGGTAGGTAGAAGTGTGGTAGGGGGTAGGTGGCTGGTAGTGGGTAGGTTGTTGGTACTGGGGAGGTGGTTGGACCTGGGGAGGTGGTTGGTACTGGGTAGTTGGTTGGACCTGGGGAGGTGGTTGGACTGGGGAGGTGGTTGGTACTGGGGATGTGGTTGGTATTGAATAGGAGGGGGAGGAGGTATGGCAGGTGGAGGGGGGGAAGATGGACGGCGGCTGTAGGGGGGGGAGGTGGTGGAATGACTGGGGTGGATTGAGGATGGGAGACAACCTGCACTACAGCAGCGTGGCACGTGTGCATCACATACATCTGCTGGTCATAAGATAGCGGATCTATGCGCTCCGCAACCGACCTAAAAAAGCTGTAGTTCGGGGGTGCTCTTATCTCAGAACGCACAGTTTCCAGAAGTGTCTTGACCTCACCAACTAGTGTGGTTATCTGACGAAGGCCTGCGGAAACTTGTTCAGATAGCAACTTAAGGCAGTTCTGGAAAGATGCGTTCATGTGTAAGAACTCGGGCGCATAGTTCTTTTCCTGACCCTTCTGACGCTGCCGCCCAGTACCCGCAGCTGTACTAGAGGTGGCAGGATCAGAAGGGTGTGGTAAAGGGAAGGCTATATCCTGACCAGCAGATTCATGCATTGCAGGCGGCCACGCTGCTCCAGCGCTGGTGGAAGGGACAGCGGGATCGTGTGTGTGTGAAGTCTGGGAAGGGTCAGATGTGGAGGGTTGGTCAAAGTGTCCCTCGGTGTCGGTCTCCTGAGGGATCGCTCTAGAAGGCTCCAACTCTGCGGGCGCCCGAGTGCTGCTCACCGTGCTGTGGAAGAAACAAAAACATAAAATTAATATACAGATGTGGAATGGCCCTGGGTGAAAACAAAAAAAAATATTACATTTGATGTTAATATTTACCTTCTGGTGACCATGGTTTCACGCAGGAACGCCAGAGCTTGTGCATATTTGTACTTACTCTGGCGTCCTGAAGAACCACTCGGGGCCCGCATTTCCTTATTGAATTCTTTCTTAAAGCGATCCCTCACAGACCGCCACCGCTTCATAATTCTCTCCCCTGAAACGAGAAAGCACACATTGGTTACTATACAACAACCACACTTTAGTCCTTGTGTCCCCCAGAGTTCATGTTTTCATTGTTTCCATAGTGTTTCACAAAAGGAAATCATGAAAACATGAAGCGTTGGTTACACAAGGACAGAATTTTTTTAAAAACACCTTTACAGTCAGCAACATGAACTATACTTACGGTATTTATTCTGGGACCTAGGATTGAGGTCCTCCCAGCGGTGCATCATTGCTGCTGCCACTTCCGTCCAGAGCCGTCGTGTCACAATTTGATCCGCATGCTGGCGGTCCGCCATGTTCCACAGCGGCTCCCTTTCTCGGACCAGGTCGATCATCAATTCCACGTCCAATCCCTCCTCCGTGTCCGAGTCGGGAGCACGCTGTGAAGCCTGTGAAATGAACAATGAAAAAATATATATATATATCAGATACATGGTTTTAGTTTGTAAAAATTATACATGTTACAATGGGAATATTAATGCACAAAACATTTGTAGATAACACGTTTTTTAAAAAGCATAAATTATATAACATGGCAAAAAAAAAAATAATACTTACACGTTGAGAACCGCCGACAGTCTCACGACGACTCTGGGAGGCGCTGGGAGAAACCCTCTGGCTCCCAGATGCGAGAGACTAAAAAAATGAAAATAAAAATTAGGATATTGGCAGGTGTTGGCCGCTGTGTGAAGTATGCACTAAATGTTTTTCTATGTGTTGTGTGTACTGTGATGTTGTGTTTCTGAGATTGATGCAGGATACTTACGAATTGTGAGCCCACTCCGGGTATCTCTCCACCCTGTCCTTCTTCCTCTGGGAGCTCCTTGTCATCTTCAGATTCCTGTTATTAAAATAACACAATCAAGACATATAGCCCACAGATGGATTGTGGATAGAAAAATTAAAAATACATATTTTTACCGCCAATTCCTGACGATGGGTAGGAGGGCTCCCAGAAGAAGATGTGTCCTGCTGTGGCGGCTCTGGCTCTGGCTGGGAGGGAGGAGATGGCGATGCCGGTGGTGCTGCCGCCGCCGCTTCAGCCGCTGCTTCCTCCGCCAACAACGCCATTGCTGCAGCTGCAGCAGCTGTTTGATGTTCTCTGCTGTGGAAGAAACAAAAAGGGACAGTCAATATATTTGTATATTTCTTGGCCCTGTCTGAAAGAAAAACAAGCATGTATTTTTATTGAAATGGGGGGGGTGTAATGTTTACCTTCTTCTGGCTTCCCTCCTTGCCCGCCTCTCCTCCTGTTCTCTTCTATCTCCAAGCGCCGCCTCCCCCTCTTGTTGACGTCTTCTACTGTTAAAGTAAAAAGGTACTGTAAATTTGAGAATCCTTGTCCATGGCTGAAATAAAAAACAAACATGTAATTTATAGCAAAATGTGTGCTGTAATACTTACTTTCTCATTGCTATCCTCCTAGCTTGGAGGTCCTCTGCTCCCCTCTGCTGAACTTGGGCTTCAGCCGCTGCCGCCCGGTGAAGTCTTCGGCTGTTGAATAAGGACACAAAAACGGACAGTGAATATATGGGTATTCCTTTGCCCTGGCTGAAACACAAAAAACAAACATGTAAATTAGAGCAAAATGTGTGCTGTAATACTTACTTTCTGCTTGCTAGCCTCCTAGCTTGGAGTTCCTCTCCTCCCCTCTGCTCAACTTGCGCTTCAGCCGCCGCCGCCGCCGCTCGTTGAATTCTTCTGCTGTTAGGACACAAAAAGGGACAGTGAATATATGTGGATTCCTTGTCCCTGGCTGAAAGAGAAAAACAAACATTAAATTTTTAGGGACATGGGGGATGACATTTACTTTCTGCTGGCTTGCCTCCTTGCATCCAGGATGTCCTGCGCCCTTTCATCGCCAGCATCAATTCTTCTGCTGTGAAGTTAACAGACCAAAAAAAATTTGTTGATATGTTTTGATTGTCCCTGTTTTAAAATATAACATTCAAACAACGACATTATTCCGACCACATGCAATCATTTTTTATAGCCATCAACAGTACCAGGGTAAACCGTATCCCTGGCCAAAAAAAAATATATGATAATAAAAACATGGAAATTTCACATAAGAGCATAATTAGCTAAGGTCAGAGGCAGCCAAAAAAATAACATTGCAACAAAAAGAAAAGTACATCAACATTTGTATACTAAACACAGGAAAATAATAGCAGCATGAGTAGATAAAACCGTGACAAGCCACAAAGAACAAAGATTGCAAACAAAAAAACATTAGCATAGTCATACAATTCAACAGACCATGAGTAGATAAAACCATGACAGGCCACAAAGAACAAATATTGCAAACAAAAAAACATTAGCATAGTCAAACAATTCAACAGACCATGAGTAGATAAAACCATGACAGGCCACAAAGAAAAAATATTGCAAACAAAAAAACATTAGCATAGTCAAACAATTCAACAGACCATGAGTAGATAAACCATGACAAGCCAAAAAAAAAAAAAAAAAAACCATTGGCAAAAAAAAAAAATGGAGAGAAACATTACCATAGTAAACACATGCACATTTCCGATAGTAGCATAAAAAACAACGACATAACTGGCCAAAAAAATTAATACTTTTTAAAAAAAAACAAAAACATTTTGATACACAAATACATCCACATTTCAGATTGTCGCAGGGAGACAAAGCACATCACTGCTAAAAAACAGTACCAGTAGATCTACATTATCAACATTCACAACAATAGCAGTGAATACACAATAAAGTTCCCAAAAAAATGCATTTTAAACTCGGGGACCCACCCCATCATCGGCAATTTAATTTCATTAAATACCTGGGGAACCAATCCCCATCACAGAAAAAACATTACATATATAATGTACCAGGCCACAAAAAATAAACATCAGCTCACACAACATTGGTGACATATGTATTTTACATTTTTGAATTTGGGGGTGGGTGGTTCATATTTACCGTCTGTTTTCCTGGCGCTCCATGGTACGGATCCTGGCTGCGAGTCCGGTGGCTGCGTCGGTGGCTGCGTCGGTGGCTGCGTCGGTGGCTGCGTCGGTGGCTCTCTGTGGCTCTCTGTGGCTCTCTGTGGCTCTCTGTGGCTCTCTGTGGCTTCTGTGGCTGTGTCTGATGTCCCACCCAATGTTTTTTTTATATGTTTGCTGAGGGGTGGTACTTCCTTGTATATGTTTGCTGTGGGCTGGTATATCAATTAACAAACCGGATGCGGCTACCGGATGCGGCGGACGCCGCGATGCGGCGCATTGCGGCGTCCATAGACTTTCATTGTAAAAAAGAACCGCATGCGCCGCATCCGGCGCATGCGGCTTTTTCACCGCAGACAAAAAACGTTACATGCAACGTTTTTTCCAGACACCGTACGGTGACCAGACACGCATGCGGCACCAACCGGACGCGCCGCAGTGACATGCGGCGCCATGCGGCGCTAATACAAGTCAGTGGAAAAAAAAACCGCATGCGGCGCATACGGTTTTGTGATGCGGCGCTGCTAAAAAATGCCGGGGCGCCGCAAGGGGAAAAACGGATGTGTGAAACCAGCCTAAGGAATGCAATGCCGGAACCGATCTTGGGTCTTCTGATAAAACTTCCTGGTTTTTGAATCTATAAGATCAGGTCAGGAGACTGGCAGTGAGTCAGGGCATTGTGGTCAGTATGCGGACCGTGAAATATGCTGCCTACAAGAGAAAAATGATCAAAAACCCTGCTGTAACTAAGTAAATAAAAAGCAAAAAGTGCATTTAGATAACAGAGTTCTTAGTAATACTGTTATTGATCAAAATAGCATAATAGCCATCCCACCACAACAAGGTGACTCTGATCGGGACAGTCCTACACTGTCTAATATTAAAAACCTTACCATGTGTCAAAATTTACCTCAGTGTGTGAATAAGGGCAGACAAAAGGACTAGGCCCAACCAGTGGACACAAGTCTGGGGAAGCCTTATATACAATTTCCAGCTCAGGAGAGGGAGGCCACACCCAGGCATGCACAGAATGCAATAAGACAAAGAAAAAAAAATTTTTTATAGGTTAAAGGAGTAGAATTGCTTTGCTTTTTATTTACTTAGTTACAGCAAGGTTTTTGCTCATTTTTTCTCTTGTAGGTTTTATATATTTTATGGCCAATGTGAACATGCGTTTATGTGCTGCATGTGTATCAAGTCAAGCTCAAGTTTTGTGTTTTTTCGTGAAATATGTTGGTCGGAACCCTGCCTAAAGCCGGAGACAAATAGGTCTGAACAGCTCCTCTGTTCTTCCTCGCCCTGTACAGTGACCTGTGCACATGACACAGAGTTTGCTCACACCAATGTCCCCTAGAAGCTTATGAGTGATATCCAGTTGACGAGTATGCGTCAATAAATATATTTCTAATTGGTAAAAGAGTAATGCAAACTCTTTACATTGTTAAAAAGGTATTTTACAAACGTTATCCACTATTTATAATGAATAATCCATAGTTATGTAGACTGGTTTGGGTCAATGACAATAATAATAGTAATATACATGATTGTGCCTTTACTTTGCTCTCTGAAATTCTAAGAAAACTTCATGTAGAAGAATCCACTTGTTCCACCTGTTCAGCTGGATGTTTTCAAAACTGTTACTATATCTGGACTTGTCATTATATTTCTAGCACAAGTTGTGAGGGCATAAACACAGCGTCGAAGAAAGTTGCTATTACTTGTAATAACCCATAAGAAGTTTTCTGAATGAGTTTGAACTGTGACAGCATTTTAATTAAGTCTTCTTAATTACTTACCCCAAGGACACACATTACAATAATGGGTTATTATTATATTAACATAAGACTTTACATTTTTAAAAAACATTTCAGATCCCATTAGAAGTATTGAATATTTTGCTACATAAGTTCTACCTTCTATTACAATCTTTTTCACTACTTTTTATCACTATTAGACTTTTGGTAATTATTTAACTATTGCAAAGGTTACATCTTTCTACATTTAATTGGAAATATTGAAAAAAAAAATTGCAAAAGTTTTGTTATTTCTTTGATTGTTTTTGTATTTTAATTAGGATTTACAATTCATAACGTACTCGTACATAATGAGAGCACTTTGGTTTATATATTACGTTACGTATCATACAAAGAACTGTCCAAACCTTACTGATAGAAGCTAAGAAAACGCCACTACCAAGGTCCTCTCTTCTTTTGTTATATATTGTGATTTGTTTGTATTTTTGTAGCCTTTTTGCATATATACTACGTCCCATGTTTGTATAACACTAAGGAGTATGTTGGTGTTGTATGCATAAAGGTTATCATTTTTACTAATAATGTAAAAAAGTCAGGGACTAAATAAAGGAATTTTCCAAATGATATTGCCCCTTCTGCCTGCCTTAGTGTTTTACTATTATGTTTTCTGCTCCTTTTTTTGTTTGTGTCATCTAGCAGAGTATTATGCAATACTTGCTAAGCTTGTATGTAGTTTGCGCTATGTCATATCAAAGAGTTTTCCATCAGATAGGTTGGTGTTGTTGACTTTCGGAATGTGAAAAGGAAACTGGAAAACTGATCTTACAGCGGAGATTGTTATGCTAGGTTTTCTGAATATGTATGGCTATATGTTATTCTAGGGCCCTCTGGCAGTGAAGAGGTTAGTCTTTCTGGTTTCCTGTGTCATTCTAGGTCGCCTTTTACTCCCTTCTTTCTCCCTCCTTCCTTCTTCTCCTCCCTAGGCCTCCTTAGCAAACTGCTGCATGCCAATCTGAGGCCACATTGGGGAGAAAGAACATCAAGGGGGAGGGAGTGAGTACTGGAGCAGAGTGCGTGGGGAGAAATGACATGGGGAGGGATCTTTTCCTGAAAACCATGTGACTTGCCTGGGTTTACATAAATCACAGATTGTTTTTCCGCCAGCTGCTACAATTTTTAAAGGAATAAGACTCCTGAGATGAAGCCAAGCGCAGAGGACCAGAATAAAGAATATAGGAAAGATGTGTATCTTCGTACCGTGTTAGCCAGTAGATAGAAAAATATTTAGACTTGAGAGTCCTCAGTGGTTGATACCTTTTAATGGCTAACTGAAAAGATGGTAACAAATTGCAAGCTTTCGAGACTACTCCGGTCTCTTCATCAGGCAAAGACTAAAACAAAAACTGAAGAATCACATATATATATATATACACAAGAGGACACAGGAATAGTGCAATAGGTAAGACAAGTGACGTGAAGCAGAACTGTCATTATGGCAGAGGAATGAACATAAATATTGGAACAGATCATAGATAAGGAGAGAGTTTTATTACCCTCTGATTGGGGTCTGGTATTGTGTTTTGATGCCCCTAGAAGGTCAGAGACGCAGATTCCTTAATTGATATAGAATGACATGAATCCATGTGACACGTTCATTCCAGCACTAAGAGTGTCAAAGGTCATCATAAGTTTGTATTCCCAAACCTTTCTATCTTTCTCAGATTTGAAGTTAGATTTTAATACCAGTAATTCCATATCCATTATGCTATGACCGGGCATACAAAAGTGTTTTGCCACAGGTAAATCCATTCTTTTTTCTCTTAGGCTGTGGTTCCACGGTCCGGAACCACAGCGCTTTGGACGGAGCGGAAATTCCGCTCAGTCTAAGCCCGCCCCCTTTATGACGCGCGATCTTTCCGGAGGTGTTCAGGACACCTCCGGAACACCTCCGGAAAGAACGCAGGGCTACATAGCCCTGTGTTAAATTCTGTTGCGGCGACGCACCGTCGCCGCAACACGCGAGGACATGCTGCGGTCTAAAAAGACGCGCCGCATGTCCGTTTACGCAGGTCTGCCACCTGCGTATTGTTACGCATAGTGGAGACGGGATTTCTTGAAATCCCCTCCACTATGCTGTAACATCTGGACGCTGCGTGTTTGGCGCTGCGCCAGCGCACAGCGCCAAACACGCAGCGTTTCCTGACCGTGGAAACTCACCCTTATCGTGTGGCGATGAGAATTCATCCTTGTTCTCAGTTTTTGCCCGGTCTCCCCCACATACAGACCCCCAGTTGGACATTTAGTACATATAATTAGGTACACCACATTAGATGTGATGCAGCTGAAAGTACCTGGGATCTTGTAGTCCTGATGGGAGTTGGGTATCTTTATCTTGTCCGTGGTCATTATAGATGCACATGTTTTACACTTCTTCTGTTTGCAAGGAAAGGTTCCTGCAGCTGTTGGGGAGGACAGGGAGCTTCTGACAATGATGCTTCTTAGATTTGGGGGCTGCCTAAAACATAGTAGTGGGGGGTCTGGAAATATGGATTGTAATCGGGCATCTTTTTGTAGTAAAGGTTGTAGTTTCCGTGCAGCTCCCCTTAGCATCTCCAGATTTGGATTGTAGGTGACCACTAGAGGCACCCGGTTATTTTCTTCTTTAGTTTTGTAATGTAGCAGGTGATTCCTTGATATTCTGGTGGCTCTTGTAATTTGGTTTTCAATTGTTCTTGGATGGTAGCCCTGGTTCAAAAAAGTCTTTCTGAGGCGACCAAGGTGTTCATCTCTATCCATGGGGTTGGAACATATACGGTTGTATCTGATGGCTTGGCTGTAGACTATAGAGTTTTTTATGTGTTTTGGATGGAAACTGTCCCATTTAAGGTATGTTGGACGGTCGATTGGCTTCTGATACAGGGATGTCTCTATTTCATTGTTCTTTAGCTTAATGGTGGTGTCTAAAAAGTTAATTTCAGTGCTGGAGTAGTTGAGTGTTAAGTTGATGGTTGGATGAAATTGGTTGAACTGTTCATGGAACGTCTTTAGCTGTTGTTCAGACTCCGTCCAGATGATTAAAATGTCATCAATGTAGCGGTAGTAGGCCCGAGGCCTGATGGGACATGAGGACAAAAAGTCGCTTTCAAGCTTGGCCATGAAAAGATTTGCATACTGTGGAGCCATTTTACTTCCCATAGCTGTGCCAGTCTCCTGAAGATAGATCTTGTTGTCAAATTCAAAGTAATTGTGGGTGAGGATAAATTTTGTGAGTTTCACCACAGAATCAGCATCATTCCCGGTGTTTCCCATGAAGACTTTGCAGGCATTTAATCCATCCTGGTGTGGGATATTAGAGTACAAAGATTCCACGTCCATGGTGGCCAGGATGGTTCCTTCTGGTAGGGAATCATCATTAAACCTGCTGACAAGGGAGGTGCAATAGTTATGATGAACACATCAGACTATATTAAGGAAGCAAACAGACAACTTACGGACACACGCTCTACAGAAAACTGGAGTCGGACCCTACACAGGACTATTACAAGGAACTAAGCAAGTTGGTATCTTGTCTGTCTGACAAATCCATAAGAGCTGATGACCTGATACCAGAAAGTCCAAGAACAGGGACATTTTACATGCTTCCCAAAATCCACAAAGCTGGGAATCCAGGGAGGCCGATTATTTCATGTGTGGACACCTTACTGAGCAGGTATCTGGATGGGTAGAGGGCATTCTTAAACCCCTGGTAAAGGATACACCCAGCTACATTCAGGACACAACTGACCTACTGAATAAACTAGCAGCAATAGGTCCCCTACCAGAAGGAACCATCCTGGCCACCATGGACGTGGAATCTTTGTACTCTAATATCCCACACCAGGATGGATTAAATGCCTGCAAAGTCTTCATGGGAAACACCGGGAATGATGCTGATTCTGTGGTGAAACTCACAAAATTTATCCTCACCCACAATTACTTTGAATTTGACAACAAGATCTATCTTCAGGAGACTGGCACAGCTATGGGAAGTAAAATGGCTCCACAGTATGCAAATCTTTTCATGGCCAAGCTTGAAAGCGACTTTTTGTCCTCATGTCCCATCAGGCCTCGGGCCTACTACCGCTACATTGATGACATTTTAATCATCTGGACGGAGTCTGAACAACAGCTAAAGACGTTCCATGAACAGTTCAACCAATTTCATCCAACCATCAACTTAACACTCAACTACTCCAGCACTGAAATTAACTTTTTAGACACCACCATTAAGCTAAAGAACAATGAAATAGAGACATCCCTGTATCAGAAGCCAATCGACCGTCCAACATACCTTAAATGGGACAGTTTCCATCCAAAACACATAAAAAACTCTATAGTCTACAGCCAAGCCATCAGATACAACCGTATATGTTCCAACCCCATGGATAGAGATGAACACCTTGGTCGCCTCAGAAAGACTTTTTTGAACCAGGGCTACCATCCAAGAACAATTGAAAACCAAATTACAAGAGCCACCAGAATATCAAGGAATCACCTGCTACATTACAAAACTAAAGAAGAAAATAACCGGGTGCCTCTAGTGGTCACCTACAATCCAAATCTGGAGATGCTAAGGGGAGCTGCACGGAAACTACAACCTTTACTACAAAAAGATGCCCGATTACAATCCATATTTCCAGACCCCCCACTACTATGTTTTAGGCAGCCCCCAAATCTAAGAAGCATCATTGTCAGAAGCTCCCTGTCCTCCCCAACAGCTGCAGGAACCTTTCCTTGCAAACAGAAGAAGTGTAAAACATGTGCATCTATAATGACCACGGACAAGATAAAGATACCCAACTCCCATCAGGACTACAAGATCCCAGGTACTTTCAGCTGCATCACATCTAATGTGGTGTACCTAATTATATGTACTAAATGTCCAACTGGGGGTCTGTATGTGGGGGAGACCGGGCAAAAACTGAGAACAAGGATGAATTCTCATCGCCACACGATAAGAGAAAAAAGAATGGATTTACCTGTGGCAAAACACTTTTGTATGCCCGGTCATAGCATAATGGATATGGAATTACTGGTATTAAAATCTAACTTCAAATCTGAGAAAGATAGAAAGGTTTGGGAATACAAACTTATGATGACCTTTGACACTCTTAGTCCTAGAATGAACGTGTCACATGGATTCATGTCATTCTATATCAATTAAGGCATCTGCGTCTCTGACCTTCTAGGGGCATCAAAACACAACACCAGACCCCAATCAGAGGGTAATAAAACTCTCTCCTTATCTATGATCTGTTCCAATATTTATGTTCATTCCTCTGCCATAATGACAGTTCTGCTTCACGTCACTTGTCTTACCTATTGCACTATTCCTGTGTCCTCTTGTGTATATATATATATATGTGATTCTTCAGTTTTTGTTTTAGTCTTTGCCTGATGAAGAGACCGGAGTAGTCTGGAAAGCTTGCAATTTGTTACCATCTTTTCAGTTAGCCATTAAAAGGTATCAACCACTGAGGACTCTCAAGTCTAAATATTTTTCAGAATAAAGAACTATTTTTCCAATATAACAGCCGTTCGGGAATCAGTCAGATACTATATTACCAATAGCAAACCGAGTGTATAATGTCTACATGTGGCCAAGGGTCTAATGTTTTTTTGTTCCTTTTTATGTGTCTCTATAGCAATGAACAATTTGGCCTCATTCATAAGTCCAGGTTTTTTTTTTTACTTAGAGACAGTTTTATGTATGGCTGTTATGATATAATAAATATTTGTATTGAAGTTGGAAATCCTGGCTACCTTAGTTTGAATCTTAGAAGACAAAATAAAAAAAATCATAAATCCCTAAAATGCGTTAAGGTCATCAGAACCATGGGGACAGCAATACGTACAAATTTACACATGTATGGAACGTGTGTGAGGGCACAGGCATAGCAATAGGGGGTGCTGTACTTGTAGGTACGTCTGAGCCCTGATGGCTTATCGGGGCCACTAAACCCAGTGAGAAGAGAAGATATTTGTCAGCTCACCCTTCCTTGAAGAAAAATTGATTGCACAGAGTCACATTATGCAGCGAGGACATTTGAAGGAAAAAGAGTAAAGGTCCAGCATCCAAAGAATCTTCGTTAAAAGGGCATATTTACACATGTGGTCAAAATTGTTGATGCTCCTCGTTTAATGACAGAAAAACCCACAATGGTCACAGAAATATCTTGAATCTGACAAAAGTAATAATAAATCAAACATCTATGAAAATGAAGGAATGAAAGTCAGACATTGCTTTTCAACCATGCTGCCACAGAATCTTTTAAAAAATAAAACTCATGAACTAGGTCTGGACAGAAATGATGTTTCCCTTAACTTAATATTTTGTTGCACAACCTTTTGAGGCAATCACTGCAATCAAATGATTTCTGTTACTGTCAATGAGACTTCTGCACCTCTCGAGTCTCGACAGGTATTTTGGCCCACTCCTCAACAGCAAACTGTCTTGTGTGTGAAGGTTGCCTTTTCCAGACAGCATGTTTCAGCTCTTTCCAATGATGCTCAATAGGATTTAAGTCAGAGCTCATAGAAGGCCATTTCAGAATAGTCCAATGTTTTCTTCTTAGCCATTCTTGGGTGTTTTTAGCTGTGTGTTTTGGGTCATTATCCTGTTGCAAGACCCATGACCTGCGACTGAGACCAAGCTTTCTGATACTGGGCAGCACATTTCTCTCTAGAATCCCTTGATAGTCTTGAGATTTCATTGTACCCTGCACAGATTCTAGACACCCTGTGCCAGATGCAGCAAAGCAGTCCCAGAACATAACAGAGCCTCCTCCATGTTTCACAGTAGTGACAGTGTTCTTGTCTTGATATGCTTCATTTTTCCGTCTGTGAATATAAAGCTGATGTGCCTTGCCAAAAAGTTTTGTCTCATCTGTCCATAGGACATTCTCCCAGAAGCTTTGTGGCTTGTCAACATGTAGTTTGGCAAATTCCAGTCTGACTTTTTTATGATTTTTTTTCAACAATGGTGTCCTCCTTGATCGTCTCCCATGAAGTCCACTTTGGCTCATACAACGACAGTTGGAGCGATCTGACACTGATGTTCCTTGAGCTTGATGTTCACCTTTAATCTGCTTAGAAGTTTTTCTGGCAACCTGGCATTGAGCAAAACAGCCTTTTATTGACGCTTTATAGATGATCTGTTCATTATCTGGACCGGCACAGAGGAGGAAGCTCTTGAATTCATCTGCAATCTAAATTTGAATACCTGGGGCCTCCCCTTCACAGCTAATACCTCCACTACGTCCATCCAATTTCTGGACCTGTTGGTACATGTTGACAAATTGTGCCGGTTTTTCACCACCACACATTTTAAAGAAGTAGATGTGAACAGTTACCTCAGTTTCAACAGTGGTCATCTACCCAAGTGGATCCAGAACATTCCATACGGACAATATTGGCGTATACGAAAAAATTGCACAGAGGATACTGATTTCATTGAGGAGGCAAAAGTTTTGAAACAGCGGTTTCAACAGAAAGGGTACCCTAAAAAATTGGTCCAAGATGCATTCCTGAGAGCCAAAACTTTCACACAGAAAGATTGTATAAGCAAGATTATGAGTAACAAAACAGCTTGTTCTTCTGATACGGATCTAGGTAGATGGAGTTTCGTTACCACTTTCAACCAATCCTATGGGTTGATTAAGAAGCTCTTTACCAAGTACTGGTTCATCTTGATAGGGGACACGGTTTTGTCCAAGCACATTACCCCCGACCTAAAATGGTATTCCGCAGAAACCGCACGTTACGGAACCTTGTTTCACCAAGCAACACCACCTTGAGTTCATCCTCTCTCCCAATTTCTCTGAGCCCTGGTTGCTATGCATGTAGAGCCCCCATATGTCTTTGCTGCACCTCCATTTGAAGATTGTGAGCCCTCGCGGGCAGGGTCCTCTCTCCTCCTGTACCAGTCGTAACTTGTCTAAGATTACTGTACTTGTATTTATTATGTATACCCCACCTCACATGTAAAGCGCCATGGAATAAATAGTGCTATAATAATAAATAATAATAATAATTTTAAATGGGGTACATGAGTTTAGATCCAACACTACAGGTACCTCATATAAAATTAATTTTCACGTCAACTGTCAATCTATTTTTGTGGTATACTTGATTGAATTTGGTTGCGGCCTACAGTACGTAGGTCGAACCATACAAACGATGCATGCTAGATTGAACAAGTATCAACAGATTATCCCAAATGGCTTTCTCTTGCACAGTCTTTCTAAACTTTTTTTAACTGTGCATCAAAAAAAATCCAAAAACTTTGAAACTAACGATTATTGACCACATACCTGATACTGTGGCTGATCGCTTCAACAGTTTAATAAAGCTTTTAGATATTCAAGCTTGGCACACTTGCCCCTGAAGGTCTGAATTTAACTATTGATAAAGTGACCAGATAATTCCATTTGCCTCTTTCATCATCAGTGCGTTTTATTCATGTGTTATTGTTTACATGCTTTTATCACTAACATGGGTTCTCGTTTTTTGTTTTTTTTATTGGTCTGTTTACTGGTCTACTAACCTGTTAATAATTTTATATATATGTATATGTATTTTATTGCTCTCTTTTTTTGCATATTTTATACATTTAAAACATGGTTAACTCATGCTGTTTTTATGGGTTGTTTTTATCTCCTTTTTGATTATAATATATGATTTCACCTTGTTGTAACATGTGACTATATAACGTGATTGTTTTGACTGTTGTGAATGGCTGCTTTCCATCCCTTAGGTCATTTTTAAACATCCACCTGATGAAGACGGATCCTCCGTCGAAACGAGTTGTGGTTTAACCCCATCTCTCGTCGGAGTCTCTTTCCTGCGCTCCTAAGACCATTTTCCATTTTCTCATTGCTCCCATCCTCCATCGGGGGTTTTCGGCTGGAGCTGCGGTGGAGACCAAGCAGCCCGTCTACCCCGGGGTTGCTTCTTAAGCGCTCCTTCATGACCGCCTATCACTGACTCCTAGAAGTTTTTCTGGGCTCTTTTGCTACCATTTACATTATCCGTCTCTTTAATTTGTCATCAATTTTCTTCCAGCGGCCACGTCCAGGGAGGTTGGCTACAGTCCCATGGAGCTTAAATTTCTGAATAATATGTGCAACTGTAGTCACAGGAACATCAAGCTGCTGGAGATGGTCTTATAACTTTTACCTTTAACATGTTTGTCTATAATTTTCTTTCTAATTTCCTGAAACAACTCATTCCTTCACTTCCTCTGGTCCATGTTGAGTGTGATACACACCATGTCACCAAACAGCACAGTGAGTATCTGTAGCCCTATATACAGGCCGACTCACTGATTCCAAGATTGTAGACACCTGTGATGCTAATTAGTGGACACACCTTGATTTACCATGTCCCTTTTGTCACATTATTTTCACGGATACCATCATTTCTGTCCAGGCCTATTTCATGAGTTTTATATTTTTTTTTTAATTCTGTGGAAGCATGATTGAAAAGCAATGTCTGACTTTTATTTGTTCATTATCAGACTTTTTAGTTATTATTACTTTTGTCAGATTCAAGCTAATTCTGTGACCACTGTGGATTTTTCTGTCATTAAACGAGGGGTACCAACAATTTTGACCGTGTGTGTATTTCAGATGTTTAAAAAGGATAATTATCCATAGTGGCATGAAAATAAAATGTAAATTAAAACATACATAGCCAAAACAGATTGTAATAAGGCCTAATATACTGTATGAAAGGCAATGTGGGGCCCATTATACTGTAAGGAAGGCAATGCGGGCAGTGGCGCCGCTATAATGAGGCGACTTGAGCCTCTTTTTCAGGCGGCGGCAGCTAGGGGGCAGCAAAGCAGGGGCGCACAGTGAATGAAAATGCCCGTGGGTCCGCCGACATTGAACTGACAGTTCAGTGCCGGCGGGCCCTTTAATCGCGGGCGGAATGCTGAGAGTGAGGAAGGCCTTGCGGCCTTCCATATGCAGCACAGGCGACGTGATCGTCATCACGCCGCCTGCGCGCCGTGATGACGTCACGCCGCCTGTGCCAGGAGAAGACGGAGTCCAGCGCGCTTCTTCAGAGCTGCGGAGGAGATAGGTGAGTACTGACTTTTTTTTTTTAACGCCGGGCCCGGCTTATGGGGGACTATGCTGGCTATGGGGGATTATGCTGGCTATTGGGGGATTATGCTGGCTATTGGGGGATTATGCTTGCTATGGGGGGATTATGCTGCGTATTGCGGACCTATGCTGCATATTGGGGACCTATGCTGCCTATTGAGGACCTATGCTGCGTATTGGGGACCTTCTATTGCTGCGTATTGGGGACCTATGCTGCGTATTGGGTACCTATGCTGCCTATTGGGGTCCTATGCTGCCTATTGGGGTCCTATGCTGCCTATTGGGGACCTATGCTGCCTATTGGGGACCTATGCTGCGTATTGGGGACCTATGCTGCCTATTGGGGACCTATGCTGCCTATTGGGGACCTATGCTGTCTATTGAGGACATATGCTGTCTATTGAGGACATATGCTGCCTATTGGGGACCAATGCTGCCTATTGAGGACATTTACCTGCCTATTAGGGATTCTCGCACCACACCAGTCTGAGCCTGAGGCGCCAATATGTGCACTGATGAGGATGAAATGATATGGATTGGCAAGGCTGCAGTGATGGGCAGTGCAGGCTGTATGTCTCTGTGTTGCCCACAATATTGCTGGTATATTGTTTTTGTAGCACTGTATATATATTGGTATTTTACTAATAGCAATTTGGAATCCCTAGGAAATAATGATATAAAGAAAGAGAAAAATTGCTTCACTTGTGACAAATATGGAACCGAACATTGACCATCTCATTAGCCAAAAGCAGGCCCATAGTTCCCACTGAAATACCAGTAAGTTTGTTGATTTTAACTTTACTTGTTCTTTATTTTAAGTATTGTATTTGTTCCTGTTTCTTTTTTTTTTTACTTCAAAATAAGAGTGTAGTATATGGTGTATACAGGGTCATACACATCGTGTGCGGTATATAGAGTGTAGTATATGGTGTATACAGGGTCATACACATCGTGTGCGGTATATAGAGTGTATATACACTGCTGTATTATACTTTTCATATACAGGTTATAATGCCTCTTATTCTTTGTATAGAGGTGAGTGTGCCATGTATAATATATGGTATATACAGCGTAGTGTCACATACATTGCTGTATTATACAATATACAACAGTTCTAATGCTCCATACCTAATATGCAGGATAATGTACAGTGTATATGATGTAACCTGTATAAGATGTGACATTGGCTTGCCCCCCTAGTTTTGATCCTGGGTACGCCCATGCTCCTGCTGCTGGCTGCTGCGCACGGTGCTGCTTCCTTGATATCCTTGTGACTCCCTCCCCTCATGTCCAGAGTTAGGAGAAGTCAGGTCGGTGACTAGTTATTAATGCAACTACTTAAGTTACTATATGGGACTTGAAAACATGATCTCCCAAAAGGGAAATACACAGGCCTGTGTAGCGCTGCGGTGATTCCGGATGTGTTCAATGAGCACATCCGGATTCACCGCGCGTTCAGAAGGGGGCGGAGCTTTGTACTGATTTTACAATGGGGGGAGGGCGCCGTTTTGCAGTTCGCCTCAGGCAGCAGAGAGGCTAGGTTCAGCCCTGAATGCGGGGCCCATTATAGTGTATAGCAGGCTTTGTGGGCCCATTATAACTGTAGGGAATAGTGATGAGCAAATACATTAGGCACTATTCGTTACTCGCATGAATAGTACGCTATAAGGGCTATTCGTTACTCGGCGAGTAATTTGGTATTCGCCTCGGTATATTCGAGTGACCCGCCCAGCTCTACTTGCAGCCAATGAACATGCTGGGCTTGCCTGCCAATCACAGTAATGCCGGCGCCATCTTTGGTGTGGCATTACTGTGATTGCCTGGCCTTACATCGTCATAGGGGATATTTAATCCCTGACAGCGCCATCTTGCACACATTGCAGCCGGAAATAGCGTAGGGAGAGTGTAGTGTGAGTGTAGGGAGTGAAAGGAGAGTTTGTGATTCCAAAAAGCTTTTTAAGAGCTCATGAGGGTGAAGATTAGTTCTTTGTTAGTTGGAGATAGCGTAGGGAGAGATTTAGTACGATGGAGAGTGGAAGGCCGGCACCTGGGTGTTATCACATCATCATTGCAAGTACATGCTGCAGATCTCTGCTAGTTTGCATTGTGTTGTATAGTTTAGGAACAGACTGTAGGATTAGGGAGAGATAGGCAAGGTTTCATCCACTACCATAATATACAAAGCAGCTCTTTTTAGACCCAAATAATATTAGTTAGTACCAGCATATACTAAACAAATTTTTTTGGAGCTATCTAATATTCATGCGAGCCAGCATATAAAATACCTTTTTTTTACAGCAAAATAATATTCGTCAGTGCCAGCATATAGTAAAATCCTTTTTAAAATCTAATTGCTAAATGATATTAATCGCCTATTGCTGAAACAGCTAATATTTACCGTATATACTCATGTATAAGCCGACCCGTGTATAAACTGACCCCCTAATTTTGCCACAAAAAACTGGGAAAACTTATTGATTCGCGTATAAGCCTAGGGTGAAAAATGATTATGCCCCCATATGATGCTCCACAGATTATGCCCCATATGCTCCACAGATTATGCCCAATATGCTCCACATATTATGCCCCCATATGCTCCAGATTATGCCCTCATATATTCCACAGATTATGCCCCGTATGATCCACAGATTATGCCCCCATATGATCCAGATTATGCCCCATATGTTCCACAGATTATGCCCCCATATGCTCCAGATTATGCCCCATATGTTCCACAGATTATGCCCCCATATGTTCCACAGATTATGCCCCCATATGCTCCAGATTATGCCCCATATGTTCCACAGCTTATGCCCCATATGTTCCACAGATTATGCCCCCATATGCTCCAGATTATGCCCATATGTTCCACAGTTTATGCCCCATATGCTCCATATTATGACCCCATATGCTCCACAGCTTATGCCCCCATATGCTCCATATTATGCCCCCATATGTTCCACAGCTTATGCCCCCATATGCTCCATATTATGCCCCCATATGCTCCAGATTATGCCCCCATATGTTCCACAGCTTATGCCCCCATATGCTCCAGATTATGCCCCATATGTTCCACAGTTTATGCCCCCATATGCTCCATATTATGCCCCCATATGCTCCAGATTATGCCCCATATGTTCCACAGCTTATGCCCCCATATGCTCCATATTATGCCCCCATATGCTCCAGATTATGCCCCATATGTTCCACAGCTTATGCCCCCATATACTCCATATTATGCCCCCATATGCTCCAGATTATGCCCACATATGCTGCACAATTATGCCCCATAGTATAGGCCTGCAAAAAAAAAAAAAAAAATGACATACTCACCTCTCGTCGCTGGGGGCCAGGTGCCGGTGTCCTGAGCAGGCGGTGACACCGGCGCACTATGGGGGACAGGTGCCGGTGTCACCGCTCGCTCAGGACCCCAGCACCTGAGATATTTACCTGTCCTCTCTGCACCGCTGCGCTGCTACCTCGGTCTGACTCCTCTGGCTGTGAATGATCTGGCATGGGGCGGGGCGTGCACTAATGACGTCATCGTGCCCTCTGCCTGAACATTCACAGCCAGAGGAGTCAGACTGAGGGAGCAGAGCTGCGGTGGACCGAGGGACAGGTAAATATCGCTATACTCACTCCTCCGCCGCGCGTCCCTGCAGCCTCTCCTCTTCTCACGGCGCTCTCCGCAGCGCTTCAGTCCTGCAGCGGTCACGTGCTACCGCTCATTAAAGTCATGAATATGTGCATATTCATGACTTTAATGAGCGGTGCCATGTGACCGCTGCAGGAAGGAGCCGGAGATCGTGGGAGAAGCAGGGGGGCTGCAGAGACCGCGCCGGCGGAGGGGTGAGTATGATCCGACACCCCCGCTCCCCCTCCCCCGCCGACCCCCGTATATGACCCGCATATAAGCCGAGAGGGGGACTTTCAGCCCTAAAAAATGGGCTGAAAATCTCGGCTTATACATGGGTATATACGGTATCTAGCGACTGGTGCAAAACCTCCTGAACTACAGAAACTATTTACCAGTAATTTCATTGAGTCTGCTGTTGGCGTGTCTCATAAAGGCGATATAAAAAAAAATAAAAAAGCTCCATTGGTTAAATAAATAGCATATCTTTATCTAGAAGCTGTGCGACTATTGCAAACCCTGCAGAGATGTGCAAACATAACTATTTAGCAGTGTCAATATTTTCCTTAAGCCCTCATCTGTTATGTTTCGGTAACTGAGGAGAAATAGCAAAAGCGGTAATACACCAGAGAGCCTGGAACCTATTGGATTGCAGTAACCTGAACTAACCACACAACTAGAAGTAGCCGTGGAGCGTTCCTACGGTGATCCTAGACGCCTCGTCACAGCCTGAGAGATAAGTACACCTAAAGGCAGAAAGATGAAAGCTATCTGCCCCGGAGCAGATCCCCAAAGAAAATAGGAAGCCCCAAACCTGTAATGGCGGTTATACAAGAAGAAAGCACGGACACAGACAGAAAATAGAATGAGCAAATGCTGGGGCCCAATCTGTCTAGACAGAAAAGTACAGGAAAGAATTCTGACTGCAATCCAAAAAAAACCCTAACAAAAATACCAACACTTCTGATTGCCAAAAAACCTGACATCATACGATCTCATCCACCTAAATCAGATCTCTGGTGTAACAAAACGCTATTCAGCAAATAAAAAGTAACAAAGGAGCAAAGCAAAAGTGCAGACACAAACGGAGCACAATTGCAGCGCCAGACCCCCAAAAGGGGACAGGCTGCAGTCCACTGCAAGCAGCAAACCAGCAGAGAAAATCAAACAGAGGAAAAAAAAACAGCAAACACTTATCTGAAGGAGAGCAGGAAACTAGCAGTGCTTCAAGCAAGACCAGAAGGAACAATTGATAACCGGCAAGGCTGCTGGGAACTCAGGCCACCTATATCCTACCATTCAGCGCCAGCTGAAGGCCATTCGTTAATCAGTTCATTACCCTCAGCAACCACCGGAGGCAGTCCCAGCTCAGAAACTGCCTCCAGCATATTCACAACAGTACCCCCCCTTGAGGAGGGGTCACCGAACCCTCAAATGCGCAACCAGGCCGATCAGGATGGGCTCGATGAAAGTCAAGGATAAGTCTCCCAGCATGAATGTCCGAAGCAAACACCCAAGAATTGTCCTCCTGACCATAACCTCTCCACTTAACCAAATACTGGAGTTTCCGTCTAGCAAAACAAAAATCCAATATCTTCTCAACCACATACTCCAAATTGCCCTCAACCAAAACAGGGTCGGGAGGCGCAGCCATAGGAACCACTGATTCGACAAACCTCTTCAATAAGGACTTGTGGAACACGTTTATGGATCTTAAATGTTCCTGGAAGAAGCAAACGGAAGGAAACAGGATTAATAATTTCCATGATCTTATAGGGTCCAATGAACCTTGGCTTAAATTTTGGAGATGCAACCTTCATAGGGATATTCCTTGAGGACAACCAAACCAAGTCCCCCACTTTAAAACGAGGACCATCAGTCCTATGCTGGTTAGCAAACCGCTGGGCCTTCTCCTGAGAGAGAGACAACCTCTCCACCACCTGGTCCCAAATCTGCTGCATTCGCTCCACAACAGAGTCAACATCCGGACAGACAGAAGCCTCCGCCTGTCCTGAAGAAAATCGAGGGTGAAACCCGGAATTGCAGAAAAATGGAGACATCAAGGTGGCAGAGCTAGCTCTATTATTAAGAGCAAACTCAGCCAAAGGCAAAAAAGAGACCCAGTCATCTTGATCAGCAGATACAAAACATCTCAAATAAGTCTCCAAGGTCTGGTTTGTTCTCTCGGTTTGTCCATTGGTCTGAGGGTGAAATGCAGAGGAGAAAGACAACTGAACACCAAGTTTAGAACAAAATGTCCTCCAAAATCTGGAAACAAACTGGACTCCTCTGTCAGACACAATGTTCTCCGGAATGCCATGTAACTGAACCACATGCTGAAAGAACAAAGGCACCAACTCGGAGGAGGAGGGCAACTTAGGTAATGGCACAAGATGTATCATCTTGGAAAACCTATCACAGTGTAATGTATGTAGTACAGTTCATATAGCGTCTTGTGCTTGGGTGCGATGAACATACATGAGACACAGGTTTGATATAGAAAGTCCTGTATTACTTCATACAAGTTGGCAAAATATAGTCACACAGTTTGCGGACACAGAAGCAGGAGACACAGCAGGCCAGAGTAATCTAAGCTCAGCAATCACTCTCACAATAGATTCAGGATCTTCTTCTCTGTTACCGTGAGTCCATGCAAACGTGGGTCTTTCAAAGAGCAGGGTTCAGAGTCCACAAGTGCTTCAGAGTTCCTCAGTAGGAATAGCTGGAGTACAAGGTCCAAGGCTTACAGGAGTCAAGTCAAGTCACAGGTTCACTGCAGGCTAGATTCTGAAGCACTGATTGCTCAGCTGTGGCTGATTAAGAAGCAAAAGGAGAGAATCAGGGCGGGAACATGCAAGCTGGAAACTCCATTTTGACTGAGGGCAAGATAGCTGCAGCAAGACAGAAAGTAAAATGGCCGACGAACAAACTGAGTTTCAGAAACATATACACAGAACCTTACATTACTCCCCCCTTAGGGACAACCTCCGGATGACCTCAGACCAGGCTTGTGTGGGTACCTCCGATGAAACTGACGGAGCAAGCGAGGAGCATTAACGTTATTGACTGGTTCCCATGAGTTGTCCTCCACTGGGTAGCCCTGCCATTTAATCAGATATTGTAACTGATTTCTATACAACCTGGAATCTAAAATCCTTTCCACCACAAATTCTTCCTGACCATCGACTAGCACTGGGTCAGAGCAAGGAGAAGAACGTCCAGGAAACGTATTGGGTGTCGCAGCCTTTAGTAGGGATACATGAAAGACAGGGTGGATTCTCATAGTTCTGGGCAGTTGAAGACGACAAGCAACGGCACTTATAATTTTACTGATTTTATAGGGTCCAATGTACTTATGTCCCAACTTAGACGATGGAATCCTTAACTTAAGATTTCTGGTTGACAGCCAGACCAAGTCTCCTACCTTGAAAGCTGGTGCAGGTTTACGAAATTTATCTGCTGCTTTCTTATACCTTTCCTGAGCCGATTCCAGATTTTCCTTTAGAAGATCCATATTCTTCTGTAAAGACGTGATTCTTTCAGCCACTGCTGGTAAAGGCGTTTCTATGGGAAATCGTGGTAGAATGTTAGGATGATAACCTAGATTAGAGTAAAAAGGAGACTGTTTAGTGGAGGCACTCTGAAAGTTGTTATACGAGAACTCAGCTAATGGAAGTAGATCCACCCAATCATCCTCTAGGTGGCAGATAAAGCAGCGGAGATACTGCTCCAGGGTTTGATTGGTTCGTTCGGTCTGTCCATTAGTCTGGGGATGAAAAGCAGAAGAAAGGTTTACTTTAATGTCCAATGCTGCACAGAAATTTTGCCAAAACCTAGAAGTGAATTGCACCCCTCGATCCGAAATAACCTCATCCGGTACTCCATGTAAGCGAAACACATCTTTAATCATCAAATCTGATGTCTGTTTTGCAGTGGGTAAGCCGACACAAGGGATAAAATGAGCTGCCTTTGTTAGACGGTCAACCACCACTAGAATGGTGTTCTTCCCCTGAGAGGTTGGTAACTCCACAATGAAGTCCATAGAAATGGATCCCACGGGCGGGACGGGGTGGGAAGAGGCTGTAACAGACCAGTTGGTGAGGAGCGAGGTGTTTTGCATCTTGCACAGACTTCACATGAAGTGACATAGTTTAAAACATCCTTCCTGCAAGTGGGCCACCAAAAGAAACGAGAAAGAAATTCCTGTGTCTTAAGAATTCCTCTATGCCCAGCTATCTTGGAATCGTGAATGAGTTGCAATACTCTCAATCTGACTGTTTCAGGAATATACAGGCGTTGTCCCTGAATCCACACACCATTTTTAAAGACAAGACTTACGTCCCTTGGGGGTTGTGCCAAAAAGGAATCCGCATGGTATGCTTCCTTGATGTCCTTAAGTAGGTCTTGATTATGAATTACTCCTAGGAATCTAGAGTCAGGAAGAATAGTCTTAGGAGGAGTAATTGGACGTGTCTCTGCTGAGTAAATCCTAGAGAGTGCATCAGCCTTTCCATTGCGCGATCCTGGTCTATAAGAAATGATAAAATTAAATTGGTTTAAGAAAAGATTCCAGCGAGCCTGGCGAGGAGTCAGGCACTTAGCCGACCTGATAAACTCAAGGTTACGATGGTCTGTCAGGACGACTATTTGCTGTGCAGCTCCCTGAAGAAGGTGTCTCCATTCTTTGAAGGCGGCAATAATGGCCAACAACTCTCTATTGCCCACATCGTAGTTCCTCTCAGCCGAAGACAACTGCTGGGAAAAGAAGGCACAGGGATGCAAGACATTCTTCTCACCTGTTCTCTGAGAGAGTATAGCTCCAACGGCACAGTCTGAAGCATCCACCTCTATTATGAAGGCAAGCTCGGGGTTGGGATGTACTAGGATAGGTGCAGTGGTAAATTTATCTTTTAGACGGGAGAATGCTTCCTGGGCTTGGGGAGTCCAGGAGAACTTAGACTCTTTCCGGGTAAGTTGGGTGATAGGTGACACTACCTCAGAGAAATTTCTAATGAAACGTCTATAGAAGTTGGCAAACCCGATGAAGCGCTGTACCTCCTTCACATTTCTAGGACTTGGCCAATCCTTGATGGCTTGGGTTTTGCTTCCATCCATACTAATTCCTTGTGTAGACAGTACATACCCCAGAAATTGAATTTCGGTCCTATGGAATTCACACTTTTCAAGTTTGATGTAAAGATGATTTTGTCTTAGACGTTCCAAGACCATTCTCACATGTCCATGATGTTCCTCTGTGGAGTTAGAAAAAATTAGAATATCATCCAAATAAATTACCACGAATGTATCTAGGAGATCCCTGAAGATGTCATTCACCAAGTGTTGGAAAGTGGCTGGGGCGGTACTCAGACCAAAAGGCATAACTAGATATTCAAAGTGTCCATAGCGTGACCTGAATGCAGTCTTCCATTCATCCCCAGGTCTAATACGGACTAAGTTATAGGCCCACGAAGATCTAGTTTAGAAAAAATTTTGGCATGTCGCACTCTCTCCAATAACTCAGGGATTAAAGGCAATGGATAACGGTTTCTAATAGTAACCTTATTGAGTTCCCTATAGTCTACGCATGGTCTCAGAGATCCATCTTTCTTCTTTACAAAGAAGATGGGTGCACCTGCAGGAGATGAAGAGGAGCGTATGAAGCCCTTGGCTAGATTTTCGTCTATGTAATCCTTTAAAGCCTTTAACTCGGGCCCCGCCAGGGGGTAGATCTTACCAAAAGGTATCTCTGCTCCAGGCAATAATTCAATTGGACAATCATATGGACGGTGAGGAGGAAGCTGGTCAGCGTTCTTCTTGTCACATAAATCCACATAGTCCTGGTATACAGCTGGTAGTTCAGGGACTGACATGGTTCCTTTAGGAACAGAGCAAGCTGAAACTTTTGGACTCATCTGTTTCTCTGGAAAGTGTAATTCCTTGTTCTCCCAGTTAATGGTAGGATTCTGAGCCTGCAGCCATGGTAGCCCTAGAATAATGGGAAAGTGGGGAGAAGAGATAAGCATAAAAGATAGTTTCTCTTGATGATCTTTACCCATAAGAACCTTCAAAGGCTCTGTTTCCTGATCCACTGGTCCAGAGGTCAGCAGGGAGCCATCCACAGTTTCCATCTGTACTGGAGTAGCCTTCTTCACTGAACGTATCCCCTGTTTCAGAGCAAAGGAGACATCCATAAAATTTCCACTTGCCCCTGAGTCGATCATAGCAGAGCTAGACACCCAAGCTGAGTCAACCCAGAGTTTGATGGAAAGAAAGCAATGAGAATTGTTTTTCTTACAACTCAGCTGGGACACCGCTGAGGAAACTTGAAAAATGGCAGCGTTTACACAGTCAACGTCCTCAGAGGTAACGGAGTTTAAGTCAGAGAAATCAAGATCTGTTGCTGCAGATCTCTCTGGAGCCTGAGGCTCGGACCTGACAGATCCCCTCTCGCAACACTCACAATGAATGAGTGCTGCAGTAGTCTTACGAGAACGGCTGGGGCAGTTTATAATGAAGTGCCCTGACTTACCACAATAGAAACATAGATTCTCCTTAAAACGATGTTCCTTGCGTGCATCACTAACCCGTCGTTGTAAAGAGTCTACCTGCATGGGTTCAGTTCAGGTTCCCGTGTAATCCTACTCAAAGGTTCCTTAGCTGGAGAGGAAGGTAGGAAAAGGTTAGTGCGATTGCTTTCGAACCATTTCTCTTGCCTGCGTTCAGTCAGACGAGTATCAATACGGATGCAGTAGTTAATAAAGTCACCTAACGCAGTGGGAGGGTCGGCACGAGCAAGTTCATCCTTAATCAGTGGAGATAACCCCTTTCGAAAAATAGATTTTTTGGCGGAACTGTCCCAGGTGGTATCAAGGGCCCATCTCCTGAAATCCAAGGCATATTCAGCTACCGAGTGCTTACCTTGGCGCAAAGCTAACATGGCTGCTTCAGCTGTTGCACCTCGATTGGGGTCATCAAACACCTGCCCCATGGCTGAAATAAAATCATCAAGGTGATTCAAACAATCATCCTCAGTCTCAATCAGAGGGTTTGCCCACATCAAAGCCTTGTTGGTAAGCAACATAATTATAGTAAGCACCTAAGATCGTCAGTGGGAAATTGTGAAGCATGTGCAGAAAAAAAAAGATTGCATTGATTAATAAATCCCCTGAATTTCTCACGTTCACCGCCAAAACGAAAAGGGGGCAACTTGGGAATCCCAGAACTCGGGGCTACGGCAGGAGCCTGGACTCGCCCCTCTAGAACCTCAATCCTGGCTCACAAATCCTGGGTAGTCTGTCCAACCACTTGCAAATTGTGATTATTGAGGTCCTGTAGATTTGTAAAACGGGTCTTTATATTCTGCAAATCTGCAAGGATATTATCAGTCACTCCGCAAAGTTCCTTTATGCGGGCCTCCATTTTCCAGATCTTTTAAGACAGGATTACTGGAAAAAGAGGAGAGGGAAAAAAAAAAACAATAGTGTTTACCTGTGGTAACACTTGCAGAGAAAAAAAAAATTAAGGGAACTGCTCACCTGGAATGGTTGTGAGAAGTCACAACCACTATCATCACAGAAAGTTCAACCAGACATCTGATATCCAGAGTTACAGCAGACAAAAAAGAGAAAAGAAAGAAAAAAAAAAACAATAGTGTTTACCTGTGGTAACACTTGCAGAAAGAAAATCTTAAGGGAATTGCTCACCTGGAATGGTTGTGAGAAGTCACAACCACTGTCATCACAGAAAGTACAACCGGACGTCTGATATCCACAGTTACAGCAGACACATCCTTTCCAGACCCAGCAGACACTAACGTTTGGCTTCAGAATCTTGTAATGTATGTAGTACAGTTCATATAGCGTCTTGTGCTTGGGTGCGATGAACATACATGAGACACAGGTTTGATATAGAAAGTCCTGTATTACTTCATACAAGTTGGCAAAATATAGTCACACAGTTTGCGGACACAGAAGCAGGAGACACAGCAGGCCAGAGTAATCTAAGCTCAGCAATCACTCTCACAATAGATTCAGGATCTTCTTCTCTGTTACCGTGAGTCCATGCAAACGTGGGTCTTTCAAAGAGCAGGGTTCAGAGTCCACAAGTGCTTCAGAGTTCCTCAGTAGGAATAGCTGGAGTACAAGGTCCAAGGCTTACAGGAGTCAAGTCAAGTCACAGGTTCACTGCAGGCTAGATTCTGAAGCACTGATTGCTCAGCTGTGGCTGCTTAAGAAGCAAAAGGAGAGAATCAGGGCGGGAACATGCAAGCTGGAAACTCCATTTTGACTGAGGGCAAGATAGCTGCAGCAAGACAGAAAGTAAAATGGCCGACGAACAAACTGAGTTTCAGAAACATATACACAGAACCTTACACACAGATTACCCAGATAACGGTCATTCTCTGAGAGACAGGAAGGTCAGAAATAAAATCCATAGAAATATGGGTCCATGGCCTCTTGGGTACAGGTAATGGCATTAACAAACCACTAGAACGAGAGCAAGGCTTGGAACAAGAGCAAGTCCCACAGGACTGCACAAAGTCCCTGACGTCACGAGACAAGGTAGGCCACCAAAAGGAGCGACTCACCAAGTCTCTGGTACCAAAAATCCAGGCATGACCAGCCAACGCGGAACAATGAATCTCAGACATCACACTCTTTTTCCACTGGTCTGGAACAAACAACTTCCCAACAGGGCAGCGCTCAGGTTTATCCTCCTGACACCCTTCCAGAGCCAGTCTCAAATTGGGCGAAATGGCGGAAAGAACAACACCCTCTTTCAAAATAACAACAGGATCAGATAACTCAGGAGAATCTGGAAAGAAACTCCTCGAGAGGGCATCCGCCTTGACATTCTTAGTGCCAGGAAGAAAAGTAACCACAAAATTAAAACGTGTGAAATACAAGGCTCACCTGGCCTGTCTAGGATTAAGTCGCTTGGCTGATTCGAGATAAACCAGGTTCTTATGGTCTGTGAGGACCACCACCTGATGTTTGGCTCCTTCCAGCCAATGTCTCCACTCTTCAAAGGCCCACTTCATGGCCAATAACTCCCGATTACCCACGTCATAATTACTTTCAGTTGGAGAAAATTTTCGAGAGAAAAAAGCACAAGGGTTATTCTTAGAGGTCTCTGGATCCCTTTGGGACAAAACGGCACCAGCCCCAATCTCAGAGGCATCAACCTCCACCTGAAACGGCAGAGAAACATCAGGCTGCCGTAGAACAGGAGCAGAAATGAATCTCTGCTTAAGTTCCTGAAACGCAGAAACTTCCTCAGGAGGCTAATTCACCACATCGGAACCCTTTTTGGTCAAATCAGTCAATGGTTTAACAATACCAGAGAAATTACCAATAAATTTACGATAAAAATTGGCAAAACCCAAAAATCTCTGAAGAGCCTTCAATGAAGTAGGTTGAACACAATCACAGATGGCCTGAACCTTGACCGGGTCCATTTCAATAACAGACGGAGACAAAATGAATCCCAGAAATGAGATCTTCTGTATGCCAAAAAGACACTTTGATCCCTTCACATACAGTGCATTCTCTCTCAAAATCTGGAACAAAGTCCGAACATGTTTCACATGAGAGTCCCAGTCATTGGAAAAAATCAAGATATCATCCAAATAAACAATCAGAAATTTATCCACAAAATCCCTGAAAATATCATTCATGAAGGATTGGAAGACGGAAGGAGCATTAGTAAGCCCAAAAGGCATCACTAGGTACTCAAAATGCCCCTCCGGGGTATTAAACGCCGTCTTCCATTCATCCCCGTGCTTAATGCGAATAATGTTATACGCCCCCCTGAGGTCAAGCTTGGTAAACCAACTAGCACTTTTCACTCTGGAAAATAGGTCAGAAATCAAAGGTAACGGATATTGATATTTAACAGTGATCTTATTCAGGAGGCGATAATCAATACACGGCCTCAATGAACCATCCTTTTTGGCCACAAAGAAAAAACTGGCACCCAAGGGTGAAGAGGATGGTCTGATATGACCCTTCTCCAATGACTCCTTGATATAAGATTGCATAGCATCGTGTTCAGGTACAGATAAATTAAAAAGGCGACCTTTAGGAAATTTACCACCAGGCACTAATTCAATAGCGCAATCATAGCTCCTGTGAGGGGGCAAGGATGCAGATTTACTTTCACTAAACACATCAGAAAAATCAGTCAAAAAGTCAGGGACATCCTGAGGCTGGGAGAGGCAGAAAAAACAGGAGTCTCAGTATTAACACATTGGCAGCCCTAACTGGTCACAGACACAGATTTCCAATCCAAAACAGGATTATGAGACTGTAACCAAGGGAAACCTAGTACAATAATGTCATGCAGATTATGCAGCACCAGAAATTTGCAACTCTCCTGATGATCTGGTTCAACCCTCATTATCACCTGAGTAGAAAACTGGGGTTTATTCTCCGCCAAAGGGGTAGAATCAATGCCCAGTAGGGGAATAGACTTCCGCAGGGAAATTATGGGAAACCCACAATGCTTGGCAAAGTCAAAATCCATCAGGTTAATAGCTGCTCCTGAATCAACAAAAGCCTGAGCAGAAAATGTGGACAGGGAGCAAATCAGGGTAACAGTCAACAGAAATTTAGTCTGAACACTACCCAAGACAACTGAGAGTGCAAAACGTCTTCCCCGCTTAGGGCAGACAGAAATAGCATGGGAAGCGTCACCACAGTAGAAACATAACTCATTGCATTTACGAAACTCATGACGCTGAGCCCCAGAAGTCACTCCATCACACTGCATGGGCTCAGGAGCTGGCTCACAAGGCAACACTATCTCATGCATACATCTGCGCTCACGCAAACGTCTGTCAATTTGAATAGCCAAAGACATAGAATCATTGAGACCAGAGGGAACAGGGAATCCCACCATAACGTCCTTTACTTTTTCTGACAGACCCTTTCGAAAAAGGGCTGCCAAAGCATCATCATTCTATTTGGTCAGGACTGCCCACTTTCGAAATTTCTGACAGTACAACTCAGCGTCTTCAAGACCCTGATTTAATGCCAACAAGATCTTTTCAGCTTGATCAGTGACATTAGGTTCATCGTACAATAACCCCAGAGCCTGAAAAAATACATCAATATCATTCAAAACAGGATCCCCAGGTGTCAGGGGAAAAGCCCAATCCTGAGGGTCGCCGCGCAGCAGGGAGATGACAATTTGAACCTGCTGTGCCGCGTTCCCTGAGGACTTAGGCTTTAAGGCAAAAAACAACTTACAGTTATTTTTGAAATTCAGAAATTTAGATCGATCCCTCAAAAACAAATCTGGCATGGGGATCCTAGGTTCCACAACCGGCAACCCAGCAAGATAGGTAGCAATACTCCGAACCTCAGTGGCAAGCTGATCCACACGGCCAGACAACTGTGCAAACTCCATTGAGAGAAAAAAAAATCCTCCTCAGCACCCAGAGAAAAGGGGGAAAAAAAAGCAACAGAGTTTCCTTATTACTATTTTCCCCTTCTGTGAGTACCATACAATTTTCAGTTTTAGGGCCGGTTATACTGTTATGTTTCGGTAACTGAGGAGAAATAGCAAAAGCAGTAATACACCAGAGAGGCTGGAACCTATTGGATTTCAGTAACCTGAACTAACCACACAACTAGAAGTAGCCGTGGAGCGTTCCTATTGTGATCCTAGACGCCTCGTCACAGCCTGAGAGATAACTACACCTAAAGGCAGAAAGATGAAAGCTATCTGCCCCGGAGCAGATCCCCAAAGAAAATAGGAAGCCCCCAAACATGTAATGGCGGTTATACAAGAAGAAAGCACGGACACAGACAGAAAATAGAATGAGCAAATGCTGGGGCCCAATCTGTCTAGACAGAAAAGTACAGGAAAGAATTCTGACTGCAATCCAAAAAAAAACCTAACAAAAATACCAACACTTCTGATTGCCAAAAAAACCTGAGATCACACGATCTCATCCACCTAAATCAGATCTCTGGTGTAACAAAACGCTATTCAGCAAATAAAAAGTAACAAAAAAGCAAAGCAAAAGTGCAGACACAAACGGAGCACAATTGCAGCGCCAGACCCCCAAAAGGGGACAGGCTGCAGTCCACTGCAAGCAGCAAACCAGCAGAGAAAATCAAACAGAAGAAAAAAAAACAGCAAACACTTATCTGAAGGAGAGCAGGAAACTAGCAGTGCTTCAAGCAAGACCAGAAGGAACAGTTGATAACCGGCAAGGCTGCTGGGAACTCAGGCCACCTATATTCTACCATTCAGCGCCAGCTGAAGGCCATTCGGTAATCAGTTCATTACCCTCAGCAACCACCGGAGGGAGTCCCAGCTCAGAAGCCACATCCAGCATATTCACAACACCCATCACACTAGGCGAGATCGCTAGCGAGATCGCTGAAGAGTCACCGATTTTGTGACGCAACAGCGACCTAGCCAGCAATCTCGCTCAGTGTGACACGCAGCGACGACCAGCCCCCTGTTGGGTATCGCTGATCATCGTTGAATTTCCTGGACCATTTTTTCATCGTTGGTCTCCCGCTGGCCAGCGCGCATCGCTGCGTGTGACAGCGGGAGACCAACGATCAGCGAGGTGGGAGCTGGTATCCAATGTACATATCGGGTAACTAAGCACCGCTCAGTACCTAGTTACCCGATATGTACCCTGGTTACCGGCTCCCAGCTTCTGCTGTAGAGCACTGAGAGCCGGTTTCTAGGGTACATATCCGGTAACTAGGTGCAGCGCGGTGCTTAGTTACCCGATATGTACCCTGGTTACCGACTCCTAGCTTCTGCTGTAGAGCGCTGAGAGCCGGTATCTAGGGTACATATCGGGTAAGTACAGGCCGCGTGGTGCTTAGTTACCCGATGTGTACATTGGATACCAGCGTGCTCGCTGGTCCTGATCGCTGGTGAGTCTGCCCATGTGACAGCTCACCAGCGATCAGCTAACGATGTCCCAGCGATCCCATCCATGTCATGTCGTTGGTGGGATCACTGGGACATTGAAGAGTGTGACGGGACCCTAAGTCTACTGTTGCCATGTTTCAGCAAGGAGATATAAGATAAATACTAATTTTATATTAGTTTAATAAATAGCGAATCTTTATTTAGCAGTTGTGAACTGGCGCAATTTGTGCAGAGATACGAAAACGTCACAATTTACCAGTTGCAATAATTTTCCTTAGTCTCCTGTTGCCATGTGTCAGCAAGGCAATATAAAAAAAATACTAATTTTCTATTGGTTAAGTAAATAGTGTATCTTTATCTAGCAGTTGTGTGACTGGTGCATTCCATGTAGAGATACACAAACGTCACAATTTACCAGTGGCAATAATTTTCCTTAGTCTACTGTTGCCATGTGTCAGCAAGGTGATATAAAAATACTAATTTTCTATTAGTTAAATGAATAGCGTATCTTTATCTAGCAGTTCTGCGACTGGCGCAAAGCCTGCTGAGATATGCAAACGTGACTATTTACCTGTAATTTTCTTGAGTCTGTTGTTGTCGCGTGTAATAAAGCTGATATCTGAAAAAAATAGCCACACATTGCTAGGTACAGGGAATTTGGACATAACACCTCTTTTTTTGATAACACATTCAATATGAGAAAGGGTGATGTTAAGGGACGTGGATGTGGTGGTGACCGCCAAGGCCGTATGACAGATCAGAAGGCTGACTGTATCTCATTCTAGCTTCCAGTCAAAATTTGATCTGCGAGTTACACCACTGTTGAACCCAGACAAGTGCGACAATGTTGTGGGTTGTATGGCAGACATAGGCTCCAGTCTTTTGACAAGCAGCACCATGAAGTCTTCCACATGGTCCAGTCTCAGTAGCCAAGAGGCTGGGACTCTGAATACTCAACCTGGTCCTCCTTCCTCCCCCTATCAAGAGTCCCAGGAGACATATGACCCAAACCGTTGCCACTCCGAGGAACTGTTTAAGTTCCCTTGTAATTATTCTGGCTTCTCAACATGCATCATTAAAGAGGGTCATGAGGGGGTGGAGTGCAGTAATGCCCAAACATGTGAGCACCCACGGCCAAGAGGAAGCCACGTTGGGGAAGGTCAATTCATGTCTGAAGAGGTGGAGGATAATCATGACGCACAGTTACCATCAGGTCAGCCTAAAATCGCAACTCAGAAGGAGGATGAATTGGAAGATGATGTGGTCAATGATGAGGCCACTGATCCAACCTGGCACGGTGGCACACCTAGTGAGCACAGCAGTGCAGAGAGGGTTGGATCCAAAACAGGCAAGAAGAGGTAGTGGTTTGACCAGAGGGAGAACTCGGTCAACTATTCCACAGAGCCCCCCACTCGGCTAGATAACAGGCCAAAGGTGCGTTGTTCCCCTTTTATGAAAGTCCTTCAGACAAAAAAGCTATAATTTGCAGCATCTGCCATACCAGGCTAAGAAAAGGCAAGAACACTGCCAACCTGAGCTCCACCAGCATGCAAAAGTACATGGCAGACAACCATCCCAGTAGATGGGTGGAACACCTGGGTACAAAATCTGTGACTGAGGATGAAACCACTGCCCTGTCCCCTGTGTTACGGCCTTCCCAATCTGCTGTCCAGGAAGCAGGCACTGATGCCTCCTGCCCATAACCTGCAGTTGTACAGACACAACAGTCAGCAACCACGTCCAGTTCATTGTCTCAACACAGTGTTCAGTTGTCCCTGCCCCAGATGTTTACCTGAAAGCAGAAATATCCACCCACCCTCCCACAGTCCCAAACACCAAACACCCACATTGCCAGATTGCTAGCCCTGGAAATGTTGCCGTTTCAGCTTGTGGGAACTGAGTCTTTCCACGACCTCTTGGTGGTGGCAGCCCCATGGTACTCGATTTCCAGCCGCCACTATTTTTCCCGGTGTGCCATCCCCGCGTTACATAAGAACGTGTTACAGAATATCAGCCGTGCTCTGACCAATGCAGTCACAGGGATAGTCCACCTAACCACAGACACGTGGACAAGTTCTTGTGGACAGGGATGCTACATTTCCCTAACAGCACGCTGGGTGAACGTGGCAGAGTCTGGAACACATCTTACCCACACCAAGAATAATGGGTCCAACTTCCATCAGGGTTTCAGTCTCCTCATATTCCAGTTCGTGCCTCTCCTCCTCGTCATCCTCAGCACTGCCTTGGTGAAGCGGCTGCACACTCCGTTGAAGCTCCTCTGTTTAGGTGATAAAACTCTCAAGGCAGCAGAGCTGTTGAAAGGGTTAAAATAACAGACCAATCAGTGGCTTCCCATCACTCCCCAACTAGGAGGTCTGCAACACTGCCTTGGTGAAGCGGCTGCACACTCTGTTGAAGCTCATCAGTTTAGATGATAAAGGTCACAAGGCAGCAGAGCTGTTGAAAGGGTTAAATGAACAGACCGATCAGTGGATCTCCCCGCTGAACCTCCAACCAGGTCAGGTTGTGTGCGATAATGGGCATAACTTGGTGACGGCTTTAAAGCTCGACAAGCTGGTACATGTTCCATGCATGGCCCACGTGCTGAACTTGGTTGTACAGTGGTTTTTAAAACCATTCCCAGACTTGATGGACCTGCTTGCCAAGATACGCTGTGTCAGTGCACATTTCGGAATGTCATCTCAGGTTTTCGCCGGTCTAGCTTCGCTGCAGCAGCGCTTTAATTTGCCTCGTCACCTACTGATTTGTGACCTGCCCACATGCTGGAATTCGACCATTCATATGTTGGCAAAGCTTAGTGAGCAACAGAGGGCAGTGTCTGAATTCCAGCTTCTCAATGCCCGTCAGAGTAACACTCAGCCCCCACACATAACTGCCGAGTGGATGTGGATCGCTGAGTACTGCACCAAGATGGTGAGCGCTGATGACGCTATTATCAGCATAACCATCTCGCTGCTCTGTCTATTAAAACATTTGCTGCAGAATCTCAAAGAGGAAGCTTTGAATGCCCAGCAGATGGCTATGGAGCAAGGTTTTACAGTGGCTGATACCACACAGCCCAGCCTCACACAATATTCTCTGGTCACTTTGCATGATGACGATGAACAGGAGGAGTAGGACGATGAGGATGAACAGGAGTTTTTGGACTGCGCTATAGAGGGAACTCCCATTCCCAGCTTCATGCCTGTCCAGCATGGATGGCCTGAAGAGGAGGAGGCAATGCGTCGTGAGGAGAAAGGATAGTTAATATTCTTCCTTTTGAGGACACTGAACGTTTGATTCTTTGTAGTCTGCCACACATGGCACAGTTCTTGTCCAGATGCCTACGTGAAACACATTTTGTACAACATGAAATACTGGCTGTGCATCTTTCTTGACCCACGGAACCAAAAAGAAATCTCCTTCTCTCATGTCGGAGGCAGAAGTGTCATTTTCAGTGCATGTATACCAGGGGGCCGTTGTGGAAGACTTGCTGAAAAGATTACCCTCAGACAGCAACATAATGTAAATGCAGCTCAAATGTTTTTTTTTGGAAGTTGTCTTAGGCTAAGTGCACACGTTCAGGATTATTTGCGTTTTTTTCACATTTTTTCGCTGGAAAAAACGCGTCAAATGCATGAATTAAGCATCCTATCATTTAGAATGAATTCCGCAATTTTTGTGCACATGGTGCGTTTTTTTCCACGAAAAAAACGCATCGCAGAAAATCTAGCAACATGTTCATTAATTTTGCGGAATTCTAGCGTTTTTTCCCGCTATATTATTGACCTAGAAAGTTCAGGGAAAAATTGCAGTAAAAACGCGTCAAATCCGCACCAAAAACGCGCAAAAAAACGCGCGTTTTTGCAGTGAAAAAAGTCCGGTTTTGCTCAGGAATATTCTGCAAACATTCCTGAACGTGTGCACTTAGCCTTAATGTCCATGCCTTTCCATCAAAACCCATTTTGTTCCAGAAATCACCTCCTCCTCCTCATGCAACAAGTACTTAGTGATAATCTACGTATACCCCACGTGGGTAATGTTTTTTACTTGTACTCCTTATCTCTACCTATTGTAATAACTGCAAAATGTACTGTGAGGTCCCCATCATGGCCTCTTTCAGCGTTTATGATACAGACCCCTTGGGTAATTTTTGGAAAACTTTGCAAATTGTGCAATGGTGAAACTTGTACTTCATATCTCTAGCAATGATAATAACTGCAAAATGTATTGTGAGGTCCCCATCACTGTCTCTTTCAACGTGTAGGATACAGATCCCTTAGGTAATTTTTGGAAACCTTTGTACATTGTGCAATGGTGAAACTTGTACTCCCTATATCTAACTATGATAAAAACTGCATAATGTATTGTGAGGTCCCCATCACAGTCTCTTTACAGACCCCTTGGGGTAATTTTTGGAAACCTTTGTACATTGTGTAATTTTCAAATTTCTACTCTCAATCTCAATATATTCTATTATTTTATATATTTTTTGTTTTGCTCTTCTCATGGTCTCTTTAAGCATGTATTTGGT
This sequence comes from Oophaga sylvatica, assembly GCA_033576555.1. Taxonomy (NCBI): domain Eukaryota; kingdom Metazoa; phylum Chordata; class Amphibia; order Anura; family Dendrobatidae; genus Oophaga; species Oophaga sylvatica. Next base: position 108,645,725 of record JARQOD010000002.1, read on the forward strand.
AGCCTGATGTTGATTTTTGGGTCTGCACTTGGACATTTTGGAACATCAATGCTTTAAAATTATCCACACAATTCTTTAGGTTTCAGCCTTACACAGAATAATAATATGAGTAATGAAACATGCTCTATATATATGCTACTAGTTCGAAAATCTTACCAACACATCCCTTTATAAAAGGAAATTCGACATAATACCTCTGTTAGCATGCGCCATATACTGCTCATATACACAGCACCCCAGTAGGTGGGCAAAATGCTTAGGTACAAAATATGTGTCTGACGGTGAAACCACTGGCCCTTCCCCTGTCTTATGGCCTTCCCTATCTGCTGTCCAGAAAGGATGCTTTCATACCTCCTGCCCACAGTCTGCAGTTGCACAGACACAACAGTCAGCAACCACGTCCAGTTCATTGTCCCTGTGTAGTGTTCAGTTGTCCCTTGTCAGTATGTCTGTTCACAAATTGTTAGTTAGATAAGGCATACATATTTGTTACCTCTTTACATCGTCCGGTGCTAGACAAAGACTATTGCTGGCTTTTCCAGACACCTAATTGAGACTTGTGTCTCTTTATTAAACTGTCGCTCCCCTTAAATTTTCTAAATTTAGGTCCTAACAAAATGGTGGTGGGGTATTGCCCAGTGTGAAGGACAACCCCCGTCCTTCCACGTCACCAATGTGACGTAACTCCACAGGCACAGCTCTCCAGCGCCCCCTTTGTCTCTCAGGTCAGTAAGGGAACTGCACCTAGAGCGAATGGCCGCTGGGGAGGGTGTCCTGTTACCCACTGGGTGTTCTAAGATTCGTGATCGGAGTAAAAGCATCAGCCCAAGATTAATTTTATGGTTTAATTGCCTTAAGGGCGCACTAGATAATTACAGAAATATACAGTAAGCTATACAATGGAATTACAATGGATTTGCAGTCAGAGTAAAATACAACAATAATGGTACAAGGCTTAGAGGTATTAGCTAGAGGTCAATATTACCAGGTTGTAGGGGCATGTGGAGGCAGGGAGCTCTGCGATCCACAGGTGAAAGTCTTAGTTGCTGGACAGTCCCCCAAAACGTGTGCCACTGCTCCCTTGGCAGATCTGTCCCTTGGTCCTTAGTTCTTCATTGTCTTGGCTTCTGTGAGAATGACTCTGGTCTGCCCATAGCTCGCAGTTCTTAAACCTGCTAGGTCCCTCCCCTCGGTGTCCGAGGGTGGGATGATAATCTCCACCCTTAGCCCCCTGCAGAATTTATTCCCAATACCTAATAAAGGGGTTAACTTTCTCCAGGACGATCGGATCAGGACACGAGAGGTACCAGCGGATGCAGTATGTTTTGCCTGTCACATGGAGATCAAACCTGGCCCGATTGGGTCTCTGTGGAGAGCCAATCTCTATATCTCAGACCCCAGAGCCATCACCGACTCGGGAGTTGCACTGTCAGATGCCCGAGGTACGCAGGATCACGCAGATATTTTTTATGAGAATGTACCTACAAAGATGTGCTCATAATTCATAATCCTAGAATGGAGCCGTCATGGCTGGGAGACACAATAGATGTGTTTTCAGTGTCTAGCTGGCAGGTATAATCTAATTGAAGCCTCTAGCTTTGAAGTACTGTTTTGGCCTGGCCTACTTAGCATACTAACAGGCCTGGCTATTCACATTGAGCAGTAAATCCTGTCTTGAGTCGAATTTACTCAGCATACTAATAGACCTTTTCATTCAGAGTGGAGACCCAACCCTATTGTATTGAATATACCCACAGGCCATAGGGAATTACAGCAGTTAGCTGCTGTGAATCTGTGAATTCAGACAACATGGCGGCTGGAGCAGGCCATATCCAAGATGTTGGCTGTTCCTTCCTCACACCCAGTTTCTGTACATTTTAAGCAGGTCGAAGAGACTGGGTTAATATGCTCCAAAGACCTATTCAGGCCAAAGTCTTACACATATTGGAACATGGTAATTGCCACACTAAGGCCTTTACCTGAGCTCTGTACCACTGCCTGTCACCTGAATAATTGAGAGAATAGGTGTGCACTCGGGTCATATATAGTTAAGGTGCTGGTGAATTTGGACCGTAGAGGTACCAACATAAACTAGAGAAGTCGGATTCACCGCACACACAAAAACTGAATTTGATGCAAAAATTAGTATTTTTATTCTTGTGCCCACAAACGAAAAGAAGGTGTGCCACGATAATAAACAAATTGCAGATACACTTTTTTTATATGAATACCCATACAATTACAGATACCCGACGTTTCGATCCTCCCGGAAAGTAATTGCCTAAGGCTGTGGCACGTAGAAAGAATGCATTCTTTCTACGTGCCACAGCCTTAGGCAATTACTTTCAGGCGCATTGATTTTGTGGCCCCAACGTGTGCCCTTATTCTTGCTATACCTACTACTAAGTACCCCATGATTAAGATCCGGGAGGATCGAAACGGCGGGTATCTGTAATTGTATGGGTATTCATATAAAAAAAGTGTATCTGCAATTTGTTTATGATCGTGGCACACCTTTTCGTTTGTGGGCACAAGAATAAAAATACTAATTTTTGCATCAAATTCAGTTTTTGTGTGTGCAGTGAATCCGACTTCTCTTGTCACCTGAATAATACACTCCTCAGACCTCGACACTCTCTAGGACATATCCTGTAATTACTCCATTGTTGCTCAAAACCATGCAAAAGATACATTCTGCCTTGGCACTCCTGTCTCTTTCCCTTGAGGAAGATGCTTCCAAGTAAAACGAGGCTTGTACATGTTCCTGACATGGGTTTCAGGTCTGACAGACTGACCATAATGCAGGCCCTCGCTTGAATACACTAGAATAATACTTTTGGTGTCTGGTAGAATCCAGTTTACTGACATTGATCATACAGCTCCCCAACTCCTGTGTTATATTCACCTTATAGCGGTTTTACACGCTATGACAGTGGCTCCACTGTGATCCGGTGACCAAAATGAACTGTGGAGCTCACAAAATTCATGTTTCATGGCACATGCTGTCCCTCTGAAAATGTGAAGCGAGGGTTGCATAATGACATGGCGGTGGACATGGTGGACATGGTGGTGGTGGCGAGCAAAGCCAAAAATTCAAATCGGCATGTTTTAGCTGGCAATGTATACTGATGGGGAATATGTATTCCACTTTCTATCTAACAATTTGGAATGAGGGAGGGACCTCCCAAATATAGAAGTGAGAGATCTCCCAAATGTATGATACAGGGCCACCTGAGGGCCCTTACCAAACTCAGGTTTCACAGCACCTGCTGGCCCTCTGAAAATGTCAAGCGAGGGCCGCATAATGACATGGTGGTGGTGGTGTGTGAAGCCCAAAATTCAAATGGGCATGTTTTAGCTGGCATTGTAAAATGATTGGGAATATGTATTCCACGATCTAGCTAACAATTT
>JARQOD010000002.1:108649235-108714730 GCA_033576555.1 Oophaga sylvatica
GTCCGCGTGGCTGGCACCCGGGTTTTTTGGCCCAAAAGATTGGGAGCGGCCTTTTGGTGGCCATTTTGTCCGTGACTCGGGGATTTGTCAGTCCTGGGGACTTGCTCTCGCCCAACCCCTTGCTCCGCTCTAGGGTTTTTTGTTAATGCCATTACCTGCCCCCAAGGGCAGGACCCATTTTCCTAGGTTTTTTATTCCGACCTCCCTTTCCAAAAAAACCGTTACTGGTAATCTTGATAGGTTTTCCAAGATGAACATTTGCCCCATTACCTAAGTTACCTTCCTCCTCCGAGTTGGTGCCTTTTTCCTTCAGCACTGGTTCGGTTACATAAAAATTCCGGAACTGGCTGACAGAGGACCCCATTTTTTCCAATTTTGGGGATTTTTTTGTTCTTATTGGGTTAATTATCTTTCTCCTCGCTTTCATCCTCAGACCAAGGACAAACCGAGAAACTAACCAGCCTTGGAGACTTATTTGAGATGTTTTGTGTCGCTGACAAGATGACGGGTCCTTTTTTCCTTTGGCGGTTTTGCCTTAAAATAGGGCTGCTCGCCCCCTTAGTCTCCATTTTCAATTCTTTTTTAAAACCCTCTTTTTTCTTTGGACAGGCGAGGCTTCGTCTGCCGGTGTTGACTCTTTGTGAGCGAATGCACAGATTTGGGCCCCGGTAGGGGAAGGTGTCTCTCTCTCAAAAAAGGGGCCAGCGGTTTCCCAACCGGGGCATGGGCTACCTCAGTTTAAAGGGGGGATTGGGGTTTGGTTGTCCTCAAAAATACCCCTATGAGGTTCATCTCAAAGGGTTTTAAGTTGGTTCTTGGGCCTTATAAACAGGGATTTTAAAACCCTTTTCCCCTCCTTTTGCTTTTTCCCGGGGACTTTTTATGATCAAACGGTTCCACAAGCCTTATTGAAGGGTTTTTGTCGAGCCAGTTTTTCCAAGGCGTGCCTCCACCCTTTTTTGGTTGGGGGCAACTGGAGTATGGTTGAAAAAAAAAAAATTGGATACGTTTTTTCTAACGGAAACCCAGTATTTGTTGTGGAAGGTTTGGGGGAAGGGGACAATTCTTGGGGTTTGTTTTGGACACCCCTCGGGAGACGATCCGTGCCACACCGACCATCCTGACGGGGTTCCCAAAAATGAGGGTTTGTGCTCCCCTAAAGGGGGGGGGACTGTTGTGAATGTGGTAAGATGGTTTCTGACAAGGCCCCTCGGTGGTTACAGACAGTCGAACCTTCCACGAAAAAGGCAATCTGGATCACCTGCTATAAAGGGGTTCCCCCCCTGTGGTTCCCGGGGGAAAACAATTGTTTGTCTCAATTGGGTTTTTTTGGGTTCTTTTTGGAATTTCTGAGTCTTCCCCGGGCGCTTTCAATGATTTTGTGCTTTTTTTTTTGCTTGTTTTTTCATATTTTTTGCACTTTGGAGTTCACCGGGCCCTCCTGGGGCCGTGCCCTCTCATTTATCTGTAGCTACGTTATTTGTTCATTTTTTTTTTCCATTTTTCAGGGCTCAATTGCCGGCTTTTGTGAAATTAAAACCCCCCACAAAAAACTTGTTGCAAATTAAACCAGGATTTCATGTAGTTTGATAAGGTTTTCATAACAAAGACATGAGTGTTGGGTTTAAAAAAATTTTATACATGTGGGGTTAAATTTTAAAGGGTAATTTCCTTGAAAAAAAAAAGTGAAAGGATAATTTTTGGAACTAATTAATTTTTTTCCCGGTAATCATTCACTTCATTGCCGGGGGTCCCTCTGATCACGAGCGGGGTTCCCCGTGCCTGAACGATTGCCGGGAAGAAATCAAAATTTAAACTTCCCACACTAAAAACCCAATACTCCCTCCTTTGGCTGGGAGAGGAACTCAATCATTAGGGGGTTACAGCGAGCTGAGAGCATTACTGTGCTGCTAAAAGTAAGCCTTTAACCCCTTTTGAAGGGTTACATGTGGGACCTGACAGAGCACCGGATAGGTAAAAAATTTTCTTTATTATTTTATTTTATTCAGGAAACAAGGGGTTTTTGCACGGATTACCTGTAAAAAAAATGGGGAAAAACTGGGATTATTTTTTTAAAATTATTTTTTATTAAAGTGTGGGTTTTTTTTTTTTTTCAAAAAATAATTTTAAAAATTTTGAGTTGTCTAATTGACAATCTCAATTTTAACCTGGGTTAGTCCCTTTTAATAGCAAGGTGGCTTTAAAAAACCCTTATTAACCCCTTAGCCCCGCTACAGGGCAAGGAATAGAGGCTAAGGCCCCAAATTTTTCATCTAATTTTAGATTTGCTTTTCTGGGGGCGGGGCAGATTTAGACCAGGGGGGCACAAAAAAAAGCACCCTCCCAGGCTATTATCTCCCCCCCCTGGTTTGTCTGTCCCGGGTTTAGAAAATAGGGGGACCCACGCATTTTTTTTAAGAAATTTTCACCTTTAATTAACCCCACATGTAGAAATTTTCACACATACACCAGTCATTGTTTGAAAACCATATATCAAAAATACATGAAAACATGGTTAACTGATTAAAAACCCTGTTTCTTTCATGTCGGGGCGGGGAAATTTTCCAAAAGCCCAATTTAAAAATTTGGGGCTTTACCTATGTAGAAGTCTGAACAAAATATATTTTATTAATATAGTCTCAATGACTATTATAATGTTATTCTATTGTACTACCTATTCTTTCTTTTGGATTTGAAAACTATTCATTTGATCCATAATGCGGGTTTTTTACCACCGCAAAATCCGCTAGTCGATATCAATCGGATGTAAAAATACGCCAGATGCGACAAAAACGCATCACCCCGGTAATTTTTCAGACGGTCAAGTTTAGGGGAAATTTTGGGTAAAACGTCCCACAAAACGGGCCGATTTTTTAGACTTTTTGGGGTACCCCGCCTTGAGGAAAAATATAAGGAAAACCCCCATTTTGTTTATCACCCATGCGTTTTTTGGTTACACACACGGTAAAAACCACCTTACGGGCTTTGGGGTTTTTGGTAAATTGGGAGGTTGCGTTTCTGATTTTTCCCCCTAAGCCAAGATGAGGCCCGAAAAAGCACCCACGGTTAGAGAATAGCATATTTGGTTATATTAATTCACTAATTTGTTTTTAAAGGATTTGTCCGTGGGAAGTTATTGGTGAGCAATGGGGCATAAGATTCATCTTTCTTAATACCCAAAAAAAGAAACACAAGAGATTTGGTCTAAACCAGTCTTTTCAAATTTGTAAGGACCAGTTTAAAAAAAAACTAGATCTGTTAAAAATGGTGCACATTTGGGTTTTCCCTTTTTTTAAATTTTTTTTTTAATTTTTTTGGGGGAATCTTTTTTAACTAAGATGTCACTTACCTTTAAAATGTCCTTTCCTTTTACTTAGTAATTAAAAAAAAATTTGCCAGTTCTTTTTTTGGCTGAAAAAAATTTTGTAAAGTTTTTTTTTTGACCAAACCCCCAAAAACAGAGGGTTTAACGAAAGTTTGGGAAACCTGTCTGTCACGGGGAACATTTTCCTCAGCGCCTCCCCACTCACCGGGGGTTTTCCCCCGCAGCCCCCCGCTGAACTTGTTCTTTTTCCTCGGTCCCCCTTTTTGCTGCGCATGGGAACCCTCCCTTGGGTTTTTGTTCTAAAATTTTGTTTCCCCGGCCGATTTTTCCCCGGAGGCCCTTTTTTTGGGGCGGCCACCTACCACTTCTGCTAAAAAGTTTTTTGCTCGGGCCATGGCATCATCTTTTTTATTCACTTCCCGTTAAAAACCCCCCTCTTTCCTTCCTCCCTGACCTCAACACGCTGCCTCTTTTTTGTTTTCTGTACGTGCTCCTGCCCTACCTCGACCCACCCGGGGGGCTGCCTGGAGGGGTACCGGCGACTACCTTGCAAACCCAAACTCACCCAGAGACTCAATGAACACCATTAATCATTTTTCCCAAACCCCCCGACGGAAGCCCCCATTCGCAGGGGGCACTTTAAAACCCGTCCTTCATTTGCTTTACCGTGCGTAAATTTTTTGTATTTTCTCATCCCAAACAATCTAAAAAAAGAAAAACACTGCGTAACAAAGCCTAAGAAAATAATTCAGATTAGCCTTTTTTTTTAGTTGATCCAGGAAAAACAAAACAAAAACCCAAACAATGTTTTTCCCCTTTTTCCTTTTATTTTTGGGGTAAAAAAAATTACAAACCTTCATGTTTTTGACTGTGAAGATCTACAGGCCAGACACAGATCACACAGTGCCACAGACCCCCGAGAATCTGCCTCCAGAGCTCATCTTAAGGCGGATCCACGGCCCGATTTCTCCATGTGAGAGAACGGGGCAATTATCTAAGGTTCAAACTCTGTCAAGCGTCAATACCAAGTGCTATACTGTGTGTCTGCTGAGTGTCATCTCACATGGAGCACGGTGAAGAGAAGAAAGAAACTTAATTTCTCCATCTCCCATTTCTTTGGGGCTGTCATAGAATCATAAAAGAGATTTGGAAAGGGGCCTCCTGGCATCTGGTCCAACCCCCTGCTCAAAGCAGGATTCACTAAATCATCCCAGACAGATGTTTGTCCACCTCTGTTTGAAGAAAGTCCATTGAAGGTCCCTGTCCCTGGAGCAATTCTCAGGATTGGTTTTCTGGGGCCCTTTGACAGCGTCTCCGCTATGGGAAAACCTTAACCTCGCCTCCTGACTTTTCCACAAGCAAAATTTCAGCGGCTCTCTGTCTTGCCATAGCTTTATGAGGTTGACATGGAAAATCTATTGGTTTCTGTCTTCCTGGCGTGAATCTTATTTTTACCTCACCAAGCTTCCCACCACTTCATACAGCCCTTTCCATTTGGCCAAGACTAGCTCTCCAATAGGAATTAGCAAGGACTTTTGGGCTCCCGATTGAACTGCCTCACCTGGCTGACCCGTTTGTAGACCCTGGCCTACCTTCTTGTCCTGGAAGAATTCCTTTCATGATGGGCATCACTTTCGCAATCCTCTCTGCATCAAAGCCACGGCTCAATGACGTTTTGTGGGGCGTGACTTCGGCTTTTCCCCGTTTCCTTGGGTATATCCAGGAGCCTTGCGGATGTCGGCCATACAAAAGTTCGAAGTTTGAGAACCCTGTAGAGGCCTTGGAACCCATGATAGAGAACAGCAGATACGGTGAGAGACAGTCCCATTCTCTACCATTTTCTCTGTGGTTTCCTCACCAGCTCTTCAGTGTTTTATTAAAGCTCTCGCAAGGCACTGTCAGAGGATGGTACCCTGAATCCTCAACTGGGAGATTTCAGGACCTTGCCTAACTCCCTCATCACCTTGTAAACCTGTCGGAAAACACATGGACCAATTTTTGGGGGTATACTCTTCGCGAGGAGTTTTCTCAGGAAATGCCTCAGGATGCGTGTGGCTAGTCCAGGATGACCAATTTTATACTGATGCCCACAGCCGATTTAACCAGGGGACCGACCAAGTCCATAGCAATTCTCTCGAACGGCACTTCAATATTGGGCAATGGGCCCAGAGGACTCCGAAATGAAGGTGGGGGTTAACTGACATATGGGAACCTCAACAGTTTACTATTTCAACAGGCCAATAGAACCCCCGCACAATCCGTTCCTGCGTTTTTTTCCTCTCCCAGATGTCCCCCCAAGATGTGTGAATGGCCATCCAACACCTTCCGGCTTTTGGGGCCCAAATTATTAACTGCTCCACCACCTACTCCCTTATTTCATGACCCCAGTACAACAACTTTTCCCCCTCATCTAAAATAGGGAAACCTTGTGTCACCCCCGACTCCTGGCAACCCTATTAATGACAGTGACATTGTTAAAGGCTTTTTTCAAGTCGTCCCTATGTTGGGCAGTCCCCAAAAATTCTCACTGTCACCCCTAACTCCAGAAAGTCAGCACAGGGGACACTTCCTCCTCATCCCCCACAAGGACCAAAAGGAAACCTGTCGCCTCTGGATGTGGTGATACCTTATTAGGGTTCCTGTTTCCCTTTTGAGCCAGCAAATCAAACCTTTCCCCCCCACAGATCCCAAAATAAACAAAAGTCCCTGCCTATACTTTAGGGTGCAACAATCCCGAACACGCCGACCTCATAAAAACCATACCGGGGGCCGTTTCAATGCCACTCTGGCCTAGGTACCTTAGATCACCAAAATTAAATTTTTTTTTCCCCGGGATCATTGAAGGGGAAGGGTGGCCCTCACAAGGGTCATTAGATTCTCTGAGCAAGCTTCCGTTACCCTCACTTTTCACCTTCAGGGGAACACCTGGGGCCCCTCGCTGGTAACAGTTCCCCTTAGGCCGGATACGGTAATAAACATCGTGTCCTATGCGCGTCCATCTCTGGGGGGCCCGGGGACCCAACGGGTGCAAATGCCTGGGCTGGGGGCCCCTTCACAAAAAATATCCCCGAGAACCTTGGTACCTCCCCCCTCCCCCTTTGACCTGGCCCTTCCCCCCCTTTGGGCCTCCCCCCCCTTTTTGGACCCCCAGTATGGTTTGGCTTTTCCTAGGAAACCTTAAACCCCCGATCTCTCGACCAACCGACCAATTCAGGGCTTTCCCGGGGGTCCCCCTGTAAACCCAAGTCTGAAACCACCGACAGGGGGGGCAAAAACCGTCCTCCCCACCCATCTACCATCTGCGACGTAGAGGATTCAGGCTGCATCCATTTTTGAAATGGGTCAAACATTTGGGGTGGGGGGTTTTTGTCCCGGATACCCCAACGTGAACCTCTGTCCCTGGAGTCTTTTTTTCCCCCCCCAATGGCAAGAATCCATTTATTTCCCAAAACTTTTGGCCCGCAAAGCAAATCTATAGCTTTCGGGTTTTCCCCCACAAGTTGAGCCAGTACCTCTGCCCACTGCTCGGGAGGATTTTCTCCCCTGGGCGACCCTTCAAACCCCCGTCAAAAGGCCGAACATCATCCCGGGACTTTTTCGCAAAGCCCTCTTACCACCTTCCGACCTGGGGTTGGACCTCCCTGCCCTGGATGGGGTTGCCAGAAGCTGCATCTGCCCCATTCTCCTCGGCTCTGCTGTAAAAACAGCCTGTTGGCTCTTCGCTAAACTTGACCGTGTTTCAGCAGGCCCCTACATGTTCCCCTAGTGGCTTCGGGCTTGTGACAGATTTAACCCAAGGGAAATGCATCCTTTCCCTTTACACTCACTTCCTGGGGGGAAAAGCCCCCACATTCTACACAAATTGAGGGTTTTCCCTCGGGTGTGGGGGAAGGAAAACAGAGCTTTTTCCCTTAAAAAGTTTATGGGATTTATTGCCATAAACCCAGAAGCAAAACAGAAAAAAACACCTTTGATCAGGCAAAACACGATACAAAAGTCCTTTCAGGGCTGCTCCCTCAACCTGGGGGCAACAGGCGGGTTTGTGTCCGATCCCAGGCCCTCTGGACCAAAACACAGGAGGGGCCCTTTCCCCCCCCAAAAACACAACCATTCAAAAAACAACCCCAATTAAAAAGGCCTAAAAACCCCACCCGATGTGAGGGGGTGGGGACCAACCCGACCATCCCCCATGCTACCAAAACCCGACACATTTTCACCAAAAAAAAACCCTTTAGGCTTATGTGCACTAAAGAAGATAATCCAGGTTAAATACGGACAAACCATCTCTGGACCATACCCCCATCGCTATGCACCATTAGCCCACTACAATATAATCATATAATCGACCCATGAATAAATATTTTTTGAAAAAAAAAAAATAAAAGTACACATATTTTGGGATCGCTGCGTCGGAATGACCAACCTATAAAACTGTCTCACTAGTTATCCCTTTTTAGTGAATACCAAAAAAAATAAAAAAAAGGGGAAAAACAAGCTTTCACATCTACTGCTGAACAAAAAGTGGAGATGCAAAAAAAAAGACAAATATAAATAAAAATCGACCTCGAAAACCCATCTTTCCTCAAAAAAAACAACTGTCATACAGCTTCACAAAAGTTTAGCCAAATAATTTACGCAAACAAATTTTTTTCTGTAAAATAGTTTTTATTGTTAAAAAAGGCAAATATAAAAAAAAATGTAAAGGATTCACTTTTTCCACTGACCTGAATCAATTTTTCCACACACGGAACAATATTTCCTGAATGCTGTTTTTTTTTCATTTTGTCTACCAAAAATCAAAAAAAACAAAAAAAAAATGTCATGTGTCTGAAAAAAGGACCAAAACCACGCACCACAACTCCACAAAAAAACAACCCTCACATGACCGTGGGCGGGAAAATGGAAAAATTTAAGGGACAACAAGGGAAGCAAAAACAAGTTTAGCAATAAAAACATTTTTTAAATGGTACAGAGCCAAACATAAAAAAAAACAATGTGAGTCGGTTCCGTAATCGCATTGACCCAAGAATAAATCGCCAATCACATTTATACATAACGAGGAAAAGACGTTAAAAAAAAAAAAATCTTCACCTGCGTTATTTTTCTTTCTACCTCCCCAAAAATCACAGTAACGCCATTTTTTCTTTCGCGCTGCGCTGATGCTTACACTGGGGTTTCTGATAAAACCTGAAAAACTATTCAGATGGAACCCAGCGGAAGTTCTCAAAAAAGGGGCAGAGGAGGAATTTTGGGGACGCCAGGACCTGTGATCGCAGGTCCTTTTTTAAGATTAAAAAAAAGTCCGGGGGCCACCTTTTTTGCACTTTCTAAAAAAGGGAAAACCGCTGCAGAGCCAAAGGATCCTTTAACTTCAACCCCAAAATTGGGGCAAGACCCAGGGTTTCATCAATCACGTCACTCAGAGATTAAAGGGGGAAACCCGATTTATGCTCAGGGTAGAACACCGAAAAAAATGTTTCCCAAACATGAAAATGTTACTAAAAAAAAGTTTCAACTCGACCACAAAAAAAGCAAGTCCCCGTTGGGGTCCTCCTTAACTAAATAGGGGGCTTCCCGTTACGGTACACAAGGTTTGGAAAAGCTAAAGCCCTCATCCCAATTCAGCAAATTTGCGTTCCCAAACCAAAAATGCCCCCTCCCTTCGACCCACAGTTTCCCAAAACCCCAAAAAAACCCACATTTGGCATTTCTGAAGAAGAGACCTGCCTAATTTGGGGGTGAACTCAGAACACAGGCGGAAAAAACAGGGACGCACATACTGGTCAGGGGCGTACCCAAACAAAACTAGGGGGCAAGCCAATGCCATCTTACAGTAAAAAAACACTGTATTTTTACCCGCAATTGGGGGGAGCTAGAACTTTGTAATTGTATAATACACATGAGCGACACTACACTTAAAACCAATATATACGGGCAGTCGCCTCATTCAGGGGGTTTTCAGCAATCCGGGTGGTGCACCTCGCATGATTATACGCCCCGCTGCTACCCTTTTATAAAATACGAAAATTATCTTTTTTTAAAGTATTAAAGCTCAAAAGAAAAAAAACCCCCCCCTACCTCCCCTGTCCCCCCCCCACCCCAACACCCTTGTCTCAAAACCCCCCCTTATTTTCGCCCACTCCCCAAAAATCCCCCATCCTCTCCAGCACCCCCCATGCTCGTTCCCCCTCCCCCTTTCACCCCCACAATACCCCCACTCCAAGAAACCCCGGCCCTACCCACAATCCCCCATCCTCTTCATTAACCCCAGGCCCTTTCCCACCCTCCCTCACAATCCCACCTCCACATAAACCCCTTGCGCCACCCCCAAATTTCCCCCCACCCCCAAATTCCCAACCAGCCCCCTTTACCCCCCCCCACAATACCCCACCTCCACATCCTCTCGTGCCCTTTCCCCCCCCCACTTCACCCCCACAATCCCCCCCTTTCTCATTTTAACCCCCCCCCATCCCTACCCCCCAAAAACCCCCTCCTCTCACTTAACCCCCCCATGCCCTACCCCCAAATCCCCCTACCTTACTTCACCCCGGGGCCCTGTACCCCCCCCCCACAATCCCCCCCACCCCTCACATTCCCCCCCATGCCCTAGCCCCAAATCCCCCACCCTTACTTCCCCCATGCCCGACCCCTCCCCACAACCCCCCCATCCTCCACTTTAAACCCCCCATGCCCTACCCCCCAATACCCATCCCCCAATTCCCCCACATGCCCATGCCCGCTGCCAAATGTTTAAAATAAATTCCACCACTCTTACCATGAAGCTTGGGGGCATGACTGAGGCGGAGCAGGAAATGTCCAGGTTCACACAGAGGGCACGCCCCGTTGGCTGAAAACCAAGCCTGCACACAAAAAAACAACACTGCGCCCAGGAAAAAGAACTCCCTGAGAACACAGCTCGTCACGTACACACAGACGGCACACAACCGGGGCAGGGGGACCGGCATTGTGCGTTCTCCACCCTTTCATGGGCCCCCGCTTAGGGGGGGGCACCTCCCCCCCCTTTTCCCCACGGTGGTTACGCCCAAAAGTCACAAAGCACGGGTCCAAAAGGCATTTGAATTTTCCTGCAAATCTTGCTGCTTGTTGCGGAAAACACCCGAAATAAAATCTTTTCTACACGGAATAAATTCCAAAAGGATAAAATTTTTCCCAAAAAGGGTAAATTTGGGGGGGGGCTACTTGAGGAGCCAAAACTTTTCTGGAAAATCTGGCTCCGAGGTAAAAAGCTCCGCCCCCCCCCCAAATCCTCCGGGGGCTAACAGTACTGACCCCATAAGGGAATGTCCTTCAGTAAAATTGTGGACAAATTATGTGCCTATTTTCCAAAAATTTTTGAAAATGAAAAACGGGGGGGAAAAAAAAAAATTTTTAAAGGAAAAAAAAATTCTTTTTTTTTTTACCCCCAAGGGGAAAAAATTTTTGACCAGTTGGGTCAATAGATCACTGCACCAGTAATGAATTTATTGAGAAGTGTATTTGAAAAATGGAGTTTCTTATGGTTTTTTTTCGGCAACTCGGGCTCTCCCAGTGGGTCAGGCCCTGCAAACCATAACATAAAATCGCACTAGTAGGGGGGGCCCCTTTCCCTTTTTTGATTTTTTCACGTCCTAAAAAAATTTTCCCGACTACGTGTATTGGCCACTAAAAAAGCCCATTTGTTGAAAAAAATTCCTTTTTTCCCTTAGAAAAATTAAAAAAAATTGGGGGTAAAACAACATTTTTTTTTGGGGAAATTAATTTATTTTTTTTTCACCCTAAAAATAAAATTGTGCCACTATGGTGTCAAAATGATCACGCCCCCAATAATTGTTTGGGGATTTGCAAATTTTTTCACATAAAGGGGGTTTTTTTGTCCGGCCCCTCAGGGGGTCTGACCAATGGACTGGCATCCCAACCTTCCAAAAAATTTTTAACCCAATATGACACTTTTCCCCCTTTTGGGTTTTTTTCACTGTCCCCCAAAAGTAGTATTTCCCCAAAAAAAGGGGGCTGCCACTCGGAAAAAATGCACAACAAATTTATGGGAATTTTCTCCTTTTCCCTTGCGAAAAAAAAAAATGGGCTAAAATAACATTTTTTTGGGAAAAGTTTTTTTTATTTTCACGGCTCAACTTTTTAAAAATTCCCCCGGGAAACCCGGGGGGCCAAGGGGCCACCACACTCTAAAAACATTCCTTACGGTCTATTTCCAAAATGGGGGTCATTTTTGGGGGGTTTTTTTTATTATCTAACTTTCAACAAATGCACACGGGCCCCCACTGACATCATGGCAAAAGTTTTGAGTGACCAAATTTAATTTTCACTGATCTCGCCCCGGTTTTTATGTTGTTTAACAATTTTTTTATCACAGACAGAAAAAAATTTGAAACATAAGTAAAAAAAACTTATTTTGACTTTAAATGTTTTATCAGCAATCAATTTTGCAGTTTTTTCCCCTTTTTTCTTCAGACCCGAATTTCCCCGGCATGCCTAAAAAATTTCGGAAAAACCTACTGATAGCACCATTCTTCAAACAATGTTTCTTTTGTCAGAATTTTGGGTTTTTTTTTGCCACCCTTTTGATGATTGACCACAATTCTCAGGGGATAAATCGGGGTTTCCAGCCATGGACCCAAAACTTATGTTTGTTCCCTAGCCTTTTTACCCTTTTTATAAAGGGTCTCCATCATCGGAAAAGGCTTTTTTTGATCCCAACCCGCTCTTGAGGGGGGAGAATTGCCTTGGGGAAAACCTGGTCCATTTTTTTTCATGCGGGTTTTTTGGGCAAGACGTGAAGACCGATCCCTGGCTGAAAGAACCCCCACACAAATGGTTCAGGATGTTAACAGTTTGCATGAGCAAGACGGGTAGCGTCACTTTGTTTTCTCCGAAGAGGCTTTTCCTGTTTCCCCAAACATCAAAAGGGATTAAAAGAGAAAAAAATTTACCCCAGTCCTCACATCCACTGCCTGTTTTTTTGCAATTCAGCGCCATGTTTTTTTTTCGGAGAGAATGGCTTTTGCCCCCCTCCAAACCCAGGCCTTCTCCAAGAGTCCCCCCTCACATGCGTCAGATCACTACCCCACCTGCTGCATTCCTGACAACCCGCACTGTGACCCATCCCGCCTGAAACCCTTTTTAAGAATGGTCCTGGCGCTTGCGGTCTTTTTTGGGCGCTCGGAGCCTTTTTGGCAACATGGAACCTCTCCCTGAATTTTTTTGAGATCGATAGATTTTGACTGGGCAATTTTCTAGCTGGAACCTTCCCGTTAGGGCCATTTTGGCATTGCAAGAGACTGCACTTTTCTTTGGAAAAAACCATTTCAAAGAAAACAAGATCCAAGCCCCCCCCTTTTTTTAAATGCCTGGTGTCATTTTTTATTAATCTGACAGATTGATCCCCACCAGTCCCAAAACACCCCCACCCGTGTTAAAGGAGCAATCACAAAAAAAGGTTTCGGGGGCCCTTTTAAGGGGGGGCTGCAATATTTGAAATGTGTTTTGGGAAAAAGTTCATTTTCTAGCCAAATTTTGACTTTGCAAGTAATTGCTGTAAGCTGATAAATCTTTAAAAAATTTTGGAGTATAGAAATTTTCCATTTTAAAAAAATGAAGCGAGACTTTTTAAAAATTAATATTTGTGTCATCTCAAAACTTTTTCCAGACGAAAATATTTTTGGCTTCTCCCGGCATTTTTTTGTTTTTTTCGATCATCCCCGATGTTTTTTGGAAGGCTATTCAATTTTTAGGGCCTTACATGTTTTTCACAACAGGAAAACTTTTGACACATAAATGGGTGGGCATTGGACTACCCTGGGAAAAGTGTGTCCCCCAACAGGACACATTGGGGGGGTTTTTTGGGAAAGGAATCAAAATAAACCCCGGCGGCACCAAACAAATATCGGAGTCCTCTTTTTCATGACATGGGCGGCCCTTTCCCCCACCCATAACGATTGACAGTTTTCTCCTTTTGACTTTACTAAAAGGGGAAAAAAAAAGTTCTAACGGACCGAAAAAAGGGACAAGTTCATGCAGTACAATGCGATTTTCAACACAAAAATTTACACCAGTGCAGTGCGGCTACCATTGCATGCATTTAACATGGTTTTTGGAAGGGTTTTTGAGAAGTTCGAGAAGGGGCTCCCCGGTGGTTACAAGGGACTAGTGGGGATGTGAGAGGGGGAATCATGTTACTGATTGGTCTTTAAAGGGGAGTCATTTCCCATCGGGTTTCCCGGGTGAAATTGTTCTGGTCTGAATCCTTCTTTCCTTTTCCCTTGACCTCTGTCGGTCTGCATCTCCTGCATCAATAAACAATTTCTTTTTTTTTTTTTTGGGGCTATATTTTTGCATTTTGTCCCCTTCTGGGGGCCTTCAGGCCCCCCCCGGGGGCTTCTGCCCTCCAGTTTAGTCACCACGTTTTTGTACTTTTGCTTTTTCCCAGTTTTTCAGGGCTGCTGTTTTGTTTTTGTTCCCCCAAGACAATTTAGGTGGAAGGGGTTGGTACTCAGGTTTTTTAAAATTTTAGAAATTGGGTTTTTTCGGGTTTTTTCTGAGATTAAAAAGCCCCTTTTCCTACCTTTCTATTTAGAATTTGGGCCCCAGCATTGCTCAAAAAAATTTTTTTTCTGTGCAGTTTTCCCTTTCTAACCCCCTTTTACATGTTTGGGGGCTTTCTATTATTTTGGGGGGTTCTGCCCCGGGGGGCAGATATTTTTCCTATTTCTATCTTTTTGGTGTAGTTAGTTTCTCAGCGTGAAAAGGCTCGGGGACCAACGTGGAACGCTCCCAGCTCCCTAGTTCGGGGTTGGTCAGGTACTAAAATCTCTAGTTCCCAAAACTGCTCTGGTGTTTTCCCTTTTTTTACCTGCACCCTCACTACCGTAACAAAACAAACCCGGCCATAAAATTGTAGGTACCCCAAAGAAGGGAAAAAAATTTTGAAGAAGAAAAGTTGCAGAATTTTTTTCTTTTTTTTTTGCAATTTTTTTTTTTTTTTTTTTTTTTTTTCCTCATTTGGGGTCTGGGGGGATCTTTCCCCCAAAGGGGAGTTTGCACAGTTGTCGGCCGTGGGACATTTTGCCACTGAGGTCGATTTTGCTGCATATCTTCTAGGTGCCGTTTGGGAACCTGGGCCCCCCCTGCCAAATTGTTTTTAGGGGATCGAGCTAATTTCAGAATTTCAAAATAATTGTAAATTGTTTTCTTGCCTTAAAACCCAAAAGTCCTCAGGAAACGCGCGCACAGGTTCAAAATTTCATCTTCTCCTGCGCGGGGATCCTCAGGATTGGGCTTTTTCCCTGATACCTGGGGATCCGTTTTGATGATGTTGATGGTTTTTTCAGGTTTTTGGGGTTATTGTACGATGAGCTAAGTCACTATCAAGCTAAAAAGCCTGTTGGCATTAAATCAGGGGTTTTATGAGGCTAGTTATACTGTCGAGATTCCGTAGGTGGGCAGTCCTGACCAAATGGAATGACACCTTTGGCGGCCCTTTTTCCCGGAAGGGTCTGTCGGATAAAGAAAAGGATGTTATGGTGATTCCCTGTCCCCTCTGCTCAATGATTCTATGTCATTAGCGATTCAAATACAGACTTTGCATGAGCGGAGAAGTAGCGTGGGTGGTGTTGCCTTGTGAGCCCTGCTGAGCCCATTTCAGTGTGATGGATTTGTCTGGGGGACAGCGTCATTGAGTTTTCGAAAGCGCAATGGTTATTTTCTACTGTGGTGAGCCTCCATGCTATTTTAGTCTGCCCTAAGCGGGAAGACTTTTTTCAGCTCATTTGTCTGGGTAGTTCAGACTAAGTTTTTTTAACTGTCACCTATACTCCTTCCACATTTTCTCTCAGGCTTTCTTATTCTGGAGCGAAACCTGATGGATTAAGATTTTGCAAAACTTGTGGGTTTCCCTTGATACCCCCACAAAATTCTATTCCCCTACTGGGGATCGATTCTACCCTTTGGGTGAGAATAAACCCCCGTTTTCTACTCAGGTGATAATGAGGTTGAACCTGATCACCAGGATGCTGCAAATTTTTGGTTTAATAATCGCATGACAAATAGTGGGGGGGTTTTCCTTGGTTACGTCTCATAATCCTGTTTTGGATTAAATCTGTGTCTGTGACCAGTTGGGCGGCCAATGTGTTAAACCAACACTCCTGTTTTTTTCTGCCCCCCCAAGGGTGAGGAGTTCCTGACTTTTTTTTTTGATTTTTCTGAGTGTTTAGCGAAAGTAAATCTGCCCTTGCCTCCCCATAGGAGCTAACTGCCTATTGAATTATTCCAGTAGTAAAAAATTTCCCCAAAGGCGCCTTTTTAAACTTGTCCCGTACCGAACATGACCTATGGGGGTCTTAAATCAAGGAATCATTGGGAGAAGGTCATACAGACCATCCCTTACCCTTAGGGCCGTTTTTTTTTGTGGCCAAAAAAGATGGTTCATTAAGGCCGTGTATTGATTATCGCTCTTGAACAATATTCGTGAAATACAATAACCCCCTTTTCCCTTGATTTCTGACCTGTTTTCCAGGTGAAAAAAAACGCTACTTGGTTTTCCAAGCTTTTACCTCAGGGGGCGTATAACCTTATTCGCATTAAACGGGGATGATGGAAACGGCATTTAACACCCGGGGCATTGGTACTTTGGATGCCCTTTGGGCTCACAAGCCCTTCCGCCCTTTCCGTCCTTCAGAATGACATTTTCAGGGATTTTGTGGACAAAGTTTCTGATTGTTTATTTGGATGAAAACTTGATTTTTTCTAATGACTGGGACTCTCATGTGAAACATGTTCGAACTGTATTCCAGATTTTGAGAGAGAATGCTCTGTATGTGAAGGGATCAAAGTGTCTTTTTGGCGTACAGAAGATCTAATTTCTGGGATTCATTTTGTCCCCATCTGTTATTGAAATGGACCCGGTCAAGGTTCAGGCCATCTGTGATTGGGTCCAACCTACTTCATTAAAGGCTCTTCAGAGATTTTTGGGTTTTGCCAATTTTTATCGTAAATTTATTGGTAATTTCTCGGTTATTGTTAAACCATTAACTGATTTGACCAGAAAGGGTTCTGATGTGGTGAATTGGCCTCCTGAGGCAGTCTCTGCGTTTCAGGAACTTAAGCAGAGATTCACTTCTGCTCCTGTTCTACGGCAGCCTGATGTTTCTCTGCCATTTCAGGTGGAGGTTGATGCCTCTGAAATTGGGGCAGGTGCCGTTTTGTCCCAAAAAGATCCAGAGACCTCTAAAAGTAACCCTTGTGCCTTTTTCTCTCGAAAATTTTCTCCTACTGAACGTAATTATGACGTGGGTAATCGGGAGTTATTGGCCATGAAGTGGGCTTTTGAAGAGTGGAGACATTGGCTGGAGGGAGCCAAACATCAGGTGGTGGTCCTTACGGACCATAAGAATCTGGTCTATCTGGAATCTGCCAAGCGACTCAATCCTAGACAGGCCAGGTGGGCCTTGTTTTTCACACGTTTTAATTTTGTGGTTTCCTTTCTTCCTGGCACTAAGAATGTTAAGGCAGATGCCCTCTCGAGGAGTTTCCTTGCGGACTCTCCTGAGCTATCTGATCCCTCTGTTATTTTGAAGGAGGGTGTAGTTCTTTCCGCCATCTCGCCCAATTTGAGACTTGCTCTGGAGGGGTGTCAGGAGGATAGGCCCGAGCGCTGCCCTGTTGGAAAATTGTTTGTCCCGGACCAATGGAAAAAGAGTGTGATGTCTGAGATTCATTGTTCCGCATTGGCTGGGCATCCCGGAATTTTTGGTACCAGAGACTTGGTTAGTCGGTCCTTTTGGTGGCCTACCTTGTCTCGCAATGTCAGGGAATTTGTGCAGTCCTGCGGGACTTGCTCTCGCTCCAAGCCTTGCTCTCGCTCTAGTGGTTTGTTGATGCCATTGCCTGTGCCCAAGAGACCATGGACCCATATCTCTATGGATTTCATTTCCGATCTTCCTGTTTCTCAGAGAATGACCACCATCTGGGTAATTTGTGATAGGTTTTCCAAAATGATACATCTTGTGCCATTACCTAAGTTGCCTTCCTCCTCTGAATTGGTGCCATTGTTCCTTCAGCACGTGGTTCGTTTACACGGCATTCCTGAGAACATTGTGTCTGACAGAGGAGTCCAGTTTGTTTCCAGATTTTGGAGGACTTTTTGTTCTAAACTGGGTGTTCAATTGTCTTTCTCCTCGGCATTTCATCCTCAGACCAATGGTCAAACTGAGAGAACAAACCAGACATTGGAGACTTATCTAAGATGCTTTGTGTCTGCTGATCAGGATGACTGGGTCTCTTTTTTGCCTTTGGCTGAGTTTGCTCTTAATAATAGGGCTAGCTCTGCCACTTTGATGTCTCCGTTTTTCTGTAATTCTGGATTTCACCCTCGATTTTCTTCAGGACAGACGGAGGCTTCTGTCTGTCCAGGTGTTGACTCTGTTGTTGAGCGTATGCAGCAGATTTGGGACCAGGTAGTGGAGAGGTTGTCCCTCTCTCAGGAGAAGGCCCAGCGGTTTGCTAACCGGCATAGGACTGATGGTCCTCGGTTTAAAGTGGGGGACTTGGTCTGGTTGTCCTCAAAGAATATTCCTATGAGAGTAGCATATCCTAAATTTAAGCCTAGGTTCATTGGACCTTATAAGATCATGGAGATTATTAATCCTGTTTCTTTTCGTTTGCTTCTTCCAGGGACATTTAAGATCCATAACGTGTTCCACAAGTCCTTGTTGAAGAGGTTTGTTGAGCCAGTGGTTCCTGCTGCTGTGCCTCCTGACCCTGTTTTGGTTGAGGGCAATCTGGAGTATGTGGTTGAGAAAATATTGGATTCTCGTTTTTCTAGACGAAGACTCCAGTATTTGGTTAAATGGAGAGGTTATGGTCAGGAAGACAATTCTTGGGTGTTTGCTTCGGACATCCATGCTAGGAGACTTATCCGTGCGTATCATAGAACTCATCCTGACCGACCTGGTTGCTCAAATGAGGGTTCGGTGACCCCTCCTCAAGGGGGGGGTACTGTTGTGAATGGGTTTGAGATGAGTTCTGAGCAGAGGCTCCCTCTGGTGGTTACAAGCGGTACTAGTGAGGATTGTGAGGACTGGGAATCAGGTGTTACTGATTGGTCTTTATAAGGGAGTCATTTTCCCATCAGGGTTGCCGGTGATCAATTGTTCTGGTCTGAATCCTTCTTTCCAGTTTCCCTTGTAGCCTTCTGTATCGTGTCTGCATCTCCTGCTATCAGATAAGACAATTTCTTATTTTGTGTTTTTGCTATATTTTTGCATTTTGTCCTGCACTTCTGTGGGGGCCTTCAGGGTCCCCTCCGGGGACTTCTGCCCTCTCAGTTTAGTCCAGCCACTGTGTTTTGTACTTTTGCTTTGTCCAGTTTTTTCAGTGGCTGCTGTTTTGTTTTTGTTACACCAGAGAACTAATTTAGGTGGTAGAGGTCGTGTGATCTCAGGTGATTTTGAAATTAGTAGAGTTGGTGTTTTTTCAGGGTTTTCTGAGATTGCAGTAAGTACCCTTCCTATCCTTTTCTATTTAGATAGTTTGGGCCCCAGCGTTTGCTCATACTATTTTCTTTCTGTGTCAGTATTTCCTCTTGTCTAACCGCCATTACATGTTTGGGGGCTTTCTATTATCTTTGGGGTTCTGCTCCGGGGCAGATAGCTTTCCTATTTCTATCTTTAGGTGTAGTTAGTTTCTCAGGCTGTGACGAGGCGTCTAGGACCAACGTAGGAACGCTCCACGGCTGCCTCTAGTTGCGGTGGTTAGTCAGGGTACTGCAATCTCATAGATTCCAACTGCTCTGGTGTATTTCCTTTTTTACCTGCACTCCTCAGCTACCGTAACATAACACATGAGCTTTTACATACAGCAGTTCTCTATGTCATTTACACATTGTTTTCAAAGGAAATATTTGTCAAAACATACACACATATATATATATATATATATATATATATTATATATATATATATATATATATATATATATAATATATAAAACTTCCTTCTCACCCGCCATCGGGGGTGGTCCTTGTTGTCCTTTCTCATTCTTGAGTCCTCTACCAGAGGACTGGGAGTTTGAGGGTTCTGCGCAGGATCTTAGCTGTTCCCAGCATTGTGTTTTTCTGGACAGAGAGCTCAAATGTTGCTCCTGGGGTCTGTTGTAGCCAATCTTCCAACTTAGGTGTCACTGTCCAAGAGCTCCTATCACCACTGGAATCACTGTTGCCTTCATCTTCTCCTTTGAGGCCCTGGTATTTCTCCAGCTTCTCATATTCAGATCTACCTCTCTGGCCCAGATGTAACCTCTCTGTTCTCCAAAATCCCGAAGTGTCTATCAGCCATATTCTCCTTCTTCTCCTCCTGCTTCCTCAAACTGAATGTGGACAAATCTGAACTGATCATCTTTCCCTCATCTCACAGATCTTCCTTACCTGACCTATCTATAACAATTGACGACATCACAGTTTCCCCCGTACCGGAGGTCCGCTGCCTCGGAGTAACCCTTGACTCTGCCCTGTCCTTCAAACCGCACATCCAAGCTCTCTCCACCTCCTGCCGCCTCCAGCTCAAAAATATTTCCAGAATCCGTCCCTTCCTCAACCCTCACTCTACTAAAATGCTTGTGCATGCCCTCATCATCTCCTTTCTCGACTACTGCAACATCCTTTTCTGTGGCCTCCTGCTAACACCCTCGCACCTCTCCAGCCCATCCTTAACTCTGCTGCCCGACTAATTCATCTCTCTCCTCGCTACTCCTTTGCTTCTCCCTCTGCAAATCTCTCCACTGGCTCCCACTCCCTCAGCGTATCCAATTCAAATTACTAACACTGACCTACAAGGCCATCTATAACCTGTCTCCTCCATATATCCCTGAACTAATCTCCCGATATCTTCCCTCACGTAATCTCCGATCCTCCCAAGACCTCCTTCTCTCCTCCACACTTGTTTGCTCCTCACCCAACCGCCTCCAAAACTTCTCCCGAATAGCCCCATCCTCTGGAATTCTTTGCCCCAACACGTCCGGCTATCAGCCACACTCGGATCCTTCAGTCGGAACCTGAAAACCCATCTCTTCAGGAAAGCTTACAGCCTGCAATGACCCCACTACCTCCTCACCACTACTGGAGCTATCGCCCCACCATCACTGGAGCTGCTGCAACCCCCCAACCTACTGTCTCCTTCCCCACCATCCTGTAGAATGTAAGCCCGCAAGGGCAGGGTCCTCTCTCCCCTCTATATCAGTCTGTGATTATTAGTTTGTTTACTGTAAGTGATATCTGTAATTTGTATGTAACCCCTTCTCATGTACAGCACCATGGAATCAATGGTGCTATATAAATAAATATTATTAATAATAATAATAATAATAAATATTCCTTCTTTCTGTTGTTGCTGTCACTTGGCACTGCCACATCTATTATCATTGCAGTCTTCTGATCCTTGTCTACTATGACAATGTCTGGTTGGTTAGCCAACACCTGCTTATCCGTCTGGATCTTGAATTATCACAGGATTTTAGCCCTTTCAATCTCCACCACTTTTTCTGGGCTCTTCCATCTGGACTTAGGAGGACTTAGCCCATATGCTGTGCAGATATTCCTGTATACAATTCCTGCTACTTGGTTGTGGCGTTCAGTATACGCTGTTCCTGCTTGCATTTTGCATCCTGCCACTATGTGCTGGATGGTTTCTGAGGTTTCTTTGCATAGTCTGCACCTTGGGTCTTGTCTTGCGTGGCATTTCCCTGCTTCTATGGATCTGGTACTTAGTGCTTGTACTTGTGCCGCTATGATTAGTGTCTCAGTGCTGTCTCGGAGTCCTGCTTTCTCCAGCCATTGGTAGGATTTCTCCCTGTCAACCACCTCCATTATCTATCGATGGTACATCCCATGCAGAGGCTTGTCTTGCCATGGCACTTCATGTTCCTGTTCTTCCTTCCAGATCTGTTGTTGCTGCCTTAGGCTTTCTCTCAGCATCTTATCTTTTGGTGCCATTTTTCTGATGTATTCCTGGATACTCCTTGTTTCATCCGTGATCGAGGCTTGGATACTTATCAAGCCTCGACCACCCTCCTTTCTGTTTGTATACAATCTTTGGGTGCTAGACTTAGGGTGGAGACCTCCATGCATTGTGAGGAGTTTTGTGTCTTCACATCTGCAGCTTCCATCTCTTCTTTTGGCCAGCACACTATGCCAGCAGGGTATCTGATAACTGGCAGGGCATATGTATTAATGGCACGAATCTTATTCTTCTCATTGAGCTGGGTCTTCAGGACCTGTCGTACCCTTTGATGGTATTTGGATGTTGCTGCTTTCCTTGCCTCCTCATCCTGTGGGATGCTGAGGTACTTGTAGCATGTCTGTACATCTGCTACGTGCCCTGCTGGTAATTCCACTCCATCGGTCTTGACTACCTTGCCTCTCTTTATTACCAACCAGCCGCACTTCTCCAGTCCGAAGGACTTCCTGATGTCTTCGCTGTAGATCTTTGTCAGGTGGATCAGTGAATCGATGTCTCGTTCGTTTTTCGCATACAGCTTGATGTCATCCATGTAGAGGAGGTGGCTGATTGTGCTTCCACTCTTGAACTTGTATCCATAGCCAGACTCTGTAATTATCTGACTGAGGGGGTTCAAGCCTATGCAGAACAGCAATGGGGACAGTGCATCTCCTTGGTATATGCCGCATTTGATGGATACTTGTGCTAGTTGTCTTGAGTTGACTTCTAATGTTGTTCTCCATAGCCCATTGAGTTTCTGAGGAAGGTTCTTAATTTCCTGTTGACATTGTAGAGTCAAGCATTCACAGATCCATGTGTGTGGCATTGAGTCATAGGCTTTCCTGAAGTCAATCCAGGCTGTGCTGAGATTGGTCTGTCTGGATCTTGAATCTTGAGCGACTGCCCTACCTACGAGGAGCTGGTGCTTAGAGCCTCTGGTGTCTGTCCCAATGCCTTTCTGAGCCGCATTCATGTACTGGTTCATATGGTTCTGTAGCTTGGTGGCTATGATGCCTGACAGGAGTTTCCATGTTGTTGTAAGGCAGGTTATCGGGCAGTAGTTGGATGGAACTGTTCCTTTATGAGGATCCTTCAAGATCAGCACTGTTCTACCTTGTGTTAGCCAAGCTGGGTGGTGGCCTGCTTCTAGCAGTTGGTTCATCTTCTTTGCCATGTGTTCATGTACCGCTGTTAATTTCTTCAGCCAGTAGGTGTGGATCATGTCTGTTCCAGGTGCTGTCCAGCTCTTCATGTTCTTGACCCGCTGTTAGATGTCTGCTTCTGTAATGGTGACAGGTTCTTGCTCTAGGTGGTTGCTGTGTTTCATTCTCAGATCTTTCAGCCACGTTGCACTGGTGTTGTGTGTTTTTCCTTCTCCCATATGTCCCTCCAGTATTGTTCAGTTTCTGCTATTGGTGGAGTTGCTGCCTTTGTGCTGTAACTCTGTAGTTGGGAGTACACTTTGGATGGTTCTTTGGAGAACAGGGCATTTATCTTGTTGGCCTCAGCTTCTCTAGTGTATCTCCCTAGTAGTGTTGAGCGATACGATACCGCAAGTATCGGGTATCGGCCGATATTAGCTCTATCGGCCTTTCGATACTTAGTTCCGATATTTTCGTCTTATCGGATACCGGAATCGGGATTGTCACTGTCACTGTCAGTGTCCGTCGGTCGGGTCTGTCAGGAGTCAGCGGCACTTACCTGGCAGAAGATCTCCGACGGTCAAGGGCTGGACTGCTTCATGGCCGCCATCATCTTTCCCCGGCGGTCACATGCAGTTTCTCGCGATAACTGCAGTGACTGCTGGGTAATCCCGGCCGTAAAGCAGTCAGTCCGATGACGTCACCGCCGGGAAGTAGGTAATCAGCTGTGCTGCATCGCGATGACAGGCTCTGCCTGTCATTGCGATGTAGCAGAGCTGGATCGTCGTGGGACTGTCGTTACTATGGACTGCGTCGGACAGGTAGTATACTGTTGTTTTTTTTTTTTTCTTTTTTTACAGGAGATCGATGGCGTCGCAGGAATGAGTGTATAATAAAATTAATGAAAACTGTGTTGTCTCTTTTATTTCATTAAAAGACTTTTTTCTTGCTTTGTCTTTTTTTTATACATTTAATAACTTTGGGATTAATAATGGATCGGTGTCTTATTGACACCTCTCCATTATTAACCAGGCTTATTGTCACCATGCAATCAACGGTGACATGAACCCCTTATTACCCCACTTGCCACCGCTACAGGGCAGTGGGAAGAGCCGGGTAAAGTGCCACAATTGGCACATCTTTTGATGCGCCAAATGTGGGGCTGCTGTAGCCTGGTATTATCAGGCTGTTGAGGGCCAAAATCCATGGGCCTTGACAGTCTTTTAATACCAGGCCGCAGCAGTCTGCATTTTACTTGGCTGGTTAACAAAAATAGGGGGACCCCTACGCCGTTTTTTTTTCGAGGGGATCCCCTATTTTTGTTAACCAGCCAAGCTAAGCAGACTGCTGTGGCCTGGTATTATCAGGCTGGCAAGGTCCATGGATCTTGGCTCCTTAACAGCCTGAAAATCCAGGCCTCAGCGGTCTGCTTCATCTGGCTGGTTAACAAAAATAGGGGGGACCCCACGCCAATTTTTTTCGAGGGGATCCCCTATTTTTGTTAACCAGCAAAGATAAGCAGACTGCTGTGGCCTGGTATTATCAGGCTGGCAAGGTCCATGGATCTTGGCTCCTTAACAGCCTTAAATACCATGCCTCAGCAGCAGGGGAGTACAGAGAAATCATGGGGCCCCATAGCAAAAGTCTGAATGGGCCCCCCCCCCAAAAAAAAAAACCCAGAGCCATTGTAAATGTAAAGTGCCAGCACAGTGAGGGGACACATTAACCCCTTCATGACCCAGCCTATTTTGACCTTAAAGACCTTGCCATTTTTTGCAATTCTGACCAGTGTCCCTTTATGAGGTAATAACTCAGGAACGCTTCAACGGATCCTAGCGATTCTGAGATTGTTTTTTCGTGACATATTGGGCTTCATGTTAGTGGTAAATTAAGGTCGATAATTTTTGCGTTTATTTGTGAAAAAAATGGAAATTTGGCGAAAATTCTGAAAATTTTGTAATTTACAAATTTTTAATTTTTATTCTGTTAAACCAGAGAGTTATGTGGCACAAAATAGTTAATAAATAACATTTCCCACATGTCTACTTTACATCAGCACAATTTTGGGAACAACATTTTTTTTTGTTAGGAAGTTATAAGGGTTAAAAGTTGACCAGCGATTTCTCCTTTTTACATCAAAATTTACAAAACCATTTTTTTTAGGGACCACCTCACATTTGAAGTCACTTTGAGGGGTCTATATGGCAGAAAATACCCAAAAGTGACACCTTTATAAAAATTGCACCCCTCAAGCTACTCAAAACTACATTCAAGAAGATTATTAACCCTTCAGGTGCTTCACAGGAACTAAAGCAACGTGGAAGGAAAAAATGGACATTTTAATTTTTCCAACAAAAATTTTCTTTTAGCATCAATTTTTTCATTTTTACATGGGCATCAGGATAAAATGGATCCTAAAATTTGTTGGGCAATTTCTCCTGAGTACACAGATACCTCATATGTGGTCATAAACCACTGTATGGGCGCACAGCAGGGCTCAGAAGGGAAGGAGCGCCATTTGACTTTTTGAATAGAAAATATGCTGGAATATTTAGCGGTTGCCATGTCACATTTGGAGAGTCCCTGTGTGCCTAAACATTGGAGCTCCCCCACAAGTGACCCCATTTTGGAAACTAGACCCCCTAAGGAACTTATCTAGATGCATAGTGGGCACTTTGAACCCCCAGGTGCTTCACAAATTGATCTGTAAAAAAAAGAAAGTACTTTTTTTTCACAAAAATTTTCTTTTAGCCTCAATTTTTTTCATTTTCACATGGGCAACAGTATAAATTGGATCCTAAAATTTGTTGGGCAATTTCTCCTGAGTACACAGATACCTCATATGTGGTCATAAACCACTGTATGGGCGCACGGCAGGGCTCAGAAGGGAAGGAGCGCCATTTGACTTTTTGAATGGAAAATATGCTGGAATATTTAGCGGTTGCCATGTCGCATTTGGAGAGTCCCTGTGTGCCTAAACATTGGAGCTCCCCCACAAGTGACCCCATTTTGGAAACTAGACCCTCTAAGGAACTTATCTAGATGCATATTGAGCACTTTGAACCCCCAGGTGCTTCACAAATTGATCCGTAAAAAAAGAAAGTACTTTTTTTTCACAAAAATTTTCTTTTAGCCTCAGTTTTTTTCATTTTCACATGGGCAACAGTATAAATTGGATCCTAAAATTTGTTGGGCAATTTCTCCTGAGTACACAGATACCTCATATGTGGTCATAAACCACTGTATGGGCGCACGGCAGGGCTCAGAAGGGAAGGAGCGCCATTTGACTTTTTGAATGGAAAATATGCTGGAATATTTAGCGGTTGCCATGTCGCATTTGGAGAGTCCCTGTGTGCCTAAACATTGGAGCTCCCCCACAAGTGACCCCATTTTGGAAACTAGACCCTCTAAGGAACTTATCTAGATGCATATTGAGCACTTTGAACCCCCAGGTGCTTCACAAATTGATCCGTAAA
The DNA here is from genome assembly GCA_033576555.1 of Oophaga sylvatica. Lineage (NCBI taxonomy): Eukaryota > Metazoa > Chordata > Amphibia > Anura > Dendrobatidae > Oophaga > Oophaga sylvatica. The sequence continues at coordinate 108,675,181 of JARQOD010000002.1, forward strand.
AAAAGAAAGTACTTTTTTTTCACAAAAATTTTCTTTTAGCCTCAGTTTTTTTCATTTTCACATGGGCAACAGTATAAATTGGATCCTAAAATTTGTTGGGCAATTTCTCCTGAGTACACAGATACCTCATATGTGGTCATAAACCACTGTTTGGGCGCACGGCAGGGCTCAGAAGGGAAGGAGCGCCATTTGACTTTTTGAATGGAAAATATGCTGGAATATTTAGCGGTTGCCATGTCGCATTTGGAGAGTCCCTGTGTGCCTAAACATTGGAGCTCCCCCACAAGTGACCCCATTTTGGAAACTAGACCCCCTAAGGAACTTATCTAGATGCATAGTGAGCACTTTGAACCTCCAGGTGCTTCACAAATTGATCCGTAAAAAAAGAAAGTACTTTTTTTTCACAAAAATTTTCTTTTAGCCTCAGTTTTTTTCATTTTCACATGGGCAACAGTATAAATTGGATCCTAAAATTTGTTGGGCAATTTCTCCTGAGTACACAGATACCTCATATGTGGTCATAAACCACTGTTTGGGCGCACGGCAGGGCTCAGAAGGGAAGGAGCGCCATTTGACTTTTTGAATGGAAAATATGCTGGAATATTTAGCGGTTGCCATTTCGCATTTGGAGAGTCCCTGTGTGCCTAAACATTGGAGCTCCCCCACAAGTGACCCCATTTTGGAAACTAGACCCCCTAAGGAACTTATCTAGATGCATAGTGAGCACTTTGAACCTCCAGGTGCTTCACAAATTGATCCGTAAAAAAAAGAAAGTACTTTTTTTTCACAAAAATTTCTTTTAGCCTCAGTTTTTTTCATTTTCACATGGGCAACAGTATAAATTGGATCCTAAAATTTGTTGGGCAATTTCTCCTGAGTACAGAGATACCTCATATGTGGTCATAAACCACTGTTTGGGCGCACGGTAGGGCTCAGAAGGGAAGGAGCGCCATTTGACTTTTTGAATGGAAAATATGCTGGAATATTTAGCGATTGCCATGTCGCATTTGGAGAGTCCCTGTGTGCCTAAACATTGGAGCTCCCCCACAAGTGACCCCATTTTGGAAACTAGACGCCCTAAGGAACTTATCTAGATGCATAGTGAGAACTTTGAACCCCCAGGTGCTTCACAGAAGTTTATAACGCAGAGCTGTGAAAATAAAAAATCATTTTTTTTCTCAAAAAATGATTTTTTTAGCCCACTATTTCTTATTTTCACAATGGTTACAGGAGAAATTGGACCCCAAAAGTTGTTGTCCAGTTTGTCCTGAGTACGCTAGTACCCCATATGTGGGGGGGAACCACTGTTTGGGCACACGTCAGGGCTCGGAAGGGATGTGGTGACGCTTTGAAATGCCGACTTGATGGAATGGTCTGCGGGCATCTTGTTACGTTTGCAGAGCCCCTGATGTGCCTAAACAGTAGAAACTCCCCACAAGTGACCCCATTTAGGAAACTAGACCCTGCAAAGAACTTATCTAGATGTGTGGTGAGCACTTTGAACCCCCAAGGGCTACACAGAAGTTTATAACGCCCGGGCATGAAAATAAAAAAATCATATTTTTTCCACAATCAGGATCTTTTAGTCCCCAATTTTTTTATTTTCCCAAGGGTAACATGAGAAATTAGACCCCAACAGTTGTTGTCCAATTTGTCCTGAGTATGCTGATATCCCATATGTGGGAGAAAACTACTGTATGGGCACACGTCGGGGCTCGGATGGGAAGTAGTGACGTTTTGAAATGCCCACTTGATGGAATGGTCTTCGGGCGTCATGTTACGTTTGCAGAGTCCCTGATGTGCCTAAACAGTAGAAACTCCCCACAAGTGACCCCATTTTGGAAACTAGATCCCCCAAGGAACTCCTATAGATGTGTGATAAGCACTTTGAATCTCCAAGTCCTTCACAGAAGTTTATAACGCAGAGCCGTGAAAATATAAAATCATTTTTTTTCCACAAAAATAATTTTTAGTCCCCAATTTTTTTTTCCCAATATTAACAGGAGAAATTAGAACCCCCAAAGTTGTTGTACAATTTTTCCCGAGTACGCTGATACCTCATATGTGGGGATAAACCACTGTTTGGGCATACGTCGGGGCTTGGAATAAAGGGAGCACTGTTTGACTTTTTGAACGCAAAATTTGCAGGAATCAATGGTGGCGCCATGTCGCGTATGGAGACCCCCTGATGTGCCTAAATAGTGGAAACCCCTCAATTCTAACTCCAACACTAACCCCAACACACCCCTAACCCCAACCCTAACCCCTACACACACCTAACCCTAATACAAACCCTAATCATAACCCTAACCCCAACACACCCCTAACCCTAATCCCAACTCTAACCATAAACCTAACTACAAGCCTAACCCTAATTCTAACCCTAACCCTAATTCCAACCCTAACTCAAATTCCAACCCTAACCGTAATTCTAACCTTAACCCTAATGCTAACCCTAACCCTATTTCTAACCCTAAGGCTGGGTTCATATTGCGTTTTACCAGCCCGTTCAACACGTAGCGTTGACCGGCTGGTAACGGTATAGCATAACGCGATCGCGTTATGCTATACCCGCTAGCGCAGATGAATCAGCAGATAATCAGCCGCGGATCCGCAGCAAAATCAGTCGCGGATCAGCAACAAAATCCGCCGCGGATCAGCAGCAAAATCTGCCGCGGATCAGCAGCAAAATCCGCGCGGATCAGCAGCAAAATCAGCCGTGGATCAGCGGCGAAATCAGTCGCGGATCCGCAGCGAAATCAGTAGCGGATCCGCAGCAAAATCCGTCGCGGATCAGCAGCGAAATCCGCCGCGGATCAGCAGCGAAATCCGCCGCGGATCAGCAGCGAAATCCGCCGTGGATCCGCCGCGAATCAGCAGCAAAATCAGTTGCGGATCAGCAGCGAAATCTGCCGCAGATCAGCAGCGAAATCAGCCGCGGATCCGCAGCGAAATCCGCCGCAGATCAGCAGCGAAATCAGCCCGGATCCGCAGCGGATCAGCAGCGATTCCGCCGCGGATCAGCAGCGAAATCCGCCGCGGATCAGCAGCGAAATCCGCCGCGGATCAGCAGCGAAATCCGCCGCGGGTCAGCAGCGAAATCCGCCGCGGGTCAGCAGCGAAATCAGCCGCGGATCCGCAGCGAATCAGCAGTCAGCCGGATCCGCAGCAAAATCAGCCGCGGATCCGCAGCGAATCAGCAGCAAAATCAGTCACGGATCAGCAGCAAAATCCGCCGCGGATCCGCAGCGAAATCCGCCGCAGATCAGCAGCGAAATCAGCCGCGGATCCGCAGCGGATCAGCAGCGATTCCGCCGCGGATCAGCAGCGAAATCCGCCGCGGATCAGCAGCGAAATCCGCCGCGGGTCAGCAGCGAAATCCGCCGCGGGTCAGCAGCGAAATCCGCCGCGGTCAGCAGCGAAAATCAGTCGCGGATCCGCAGCAAAATCAGTCGCGGATCCGCAGCAAAATCAGCCGCGGATCCGCAGCGAATCAGCAGCAAAATCAGTCGCGGATCAGCAGCAAAATCCGCCGCGGATCCGCAGCGAAATCCGCCGCGGATCCGCAGCGAAATCAGTCGCGGATCCGCAGCGAAATCAGTCGCGGATCCGCAGCGAAATCAGTAGTTGATCCGCAGCGAAATCCGTCGCGGATCAGCAGCGAAATCCGCTGCGGATCAGCAGCGAAATCCGCCGCGGATCAGCAGCGAAATCAGCCGCGGATCCGCAGCGGATCAGCAGCGAATCCGCCGCGGATCAGCAGCGAAATCCGCCGCGGATCAGCAGCGAAATCCGCCGCGGATCAGCAGCGAAATCCGCCGCGAATCAGCAGCGATATCGGCCGCGGATCCTCAGCGAAATCCGCCGGGGGCGATCCGCCGCGAAATCCGCCGCGGATCCGCAGCGAAATCAGCTGCGGATCAGCAGCAAAATCCGCTAGGAAAAAAAAAAAAATTATTTTTTTTATTATTTGTCCCTACCTATGACGGGGGGGGTTCATTTACTTTTTTTTTTATTTTGATCACTGTGACAGTTTATCACAGTGATCAAAATAATTTTTTTTACAATGGAGGGCGCACTGCCATGCGCCGGCCGGCGGGCACACTGCGCATGCGCCCGCCATTTTCCAAGATGGCGGCGCCCATGAAGAATCCCGGGCAGCCGCCGGGACGGATCCAGGGACATCAGTGGACCGGGAGAGGTGAGTAGGGGACGTCGGAAGGTGAGGGGGGGGATCGGAAGGGGAGGGGGGGTGATCGCAGGAGCAGGGGAGCAGACAGCGACGGCGGTGACCGATCGCTGCCATCTTTCGATGGCGGCGGCCGATCACCGCCGTGACATGGTGTGGGGGGGGTCTGATCGCGGTCTCCAGCCATGGCAGATGCTATTGCAGCATCGGCCATGGCTGGATTGTAATATTTCACCAGTTTCATTGGTGAAATATTACAAATCGCTCTGATTGGTAGTTTCACTTTTAACAGCCAATCAGAGCGATCGTGGCCACGTGGGGGTTAAGCCAACCCCCCTGTGGTGATGCAGTAAGGGTCCTGTTACTGCGGGTCGGGTGACCTTTCAGTGACCCCAGACCCCCGACCCGCAGTAACATGATTTATAGCATGACGCCTACGTCGGCGTCATGGGTCGGGATGGCACAGGTTTTCATGACGCCGACGTCGGCGTCATGGGTCGGGAAGGGGTTAAACAAAAAAATGTATTATGCCCCCATAGATTGTGCCCCCATAGATGCTCCATAGTATAGGCCCTTATGCTGCCGCAGCTGCTGCAACCAAAAAAAAAAAAAGACATACTCACCTTTCGTCGCTGGGGGCCAGGTGCCGGTGTCCTGAGCAGGGGGTGACACCAGGTGCCGATGTCACCGCTCGCTCAGGGCCCCGGCACCTGAGATATTTACCTGTCCTCTCTCCACTGCTGAGTGCCGCTGTCTTCGGGGTCCTCCAGCAGTGAATGATGAGGCAGAGGGCGCGGCGCGCACTAACGACGTCATCGCGCCCTCTGACCTGAACATTGCAGCAAGAGGACGCGAGCAACGGTGGAACGGGACAGGTAAATATCCCTTATACTCACCCTTCTGCCGGCGCGGTCTGTGCAGCCCCTGCTCTTCTCCCACGGTCTCCGCCGCCAGTGTTCAGCGGTCACGTGGGACAGCTCATTAAAGTTATGAATATGTGCGTATTCATGACTGTAATGAGCGGTACCACCTGATCGCTGAACACAGGTGTCGGAGACCGTGGGAGAAGAGCAGGGGCTGCAGAGACCGCACCAGGAGGGGTGAGTATATAGAAGAGCTGCGCTCCCCCTCCCCCGCCGACCCCCTGGTAGTACTGTGTCAGCACAGCTACCCGACCGTCGAGGGCCCCCTCACCTGTCCGGGCCCCATAGCAGCTGCTTGGTCTGCTTCATTCACGGTACGCCACTGCTCAGCAGTCTGCTTCATCAGGCTGGTTAACAAAAATAGGGGGGACCCGACGCCATTTTTTATTCGAAGGGAACCCCTATTTTTGTTAATCAGTTCCCTCTGACGTCACTGATTGTGTCTCTGGCTGACCTGAAGTGAAAGTGGAAAGCAATCAATTAAGCTTTCCACTTCCTCTCCTGTCAGCCAGGAGAGGAACTCATTCATTTGGGGGTTTACTGTGAGGCTGCAGCATTAGCTGCGGTACCTGCAGTAAACATTAACCCTTTCTGAAGGATTACACCGTGGGACCTGACTGTGCATGGGATAGGTAAGAATAATTTTGCTTTTTTATTTTATTTTTATTACAGGAAATGGTTTTTGCAGTCAAATAAAAGATGGTCAAAAACATGTGTCTTTATTTCATTAAAATGATTTTTAATTAAAGTGTGTGTGTTTTATTTTTATTTCATGCAATAGGATTAATAATTGATAGTTGTCTAATTGACAGCTCTCAATTATTAACCTGGCTTAAGGTCACCTTTCAATTGCAATGTGGCTTTAACCCCATATTAACCCATTCGCCACCGCTACAGGGCAATGGGAATAGACGGGCAAAGTGCCAGAAAGGGCGAATCTAATTATAGATTTGTCTTTTCTGGGGTGTCTGGGGGCAGATGTTAGTAGCCAGGGGGGGCCAAAAATAATGGTCCCTCTCTGGGCTATTATTATCTGCCCCCATTCGCTGGCTTTGTCTGTCTGGTTGCGAAAATAGGGCGGGAGCCCACGCATTTTTTTTAAACAATTTTACACCTCATATATATATATATATATATATATATATATATACATGTCATTGAATTTGTGACACATATATATATATATTTATATTTATAGTTCATACACTTCTACATAGTATAATAGCCGCTAATTCAATTGACGGCTTTTGTGAAAATGCAGAACCCGACATGAAATGACACTTGGTGTACATAGGGTTAACCATGTCTTTTCATGTCCTTTGCTATCTGATTTGCACAAACAATTACATCAGTCTATGTGTGCAAAATTTCACACCTGTAGGGGTTAATTAAAGGTGTAAATTCATAGCAAAAAAGTCCATTTTTTTTACAACGAATTTACACCTTTAATTAACCCCTACAGGTGTGAAATTTTGCACACATAGACTGATGTAATTGTTTGTGCAAATCAGATTGCAAACGACATGAAAAGACATGGTTAACCCTATGTACACCAAGTGTCATTTCATGTCGGGTGCTTCTGTCTTTTCACAGAAGCCGGCTTTACCCGGCAATTGAATCAGAGGATATTTTACTATGTAGAAGTGTATAAACTATACATATATGTATATATATATGTCACAATGACATGTATATATATATATATATATATATATATATATATGTATTTCTATGTGTGTATATTTAGTGTTTACAAGGAAAGAAAGGTTTTTTTAGTTGCGATATTTTGTTCCCATAGACTTACATGGGACTTCCGGTATCGGAATCGGATATCGCCGATATTTAGTGATATCGGCGATACCATTCCGATCCGATATTTTTAGATATCGAGCAGTATCGCTCAACACTACTCCCTAGTCTTGCAATATATATGATAGATAGATAGAAGAAAAGTTGGCAATTCGTGTGCGCGTACAGTAAAATCACACAGGTTAAAATAGAGTAGATAGAATAGAAATATACACATAGAATACACATACATATACATATATATATATATATATATAAGGTGTCAGTGACACACACTTTTTTTTATTATACATGCGTAATGATAATAATAATGAAAATAATAATGATAATAATAATAATAAAAATGCTTAAATTATCCCATTTTTCCCAATTCAAATATAAAGAAAATAACTAATTAATGGCATTGTCACATGTGTAAAAGTCCTTGTCATGAAAACTGACAATTAATTAAATCCAAATGGTAAACCGTGTAAAGAAAAAAAAAATCGAAATGCCAGAATAGCAGATTTTTGATCACGGCACATCTGAAATAGTCATCAAAACACTGTATGCAGTGGTAATGGTATCAATGAAAACTGCAGCTTGCCAAACCAAAAAACACTCATGTAAATCTTTCAACAGAAAAATAATGAATGTTATGGATTTCATAAAATGGCAACATAATTTTTTTTTTTTTTGTTAACAAAGTTCCAAAAAATTTCGAACATTAAAATAATAATACAAAAACTTTATAAGTTTGGCATCATTGTAATCATACCGACCTGAAAAAATCAGGGTGATATGTCGCTTGAAGCGCGCAATGAAACTCAAAAAACAATGTTAGAATTGCTGTATTTTTGTCACTGTTTCACACCACCAGAAACTTTGTTCCTGTTTTTCATGACCTTATATGGTAAAGTGAATGGTGTCATTCAAAACTACAACCCGTTCTACGAATAAAAAAACAAGCTAACAGAAAAATGAAAAATATGTAGCTCTTGGAAAAAGGGGGGGGAACGAAAGCACAAAAATGAAAAATGGCCGTACCTGAGGGGGCCTTCCAAGTGAGCCAAGGGGGAGGCAACTTTTTTCCTAAAAGAGCTGCAATCATTACTGCTTGCAGCATCTAACGAGTTAATTGGTTATTACTAGAGTTGAGGGAAACAGGTCGGTCAGAATCAAAAGTCGTCAACTTTCACCAAAGTCGGGTTTCGCTCTGCGAAACCCAACCATAGCGTGAGGTCGGCCATGCGGTCGTCGACCCGAGCGCCAAAGTCGATTTTCCCATAATGCTTGCAGGTGCCTTTTCTCAGCCAATGAGCAAGGACGTACACTGTGGGCAACGAGATGACGTGGGCAGCGGCCACCACCATCATAGAGAAGGGCATTGCAGTGATTGGCTTGCTTTGTGTGGCGTCACAGTGGCTATAAAAGCCCTGACCCCTGACCGCAATTCTACTTCTGCCGACCTTAGCGTAGGGAGAGGTTGCTGACGCTGTTTATCAGTAGGGAGAGAGTTAGGCAGGAAAGAAAAGTCATTCTGTGCTTATGTTGATAGCAATTGTGCTGTACAGTTAGTTTGCAGTGACGGGGAGGATTTTGTTGTGTGCAGCAGCGTTGGTCATTAGGCTGCCTGCCAGTGACGGGGAGGATTTTCTTGTGTGCAACAGCGCTGGTTACTAGGCTGCCTGCTAGCTGTATTGCACTGCTTTTTATACAGCACAAATACTTTTATTTTTTTTTCTGCACAGTTACCGAGCGTTCATTTTTTCCCACACCATATAGAGCTGTACGCTCCTCACACACTACCGTGTACTGGCTGGTATCACGGACAAATACATACTGACTATCTGTGTGTGACTCCGGAAATATATACGGAGATTTGCAATTACCCCTAGACTGTATACAGCTGTATGCTTGTGATACAGTACCCTTTTTCTGCTTTTATATTCAGGTGTAATCCATACTGAGCCTGTGAGCTTCTGTGTCTGACTCCGGAAATATATACTGAGATTTAAAATTACCCCTAGGCTGTATACAGCTGTACGCTTGTGATACAGTACCCTTTTTCTGCTTTTTATATTCTGGTCTAATCCATACTGAGCCTGTGAGCGTCTGTGTGTTACTCTGGAAAATATATACGGAGATTTAAATTACCCCAACATTGTATACAGCTGTACGCTTGTGATACAGTACCCTTTTTCTGCTTTTTATATTCTCGTCTAATCCATACTGAGCCTGTGAGCGTCTGTGTGTTACTCCGGAAATATATACGGAGATTTAAAATTACCCCAACACTGTATACAGCTGTACGCTTGTGATACAGTACCTGTAAGGTTCTATGTACAGTGCCTACAAGTAGTATTCAACCCCCTGCAGATTTAGCTGGTTTGATAAGATGCAAATAAGTTAGAGCCTTAAAACTGCAAACGAGAGTAGGATTTATTAACAGAAGCATAAATCTTACAAAACAAAAAGTTATGTTGCTCAGTTGAATTTTAATAAATTTTAAACATAAAAGTGTGGGTCAATTATTATACAACCCCTATGTTTAATATTTCGTGGAATAACCCTTGTTTGCAATTACAGCTAATAATCGTCTTTTATAAGACCTGATCAGGCCGGCACAGGTCTGTGGAGTTATCTTGGCCCACTCCTCCATGCAGATCTTCTCCAAGTTATCTAGGTTCTTTGGGTGTCTCATGTGGACTTTAATCTTGAGCTCCTTCCACAAGTTTTCAATTGGGTTAAGGTCAGGAGACTGACTAGGCCACTCCAACACCTTGACTTTTTCCCTCTTGAACCAGGCCTTGGTTTTCTTGGCTGTGTGCTTTGGGTCATTGTCTTGTTGGAAGATGAAATTACGACCCATCTTAAGATCCTTGATGGAGGAGCGGAGGTTCTTGGCCAAAATCTCCAGGTAGGCCGTGCTATCCATCCTCCCATGGATGCAGACCAGATGGCCAGGCCCCTTGGCTGAGAAGCAGCCCCACAGCATGATGCTGCCACCACCATGATTGACTGTAGGGATGGTATTCTTGGGGTCGTATGCAGTGCCATCCAGTCTCCAAACATCACGTGTGTGGTTGGCACCAAAGATCTCGATCTTGGTCTCATCAGACCATAGAACCTTGAACCAGTCTGTCTCAGAGTCCTCCAAGTGATCATGAGCAAACTGTAGACGAGCCTTGACATGACGCTTTGAAAGTAAAGGTACCTTACGGGCTCGTCTGGAACGGAGACCATTGCGGTGGAGTACGTTACTTATGGTATTGACTGAAACCAATGTCCCCACTGCCATGAGATCTTCCCGGAGCTCCTTCCTTGTTGTCCTTGGGTTAGCCTTGACTCTTCGGACAAGCCTGGCCTCGGCACGGGAGGAAACTTTCAAAGGCTGTCCAGGCCGTGGAAGGCTAACAGTAGTTCCATAAGCCTTCCACTTACGGATGATGCTCCCAACAGTGGAGACAGGTAGGGCCAACTCCTTGGAAAGGGTTTTGTACCCCTTGCCAGCCTTGTGACCCTCCACGATCTTGTCTCTGATGGCCTTGGAATGCTCCTTTGTCTTTCCCATGTTGACCATGTATGAGTGCTGTTCACAAGTTTGGGGAGGGTCTTAAATAGTCAGAAAAGGCTGGCAAAAGAGATCATTAATCCACACATGTGAAGCTCATTATTCTTGGTGCCTGAACTACTTCTTAATACTTTAGGGGGACCAAACAGAATTCTTGTGGTTTGAGGGGTTGAATAATAAATGACACTCTGAATTAACTTTTAACGTTTAAAAAAAAAAAAAAAAAAATTAAAACAAAAATTTTTGCTGCAGTTCATTTCCCACTTCCAGGCTGATCTACAGTACAAATGTCACAATGCCAAGTTAATTCCGCATGTGTCAACCAGCTAAATCTGCAGGGGGTTGAATACTACTTGTAGGCACTGTATATATTCCTGAAACTCAGTTTGTTCGTCAGCCATTTTACTTTCTGTCTTGCTGCAGCTATCTTGCCCTCAGTCAAAATGGAGTTTCCAGCTTGCATGTTCCCGCCCTGATTCTCTTCTTTGCTTCTTAAGCAGCCACAGCTGAGCAATCAGTGCTTCAGAATCTAGCCTGCAGTGAACCTGTGACTTGACTCCTGTAAGTCTTGGACCTTGTACTCCAGCTATTCCTACTGAGGAACTCTGAAGCACTTGTGGACTCTGAACCCTGCTCTTTGAAAGACCTACGTTTGCATGGACTTACGGTAACAGAGAAGAAGATCCTGAATCTGTATTGGAGAGTGATTGCTGAGCTTGGATTACTCTGGCCTGCTGTGTCTCCTGTTTCTGTGTCTGCAAACTGTGTGACTATTTCTGCCAACTTGTATGAAGTAATACAGGACTTTTCTATATCAAACTTGTGACTCCTGTGTTTTCATCGCACCCAAGCACAAGACGCTATATGAACTGTACTACATACATTACAAGATTCTGAAGCCAAAACGTTAGTGTCTGCTGGGTCTGGAAGGCTGTGTCTGCTGTACTGTGGATATCAGACGTCCGGTTGTACTTTCTGTGATGACAGTGGTTGTGACTTCTCACAACCATTCCAGGTGAGCAATTCCCTTAAGTTTTTTCTTTTTGCAGTGTTACCACAGGTAAACACTATTGTTTTTTTTTTTCCTTTCTTTTCTCTGTTTTGTCTGCTGTAACTCTGGATATCAGATGTCTGGTTGAAACTTTCTGTGATGATAGTGGTTGTGACTTCTCACAACCATTCCAGGTGAGCAGTTCCCTTAATTTTTTTTTCTCTCTGCAGTGTTGCCACAGGTGAACACTATTGTTTTTTTTCTCTCCTCTTCTTCCAGTAATCCTGTCTTAAAAGATCTGGAAAATGGAGGCCCGCATAAAGGAACTTTGCGGAGTGACTTATAATATCCTTGCAGATTTGCAGAATATAAAGACCCGTTTTACAAATCTACAGGACCTCAATAATCACAATTTGCAAGTGGTTGGACAGACTACCCAGGATTTGCGAGCCAGGATTGAGGTTCTAGAGGGGCGAGTCCAGGCTCCTGCCGTAGCCCCGAGTGCTGGGATTCCCAAGTTGCCCCCTTTTCGTTTTGGCGGTGAACGTGAGAAATTCAGGGGATTTATTAATCAATGCAATCTTTTTTTTTCTGCACATGCTTCACAATTTCCCACTGAACGATCTAAGGTGCTTACTATAATTATGTTGCTTACCAACAAGGCTTTGATGTGGGCAAACCCTCTGATTGAGACTGAGGATGATTGTTTGAATCACCTTGATGATTTTATTTCAGCCATGGGCAGGTGTTTGATGACCCCAATCGAGGTGCAACAGCTGAAGCAGCCATGTTAGCTTTGCGCCAAGGTAAGCACTCGGTAGCTGAATATGCCTTGGATTTCAGGAGATGGGCCCTTGATACCACCTGGGACAGTTCCGCCAAAAAATCTATTTTTCGAAAGGGGTTATCTCCATTGATTAAGGATGAACTTGCTCGTGCTGACCCTCCCACTGCGTTAGGTGACTTTATTAACTACTGCATCCGTATTGATACTCGTCTGACTGAACGCAGGCAAGAGAGATGGTTCGAAAGCAATCGCACTAACCTTTTCCTACCTTCCTCTCCAGCTAAGGAACCTTTGAGTAGGATTACACGGGAACCTGAACGCATGCAGGTAGACTCTTTACAACGACGGGTTAGTGATGCACGCAAGGAACATCGTTTTAAGGAGAATCTATGTTTCTATTGTGGTAAGTCAGGGCATTTCATTATAAACTGCCCCAGCCGTTCTCGTAAGACTACTGCAGCACTCATTCATTGTGAGTGTTGCGAGAGGGGATCTGTCAGGTCCGAGCCTCAGGCTCCAGAGAGATCTGCAGCAACAGATCTTGATTTCTCGGACTTAAACTCCGTTACCTCTGAGGACGTTGACTGTGTAAACGCTGCCATTTTTCAAGTTTCCTCAGCGGTGTCCCAGCTGAGTTGTAAGAAAAACAATTCTCATTGCTTTCTTTCCATCAAACTCTGGGTTGACTCAGCTTGGGTGTCTAGCTCTGCTATGATCGACTCAGGGGCAAGTGGAAATTTTATGGATGTCTCCTTTGCTCTGAAACAGGGAATACGTTCAGTGAAGAAGGCTACTCCAGTACAGATGGAAACTGTGGATGGCTCCCTGCTGACCTCTGGACCAGTGGATCAGGAAACAGAGCCTTTGAGGGTTCTTATGGGTAAAGATCATCAAGAGAAACTGTCCTTTATGCTTATCTCTTCTCCCCACTTTCCCATTATTCTAGGGCTACCATGGCTGCAGGCTCAGAATCCTACCATTAACTGGGAGACCAAGGAATTACACTTTCCAGAGAAACAGATGAGTCCAAAAGTTTCAGCTTGCTCTGTTCCTAAAGGAATCATGTCAGTCCCTGAACTACCAGCTGTATACCAGGACTATGTGGATTTATGTGACAAGAAGAACGCTGACCAGCTTCCTCCTCACCGTCCATATGATTGTCCAATTGAATTATTGCCTGGAGCAGAGATACCTTTTGGTAAGATCTACCCCCTGGCGGGGCCCGAGCTAAAGGCTTTAAAGGATTACATAGATGAAAATCTAGCCAAGGGCTTCATACGCCCCTCTTCATCTCCTGCAGGTGCACCCATCTTCTTTGTAAAGAAGAAAGATGGATCTCTGAGACCATGCGTAGACTATAGGGAACTCAATAAGGTTACTATTAGAAACCGTTATCCATTGCCTTTAATCCCTGAGTTATTGGAGAGAGTGCGACATGCCAAAATTTTTTCTAAACTAGATCTTCGTGGGGCCTATAACTTAGTCCGTATTAGACCTGGGGATGAATGGAAGACTGCATTCAGGTCACGCTATGGACACTTTGAATATCTAGTTATGCCTTTTGGTCTGAGTACCGCCCCAGCCACTTTCCAACACTTGGTGAATGACATCTTCAGGGATCTCCTAGATACATTCGTGGTAATTTATTTGAATGATATTCTAATTTTTTCTAACTCCACAGAGGAACATCATGGACATGTGAGAATGGTCTTGGAACGTCTAAGACAAAATCATCTTTACATCAAACTTGAAAAGTGTGAATTCCATAGGACCGAAATTCAATTTCTGGGGTATGTACTGTCTACACAAGGAATTAGTATGGATGGAAGCAAAACCCAAGCCATCAAGGATTGGCCAAGTCCTAGAAATGTGAAGGAGGTACAGCGCTTCATCGGGTTTGCCAACTTCTATAGACGTTTCATTAGAAATTTCTCTGAGGTAGTGTCACCTATCACTCAACTTACCCGGAAAGAGTCTAGGTTTTCCTGGACTCCCCAAGCCCAGGAAGCATTTTCCCGTCTAAAAGATAAATTTACCACTGCACCTATCCTAGTACATCCCAACCCCGAGCTTGCCTTCATAATAGAGGTGGATGCTTCAGACTGTGCCGTTGGAGCTATACTCTCTCAGAGAACAGGTGAGAAGAATGTCTTGCATCCCTGTGCCTTCTTTTCCCAGCAGTTGTCTTCGGCTGAGAGGAACTACGATGTGGGCAATAGAGAGTTGTTGGCCATTATTGCCGCCTTCAAAGAATGGAGACACCTTCTTCAGGGAGCTGCACAGCAAATAGTCGTCCTGACAGACCATCGTAACCTTGAGTTTATCAGGTCGGCTAAGTGCCTGACTCCTCGCCAGGCTCGCTGGAATCTTTTCTTAAACCAATTTAATTTTATCATCTCTTATAGACCAGGATCGCGCAATGGAAAGGCTGATGCACTCTCTAGGATTTACTCAGCAGAGACACGTCCAATTACTCCTCCTAAGACTATTCTTCCTGACTCTAGATTCCTAGGAGTAATTCATAATCAAAACCTACTTAAGGACATCAAGGAAGCATACCATGCGGATTCCTTTTTGGCACAACCCCCAAGGGACGTAAGTCTTGTCTTTAAGAATGGTGTGTGGATTCAGGGACAACGTCTGTATATTCCTGAAACAGTCAGATTAAGAGTATTGCAACTCATTCACGATTCCAAGATAGCTGGGCATAGAGGATTCTAAAGACACAAGAATTTCTTTCTCGTTTCTTTTGGTGGCCCACTTGCAGGAAGGATGTTTTGAATTATGTCACTTCATGTGAGGTCTGTGCAAGATGCAAAACACCTCGCTCCTCACCAACTGGTCTGTTACAGCCTCTTCCCACCCCGTCCCGCCCGTGGGGATCCATTTCTATGGACTTCATTGTGGAGTTACCAACCTCTCAGGGGAAGAACACCATTCTAGTGGTGGTTGACCGTCTAACAAAGGCAGCTCATTTTATCCCTTGTGTCGGCTTACCCACTGCAAAACAGACATCAGATTTGATGATTAAAGATGTGTTTCGCTTACATGGAGTACCGGATGAGGTTATTTCGGATCGAGGGGTGCAATTCACTTCTAGGTTTTGGCAACATTTCTGTGCAGCATTGGACATTAAAGTAAACCTTTCTTCTGCTTTTCATCCCCAGACTAATGGACAGACCGAACGAACCAATCAAACCCTGGAGCAGTATCTCCGCTGCTTTATCTGCCACCTACAGGATGATTGGGTGGATCTACTTCCATTAGCTGAGTTCTCGTATAACAACTCTCAGAGTGCCTCCACTAAACAGTCTCCTTTTTACTCTAATCTAGGTTATCATCCTAACATTCTACCACGATTTCCCATAGAAACGCCTTTACCAGCAGTGGCTGAAAGAATCACGTCTTTACAGAAGAATATGGATCTTCTAAAGGAAAATCTGGAATCGGCTCAAGAAAGGTACAAGAAAGCAGCAGATAAATTTCGTAAACCTGCACCAGCTTTCAAGGTAGGAGACTTGGTCTGGCTGTCAACCAGAAATCTTAAGTTAAGGATTCCATCGTCTAAGTTGGGACATAAGTACATTGGACCCTATAAAATAAGTAAAATTATAAGTGCCGTTGCTTGTCGTCTTCAACTGGCCAGAACTATGAGAATCCACCCTGTCTTTCATGTATCCCTATTAAAGGCTGTGACACCCAATACGTTTCCTGGACGTTCCTCTCCTTGCCCTGACCCAGTGCTAGTCGATGGTCAGGAAGAATTTGTGGTGGAAAGGATTTTAGATTCCAGGTTGTATAGAAATCAGTTACAATATCTGATTAAATGGCAGGGCTACCCAGTGGAGGACAACTCATGGGAACCGGTCAATAACGTTAATGCTCCTCGCTTGCTCCGTCAGTTTCATCAGAGGTACCCACACAAGCCTGGTCTGAGGTCATCCGGAGGTTGTCCTTAAGGGGGGAGTAATGTAAGGTTCTATGTATATATTCCTGAAACTCAGTTTGTTCGTCAGCCATTTTACTTTCTGTCTTGCTGCAGCTATCTTGCCCTCAGTCAAAATGGAGTTTCCAGCTTGCATGTTCCCGCCCTGATTCTCTCCTTTGCTTCTTAAGCAGCCACAGCTGAGCAATCAGTGCTTCAGAATCTAGCCTGCAGTGAACCTGTGACTTGACTCCTGTAAGCCTTGGACCTTGTACTCCAGCTATTCCTACTGAGGAACTCTGAAGCACTTGTGGACTCTGAACCCTGCTCTTTGAAAGACCCACGTTTGCATGGACTTACGGTAACAGAGAAGAAGATCCTGAATCTGTATTGGAGAGTGATTGCTGAGCTTGGATTACTCTGGCCTGCTGTGTCTCCTGTTTCTGTGTCTGCAAACTGTGTGACTATTTCTGCCAACTTGTATGAAGTAATACAGGACTTTTCTATATCAAACTTGTGACTCCTGTGTTTTCATCGCACCCAAGCACAAGACGCTATATGAACTGTACTACATACATTACAGTACCCTTTTTCTGCTTTTTATATTCTGGTGCAATCCATACTGAGACTGTGAGCGTCTGTGTGTTACTCTTGAAATATATACAGAGATTTACAATTACCCCTACACTGTATACGCCTGGTATCTTCTGATACATTACACTTTTTCTGCTTTTTGTATTCTGGTGTAATCCATACTGAGCCCGTGAGAGTCTGTGTCTGACACTGGAAATATATACAGAGATTTACAATTACCCCTAGACCAGTGTTTCTCAACTATCCTTTCTTTGCTTTTTATATTCTGATCTAATCCATACTGAGCCTGTGAGCGTCTGTGTGTTACTTTGGAAATATATATGGATATTTACAATTACCCCTAGACTGTATACAGCTGTACCCTTCTGATACATTACCCTTTTTCTGCTTTTTATATTCTGGTCTAATCCATACTGAGCCTGTGAGCGTCTGTGTGTTACTCCGGAAATATATACGGAGATTTAAAGTTAACTGTTGTGAATGTGTTAGAAATGAATTCTGAGCAGAAGCTCCCTCTGGTGGTTACAAACAGTACTGAACCATTCAATGAAGATTGTGAAGATTGGCAATCAGGAGTTACAGACTGGTCTTATATAAGGGAGGTTCCCTCCCATCAGGGTTGCCGGTGATCAATTGTTCTTGTCTCAACTTTGGTTCCTGGTTCACTTGGAAGCTTGCTGAGTCTTGCCTGCATCTTCTGCTAACAGATAAGATATTTTCTGCTTTTATTTTTGTGCTTGCTTTGTGCATTTTTTCCTGCACTTCTGTGGAGGTCAGCCAGGTCCCCTCCGGGGGCTTGTGCTCCTCTCAGTTTATCTGAGCCACTGTTATTTGTTCATTTGCCTTTTCCAGTTTTTTCAGTGGCTGCGGCTTAGTTTTGTTACACCAGAGAACTAATTTAGGTGGTAGAGGTCGTGTGATCTCAGGTGTTTTTGCAATTAGTAGAGTTGGTATTTTTTTAGGGTTTTTTGGATTGCAGTAAGTGTCCTTCCTATCCTTTTCTTTCTAGGAAGATTGGGCCCCAACGTTTGCTCATACTATTTTCTGTCTGTGTCTGTATTTCCTCTTGTCTAACCGCCATTACATGTTTGGGGGCTTCCTATGTTCTTTGGGGATCTGCTCCGGGGCAGATAGCTTTCCTCTTTCTATCTTTAGGTGTAGTTAGCCTCTCAGGCTGTGACGAGGCATCTAGGACCAACGTAGGTACGCTTCACAGCTGCCTTTAGTTGTGGTGGTTAGTCAGGGTACTGCAATCCAGTAGATTCCAACCTCTCTGGTGTATTGCCGTTTTTGTCTGCTCTCTCAGCTACCAAATCATAACAATATCACCGGCCAAACTGAAAATTATATGGTACTCACAGAAGGGAAAAATAGTGTAAAAAAAAAAAAAAGAGTTGTCAGAGATTTTTTTTTTTTTTTTTCTGTTTGTTGCATTTTTTTTCCCTCTTTTTCTCTGGGTGCTGAGGATTTTTTTTTTCTCTCAATGGAGTTTGCACAGTTGTCTGGCCGTGTGGATCAGCTTGCCACTGAAGTTCGGAGTATTGCTACCTATCTTGCAGGGTTGCCGGTTGTGGAACCTAGGATCCCCATGCCAGATTTGTTTTTAGGGGATCGAGCTAAATTTCTGAATTTCAAAAATAACTGTAAGTTGTTTTTTGCCTTAAAACCTAAGTCCTCAGGGAACGCAGCACAGCAGGTTCAAATTGTCATCTCTCTCCTGCGCGGCGATCCTCAGGATTGGGCTTTTCCCTGACACCTGGGGACCCTGTTTTGAGTAATGTTGATGCATTTTTTCTGGCTCTGGGGTTATTGTACGATGAACCTAATGTCACTGATCAAGCTGAAAAAACCTTGTTGGCATTAGATCAGGGGCTTGAGGACGCTGAGTTATACTGTCAGAAATTCCGAAAGTGGGCAGTCCTGACCAAATGGAATGATGATGCTTTGGCAGCCCTTTTTCGGAAGGGTCTGTCAGAGAATGTAAAAGATGTTATGGTGGGTTTCCCTGCTCCCTCTGGTCTCAATGATTCTATGTCATTAGCGATTCAAATTGACAGACGTTTGCGTGAGCGTAGAGGTATGCATGTAATAGTGTTGCCTTGTGAGCCAGCTTCTGAACCCATGCAGTGTGATAGAGTGACTTCTGGGGCACAGCGTCATGAGTTTCGAAAACGCAATGGGTTATGTTTCTACTGTGGTGACGCCTCTCATGCTATTTCAGTCTGCCCTAAGCGGGGAAGACGTTTTGCACGCTCAGTTGTCTTGGGTAGTGTTCAGACTAAATTTCTGTTGACTGTTACCCTGATTTGCTCCATGTCCACATTTTCTGCTCAGGCTTTTGTTGATTCGGGAGCAGCTATTAACCTGATGGATTTTGATTTTGCTAAACGTTGTGGGTTTCCCTTGATACCCCTACGGAAGTCTATTCCCCTACTGGGGATTGATTCTACCCCTTTGGCTGAGAATAAACCCCAGTTCTCTACTCAGGTGATAATGAGGGTTGAACCTGATCATCAGGAGAGTTGCAAATTTTTGGTGCTGTATAATCTGCATGACATTATTGTACTACGTTTCCCTTGGTTACAGTCTCATAATCCTGTTTTGGATTGGAAATCTGTGTCTGTGACCAGTTGGGGCTGCCAATGTGTTAATGCCAACACTCCTGTTTTTTCTGCCTCTCCCCAGGCTCAGGATGTTCCTGACTTTTTGACTGATTTTTCTGATGTGTTTAGTGAAAGTAAATCTGCATCCTTGCCCCCCCATAGGAGCTATGACTGCGCTATTGAATTAGTGCCTGGTAGTAAATTCCCTGAAGGTCGCTTTTTAACTTGTCTGTACCTGAACATGACGCTATGCGGTCTTACATCAAGGAGTCATTGGAGAAGGGTCATATCAGACCATCCTCTTCACCCTTGGGTGCCGGTTTTTTCTTTGTGGCCAAAAAGGATGGCTCATTAAGGCCGTGTATTGATTATCGTCTCTTGAACAATATCACTGTGAAATATCAATATCCGTTACCCTTGATTTCTGACCTGTTTTCCAGGGTGAAAAGTGCTACTTGGTTTACCAAGCTTGACTTCAGGGGGGCATATAACCTTATTCGCATTAAGCACGGGGATGAATGGAAGACGGCATTTAATACCCCAGAGGGGCATTTTGAGTACCTAGTGATGCCCTTTGGGCTCACTAATGCTCCTTCCGTCTTCCAGTCCTTCATGAATGACATTTTCAGGGATTTTGTGGATACATTTCTGATTGTTTATTTGGATGATATCTTGATTTTTTCCAATGACTGGGACTCTCATGTGAAACATGTTCGGACTGTGTTCCAGATTTTGAGAGAGAATGCTCTGTATGTGAAGGGATCAAAGTGTCTTTTTGACGTACAGAGGATCTCATTTCTGGGATTCATTTTGTCCCCATCTGTTATTGAAATGGA
This sequence comes from Oophaga sylvatica, assembly GCA_033576555.1. Lineage (NCBI taxonomy): Eukaryota > Metazoa > Chordata > Amphibia > Anura > Dendrobatidae > Oophaga > Oophaga sylvatica. The sequence continues at coordinate 108,695,391 of JARQOD010000002.1, forward strand.
CCCGGTCAAGGTTCAGGCCATCTGTGATTGGGTCCAACCTACTTCATTAAAGGCTCTTCAGAGATTCTTGGGTTTTGCCAATTTTTATCGTAAATTTATTGGTAATTTCTCTGTTATTGTTAAACCATTGACTGATTTGACCAAAAAGGGTTCTGATGTGGTGAATTGGCCTCCTGAGGCAGTCTCTGCGTTTCAGGAACTTAAGCAGAGATTCACTTCTGCTCCTGTTCTACAGTAGCCTGATGTTTCTCTGCCATTTCAGGTGGAGGTTGATGCCTCTGAAATTGGGGCAGGTGCCGTTTTGTCCCAAAGAGATCCAGAGACCTCTAAAAGTAACCATTGTGCCTTTTTCTCTCGAAAATTTTCTCCAACTGAACGTAATTATGACGTGGGTAATCGGGAGTTATTGGCCATGAATGTGGGCTTTTGAAGAGTGGAGACATTGGCTGGAGGGAGCCAAACATCAGGTGGTGGTCCTCACGGACCATAAGAATCTGGTTTATCTGGAATCAGCCAAGCGACTTAATCCTAGACAGGCCAGGTGGGCCTTGTTTTTCACACGTTTTAATTTTGTGGTTTCCTTTCTTCCTGGCACTAAGAATGTTAAGGCGGATGCCCTCTCGAGGAGTTTCCTTGCGGACTCTCCTGATTTATCTGATCCTGCTGTTATTTTGAAAGAGGGTGTAGTTCTTTCCGCCATCTCGCCCAATTTGAGACTGGCTCTGGAAGGGTGTCAGGAGGATAAACCCGAGCGTTGCCCTATTGGGAAATTGTTTGTCCCAGACCAGTGGAAAAAGAGTGTGATGTCTGAGATTCATTGTTCCCGTTGGCCGGTCATCCCGGAATTTTTGGTACCAGAGACTTGGTTAGTCGGTCCTTTTGGTGGCCTACTTTGTCTCGTGACGTCAGGGAATTTGTGCAGTCCTGCGGGACTTGCTCTCGCTCCAAGCCTTGCTCTCGCTCTAGTGGTTTGTTGATGCCATTGCCTGTGCCCAAGAGACCATGGACCCATATCTCTATGGATTTCATTTCCGACCTCCCTGTTTCTCAGAGAATGACCGTTATCTGGGTGATTTGTGATAGGTTTTCCAAAATGATACATCTTGTGCCATTACCTAAGTTGCCTTCCTCCTCCGAATTGGTGCCTTTGTTCCTTCAGCACGTGGTTCGGTTACACGGCATTCCTGAGAACATTGTGTCTGACAGAGGAATCCAGTTTGTTTTCAGATTTTGGAGGACTTTTTGTTCTAAACTTGGTGTTCAATTGTCTTTCTCCTCGGCTTTTCATCCTCAGACCAATGGACAAACTGAGAGAACAAACCAGACATTGGAGACTTATCTGAGATGCTTTGTGTCTGCTGATCAAGATGACTGGGTCTCTTTTTTGCCTTTGGCTGAGTTTGCTCTTAATAATAGGGCTAGCTCTGCCACTTTGATGTCTCCATTTTTCTGCAATTTTGGGTTTCACCCTCGATTTTCTTCGGGACAGACGGAGGCTTCTGTCTGTCCAAGTGTTGACTCTGTTGTGGAGCGTATGCAGCAGATTTGGGACCAGGTAGTGGAGAGGTTGTCCCTCTCTCAGGAGAGGGCCCAGCGGTTTGCCAACCAGAATAGGACTGATGGTCCTCGGTTTGAAGTGGGGGACTTGGTCTGGTTGTCCTCAAGAAATATCCCTATGAGAGTTGCATCTCCTAAGTTTAAGCCTAGGTTCATTGGACCTTATAAGATCATGGAGATTCTTAATTCTGTTTCCTTTCGTTTACTTCTTCCAGGGACATTTAAGATCCATAACGTGTTCCACAAGTCCTTATTGAAGAGGTTTGTCGAGCCAGTGGTTCCTATGGCTGCGCCTCCTGACCCTGTTTTGGTTGAGGACAATCTGGAGTATGTGGTTGAGAAAATATTGGATTCTCGGTTTTCTAGACGGAAACTCCAGTATTTGGTTAAGTGGAGAGGTTATGGTCAGGAGGACAATTCTTGGGTGTTTGCTTCGGACATCCATGCTAGGAGACTGATCCGTGGTATCACGGAGCTCATCCTGACCGACCTGGTTGCCCAAATGAGGGTTCGGTGACCCCTCCTCAAGGAGGGGTACTGTTGTGAATGTGTTAGAAATGAATTCTGAGCAGAAGCTCCTTCTGGTGGTTACAAACAGTACTGAACCATTCAATGAAGATTGTGAAGATTGGCAATCAGGAGTTACAGACTGGTCTTATATAAGGGAGGTTCCCTCCCATCAGGGTTGCCGGTGATCAATTGTTCTTGTCTCAACTTTGGCTCCTGGTTCACTTGGAAGCTTGCTGAGTCTTGCCTGCGTCTTCTGCTAACAGATAAGATATTTTCTGCTTTTATTTTTGTGCTTGCTTTTTGCATTATTTCCTGCACTTCTGTGGAGGTCAGCCAGGTCCCCTCCGGGGGCTTGTGCTCCTCTCAGTTTATCTGAGCCACTGTTATTTGTTCATTTGCCTTTTCCAGTTTTTTCAGTGGCTGCGGCTTAGTTTTGTTACACCAGAGAACTAATTTAGGTGGTAGAGGTCGTGTGATCTCAGGTGTTTTTGCAATTAGTAGAGTTGGTATTTTTTTAGGGTTTTTTGGATTGCAGTAAGTGTCCTTCCTATCCTTTTCTTTCTAGGAAGATTGAGCCCCAACGTTTGCTCATACTATTTTCTGTCTGTGTCTGTATTTCCTCTTGTCTAACCGCCATTACATGTTTGGGGGCTTCCTATGTTCTTTGGGAATCTGCTCCGGGGCAGATAGCTTTCCTCTTTCTATCTTTAGATGTAGTTAGCCTCTGAGGCTGTGACGAGGCGTCTAGGACCAACGTAGGTATGCTCCACGGCTGCCTTTAGTTGTGGTGGTTAGTCAGGGTACTGCAATCCAGTAGATTCCAACCTCTCTGGTGTATTGCCGTTTTTGCCTGCTCTCCTCAGCTACCAAATCATAACAGTTAACCCTACAGTGTATACGCCTGGTATCTTCTGATACATTACCCTTTTTCTGCTTTTTATATTCTGGTCTAATCCATACTGATCATGTGAGAGTCTGTGTCTGACTCCGGAAATATATAAGGAGATTTACAATTACCCCTAGACTGTATACAGCTGTACGCATCTGATACATTACCCTTTTTCTGCTTTTTATATTCTGGTCTAATCCATACTGAGCCTGTGAGCGTCTATGTGTTACTCCGGAAATATATACGGAGATTTAAAATTACCTCAACACTGTATACAGCTGTATGCTTCTGATACAGTACCCTTTTTCTGCTTTTTATATTCTGGTCTAATCCATACTGAGCCTGTGAGCGTCTGTGTGTTACTCCGGAAATATATACGGAGATTTAAAATTACCCCAACACTGTATACAGCTGTACGCTTGTGATACAGTACCCTTTTTCTGCTTTTTATATTCTGGTGCAATCCATACTGAGACTGTGAGCGTCTGTGTGTTACTCTTGAAATATATACAGAGATTTACAATTACCCCTACACTGTATACGCCTGGTATCTTCTGATACATTACACTTTTTCTGCTTTTTGTATTCTGGTGTAATCCATACTGAGCCCGTGAGAGTCTGTGTCTGACACTGGAAACATATACGGAGATTTACAATTACCCCTAGACCAGTGTTTCTCAACTCCAGTCCTCAGGACCCACCAACAGGTCATGTTTTCAGGATTTCCTTAGTATTGCAAAGGTGACGGAATTAATGCTTGAGCAGGTGATAAAATTATCACCTGTGCAATACTAAGGAAATCCTGAAAACATGACCTGTTGGTGGGTCCTGAGGACTGGAGTTGAGAAACACTGCCCTAGACTGTGTACAGCTGTACGCTTCTGATGCATTACCCTTTTTCTGCTTTTTATATTCTGGTCTAATCCATACTGAGCCTGTGAGCATCTGTGTGTTACTCCGGAAATCTATACGGAGATTTAAAATTACCCCAACACTATATACACCTGGTATCTTCTGATACAGTACTCTTTTTATGCTTTTTATATTCTAGTCTAATCCATACTGAGCCTGTGAGCATCTGTGTCTGACTCCAGAAATATATACAGAGATTTACAATTATCACTAGACTGTATACAGCTGTACGCTTGCTTTTTATATTCTGGTCTAATCCATACTGAGCCTGAGAGCGTCTGTGTCTGACTCCAGAAATATATACAGAGATTTACAATTATCACTAGACTGTATACAGCTGTACGCTTGCTTTTTATATTCTGGTCTAATCCATACTGAGCCTGAGAGCGTCTGTGTGTGACTCCGGAAATATATACTGAGATTTAAAATTTTCCCTTTGACCGTATACAGCTGTACGCTTCTGATACAGTACCGTATATCTGCTGGTATTTTGGGTACATTTTCACAAACATGAGGAAGTATGGTGGAAGAGGCCGTGGACGTGGGCGTGGGGGGCCAGCTGTTACTGATGGTGGTGGTGGTGCATCTGCTGGTAGTGCCAAAAGCACAATAGCACCTAAGGCAGGAGGTGTTGAGCCTGCATCATCGTCTGGCTCCAGAAGGCCAGGAAGGCTCCCTTTTCTGGGAGTAGGTAAACCGCTCTTAAAAGCCGGAGCATCAGGTTTTGGCTTACATTGCCGAAACAGCCTCCAGCTATATCGCCTCCTCTTCTGAGTCGTCAGTTCAGGCTCCTGGTCAGGAACAACACCTTTCCTTGTATCCTTCACCCCCACAAAAAGTGAAGGATGCGGCAGGCCACACTTCAGATAACTCCATGGAGCTCTTTTCACATACCATGCATGGGTTATCAAGTCAAATCCTGAATTCCCCAGTCCAAGATAAATCTGACGTGGAGTGCACTGATGCACAGCCACTGCTAGATGATTCTGCTGGTACATTCACCCAGAGCACTACATTGCCCTCGCAGTCTACTGAGCCAGAATCTGACCCTGATGAAACTCAGGTTCCCCTTCCCTGTTATGTACGGTAGCTGAGGAGGACAGGAAAAACAGCAGGGCAGCCGAACACCTGAGATGTTGGTAACTAATGGGTTGCAGAAACCTGAACTAACCACACAATTAGAGGTAGCCGTGGAGCGTTCCTACGTTGATCCTAGACACCTCGTCACAGCCTGAGAGCTAGCTAAACCTAAAGATAGAAACAGGAAAGCTAACTGCCCCGGAGTAGAGCCCCAAAGGAAAAGGCAGCCCCCAAACATATAATGGCGGTTAGACAAGATGAAAACACAAACGCAGGCAGAAAACAGATTGAGCTGGGGCCACAAGCTGACTAAATAGGAAAGGACAGGAGAGATTACTTTCTGCAACCCAGAAAACCCTACAAAAATCCAACAATTCTGATTACAAAAATACTGAGATCACACGATCTCGCCACCCACTAAATCAGATCTCAGTGTGAACAAAACCAAGCTGCAGCTGCTGAAAAAGCAGGAAAAAGCAAATGAAAAAACAACAGTGGCTACAGACAAACTGTGAGGAGCTCAGGCCCCAGGAGGGGACTGGCTGTCCTCCACAAATGTGCAGAAAATAAATGCAAATAGTAAGCACAAAAAGAAAAGCAGAAAATATCTTATCTGAAAGCAGCATATGCAGGCAAGACACCAGCAAACTTCCAAAAGAACCAGGAACCACAATTGAGACCAGAACAATTGATCACCGGCGACCATCATGGGAGGGAACCTCCCTTATATCAGTCTAGTCCGTGATCCCAGATTGCCATTCCTCTCTGGAAGGTTCAGTACTGTCTGCAACCACCAGAGGGAGCCTCTGCTCATTCACAACAGTACCCCCCCCTTGAGGAGGGGTCACCGAACCCTCACTTGTGCAACCAGGCCGATCAGGATGAGCTCGGTGATAGGCACAGATCAGTCTCCTAGCATGGATGTCCGAAGCAAACACCCAAGAATTGTCCTCCTGACCATAACCTCTCCACTTAACCAAATACTGGAGTTTCCGTCTAGAAAACCGAGAATCCAATATTTCTCAACCACATACTCCAGATTGCCCTCAACCAAAACAGGGTCAGGAGGCGCAGCCATAGGAACCACTGGCTCGACAAACCTCTTCAATAAGGACTTGTGGAACACGTTATGGATCTTAAATGTCCCTGGAAGAAGCAAACGGAAGGAAACAGGATTAAGAATCTCCATGATCTTATAAGGTCCAATGAACCTAGGCTTAAACTTTGGAGATGCAACCCTCATAGGGATATTTCTTGAGGACAACCAAACCAAGTCCCCCACTTTAAACCGAGGACCATCAGTCCTATGCCGGTGGACAACCTCTCCACTACCTGGTCTCAAATCTGCTGCATTCGCTCCACAACAGAGTCAACACCAGGACAGACAGAAGCCTCCGCCTGTCCCGAAGAAAATCGAGGGTGAAACACAGAACTGCCGAAAAATGGAGACATCAAGGTGGCAGAGCTAGCCCTATTATAAAGAGCAAACTCAGCCAAAGGCAAAAAAGAGACCCACTCATCTTGATCAGCAGACACAAAAACATCTCAAATAAGCCTCCAAGGTCTGGTTTGTTCTATCAGTTTGTCCATTGGTCTGAGGATGAAATGCAGAGGAGAAAGATAATTGAACACCAAGTTTAGAACAAAATGTCCTCCAAAATCTGGAAACAAACTGGACTCCTCTGTCAGACACAATGTTCTCCGGAATGCCGTGCAACCGAACCACGTGCTGAAGGAACAAAGGCACCAACTCGGAGGAGGAAGGCAACTTAGGTAATGGCACAAGATGTATTATCTTGGAAAACCTATCACAGATTACCCAGATAACGGTCATTCTCTGAGAGACAGGGAGGTCGGAAATAAAATCCATAGAGATATGGGTCCATGGCCTCTTGGGCACAGGTAATGGCATCAACAAACCACTAGAGCGAGAGCAAGTCCCACAGGACTGCACAAAGTCCCTGACGTCACGAGACAAAGTAGGCCACCAAAAGGACCGACTCACCAAGTCTCTGGTACCAAAAATCCAGGGATGACCAGCCAACGCGGAACAATGAACCTCAGACATCACACTCTTTTTCCACTGGTCTGGAACAAACAACTTCCCAACAGGGCAGCGCTCAGGTTTATCCTCCTGACACCCCTCCAGAGCCAGTCTCAAATTGGGCGAGATGGCGGAAAGTACTACACCCTCCTTCAAAATAACAGCAGATTCAGATAACTCAGGAGAATCCGCAAAGAAACTCCTCGAGAGGGCATCCACCTTAACATTCTTAGTGCCAGGAAGAAAAGAAACCACAAAATTAAAACGTGTGAAAAACAAGGCCCACCTGGCCTGTCTAGGATTAAGTCGCTTGGCTGATTCGAGATAAACCAGGTTCTTATGGTCCGTGAGGACCACCACCTGATGTTTGGCTCCTTCCAGCCAATGTCTCCACTTTTCAAAGGCCCAATTCATGGCCAATAACTCCCGATTACCCACGTCATAATTACGTTCAGTTGGAGAAAACTTTCGAGAGAAAAAGGCACAAGGGTTACTCTTAGAGGTCTCTGGATCCCTTTGGGACAAAACGGCACCTGCCCCAATCTCAGAAGCATCAACCTCCACCTGAAGCGGCAGAGAAATATCAGGCTGCCGTAGAACAGGAGCAGAAGTGAATCTCTGCTTAAGTTCCTGAAACTCAGAAACTGCCTCAGGAGGCCAATTTACCACATCAGAACCCTTTTTGGTCAAATCAGTCAAAGGTTTAACAATATCGGAGAAATTACCAATGAATTTACGATAAAAATTGGCAAAACCTAAAAATCTCTGAAGAGCCTTTAATGAAGTAGGTTGAACCCAATCACAGATGGCCTGAACCTTGACCGGGTCCATTTCAATAACAGACGGATACAAAATAAATCCCAGAAATGAGACCTTCTGTACGCCAAAAAGACACTTTGATCCCTTCACATACAGTGCATTCTCTCTCAAAATCTGGAACACAGTCCGAACATGTTTCACATGAGAGTCCCAGTCGTTGGAAAAAATCAAGATATCATCCAAATAAACAATCAGAAATTTATCCACAAAATCCCTGAAAATATCATTCATGAAGGATTGGAAGACGGAAGGAGCATTAGTGAGCCCAAAAGGCATCACTAGGTACTCAAAATGCCCCTCTGGGGTATTAAACGCCATCTTACATTCATCCCCGTGCTTAATGCGAATAAGGTTATACGCCCCCCTGAGGTCAAGCTTGGTAAACCAACTAGCACTTTTCACTCTAGAAAACAGGTCAGAAATCAAGGGTAACGAATATTGATATTTCACAGTGATCCTATTCAGGAGGCGATAATCAATACACGGCCTCAATGAACCATCCTTTTTGGCCACAAAGAAAAAACCGGCGCCCAAGGGTGAAGAGGATGGTCTGATATGACCCTTCTCCAATGACTCCTTGATATAAGATCGCATAGCATCGTGTTCAGGTACAGATAAGTTAAAAAGGCGACCCTTAGGAAATTTACCACCAGGCACTAACTCAATAGCGCAATCGTAGCTTCTGTGAGGAGGTAAGGACGGAGACTTACTTTCACTAAATACATCAGAAAAATCAGTCAAAAAGTCAGGGACATCCTGAGACTGGGGGGAGGCAGAAAAAACAGGAGTGTCAGTATTAACACATTGGCAACCCCAACTGGTCACAGACACAGATTTCCAATCCAAAAGAGGATTATGAGACTGTAACCAAGGGAAACCCAGTACAATAATGTCATGCAGATTATGCAACACCAGAAATTTGCAACTCTCCTGATGATCTGGTTCAACCCTCATTATCACCTGAGTAGAAAATTGGGGTTTATTCTCCACCAAAGGGGTAGAATCAATGCCCAGTAACGGAATAGACTTCCGCAGGGGTATCATGGGAAAGCCACAACGTTTGACAAAGTCAAAATCCATCAGGTTAATAGCCGCTCCTGAATCAACAAAATCCTGAGCCGAAAATGTGGACATGGAGCAAATGAGGGTAACAGTCAACAGAAATTTAGTCTGAACACTACCCAAGACAACAGTGCGCGCAAAACGTCTTCCCGCTTAGGGCAGACGGAAATGGCATGGGAAGCGTCACCACAGTAGAAACATAACCCATTGCGCCTACGAAACTCATGACGCTGAGCCCCAGAAGTCACTCCATCACACTGCATGGGCTCAGGAGCTGGCTCACAAGGCAACACCATCTCACGCATACCTCTGCGCTCACGCAAACGTCTGTCAATTTGAATGGCCAAAGACAGAATCATTGAGACCAGAGGGAACAGGGAATCCCACCATAACGTCCTTTACTTTTTCTGACAGACCCTTTCGAAAAAGGGCTGTCAAAGCATGATCATTCCATTTGGTCAGATCTGCCCACTTTCGAAATTTCTGACAGTACAACTCAGCGTCTTCAAGACCCTGATTTAATGCCAACAGAATCTTTTCAGCTTGATCAGTGACATTAGATTCATCGTACAATAACCCCAGAGCCTGAAAAAATACATCAATATCATTCAAAACAGGATCCCCAGGTGTCAGGGAAAAAGCCCAATCCTGAGGGTTGCCGCGCAGCAGGGAGATGACAATTTGAACCTGCTGTGCAGCGTTCCCTGAGGACTTAAGCCTTAAGGCATAAAACAACTTACAGTTATTTTTGAAATTCAGAAATTTAGATCGATCCCCCAAAAACAAATCTGGCATGGGAATCCTAGGTTCCACAACCGGCAACCCAGCAAGATAGGTAGCAATACTCCGAACCTCAGTGGCAAGCTGTTCCACACGGCCAGACAACTGTGCAAACTCCATTGAGAGAGAAAAAAAAAATCCTCCGCAGCACCCAGAGAAAAAGAGGGAAAAATGGAACAAACAGAGAAAAAAAAAATCTCTGACAACTCTGACAACTTTTTTCTTTCCACATTATTTTTCCCTTCTGTGAGTACCATATAATTTTTAGTTTGGCCGGTGATTCTGTTATGTACGGTAGCTGAGGAGGACAGGAACAACAGCAGGGCAGCCGAACACATGAGATGTTGGTAACTAATGGGTTGCAGAAACCTGAACTAACCACACAACTAGAGGTAGCCGTGGAACGTTCCTACATTGATCCTAGACGCCTCATCACAGCCTGAGAGCTAGCTACACCTAAAGATAGAAACAGGAAAGCTAACTGCCCCGGAGTAGAGCCCCAAAGGAAAAGGCAGCCCCCAAACATATAATGGCGGTTAGACAAAATGAAAACACAAACGCAGGCAGAAAACAGATTGAGCAAACGCTGGGACCACAAGCTGACTAAATAGGAAAGGACAAGAGAGATTACTTTCTGCAACCCAGAAAACACTACAAAAATCCAACAATTCTGATTACAAAAATACTGAGATCACACGATCTCGCCACCCACTAAATCAGATTTCAGTGTGAACAAAACCAAGCTGCAGCCGCTGAAAAAGCAGGAAAAAGCAAATGAAAAAACAACAGTGGCTACAGACAAACTGTGAGGAGCTCAGGCCCCAGGAGGGGACCTGGCTGTCCTCCACAAATGTGCAGAAAACAATGCAAATAGTAAGCACAAAAGAAAAGCAGAAAATATCTTATCTGAAAGCAGCAGATGCAGGCAAGACACCAGCAAACTTCCAAAAGAACCAGTAACCACAATTGATCACCGGCAACCATCATGGGAGGGAACCTCCCTTATATCAGTCCAGTCCGTGATCCCAGATTGCCATTCCTCTCTGGAAGGTTCAGTACTGTCTGCAACCACCAGAGGGAGCCTCTGCTCATTCACAACACTTCCCGCATACTATACCACCTTACACGTTGACACAGAGGAAGGTGCAGATGAAATTGAAGAGGAGGTGATGGATGACCCAGTTGTTGACCCGGATTGGCATCCATTGGGGGAAGAGGGTGCCGCTGGCAATAGCTCAGAAGAGGAGAAGGATCCGCAGCAGACATCGACATCGCAGCTGCGGTTATCTGGCAGGCCCGTAGCTGTCCAAAAACGTGTTAAAAAAAAAAAAAGAGTTGCAGGACAGCTTGGCCAGACGGTCAAGTTAGCACAGCGTGCAAGCCCTGAAAATTTATACCATACTAGGAAGAGTGCAGTGTGGCACTTTTTTGACCAAAATCCTAGTGATGAGGCAAAGGTTATCTGTAAGAAGTGCGGAAGGACCTTTAGCCGAGGGAAAAATCTACGAAATTTGAATACCAGTTGCATGCTTAGACATTTAATCAGCATGCACTTGCAAGCGTGGACGGACTACCAAACCTCAGTTAGCACATGTGCACCTGCTCCGACTGAAGGTAGCCAGCAACACTCCATCGCTTTCCCCACTGTAAGCCCACAGATTAGCACACCACCAGCAAGAAATGTTGAGGTGTCATCGCAAGGCCAAAGCAGTCAGGGAATCACAATGTTTTTGCAACGAAAGACTAAATCTAGGCCATCACCACCACCACCATCACCAACCCCCTCTCAGTCCATCATGTCCACCGCTAGTTCCCCCATATGCAGTTCTCAAGTCCAGCTCACCCTAGCAGACACTCTGAGTAGGACAAGAAAGTACTCATTCTCTCATCCGCGTACACTGGCTTTGAACGCCTACATTGCCAAACTGATCTCATTAGAGATGATGCCCTTCTGTTTGGTTGAAAGCGCAGCGTTCCGAGAGCTCATGGCCTACGCTGACCCACGCTATGACCTACCCAGTGGGCACTTCTTTTCTAGAAAAGCCATCCCTGCCCTCTACCTGCATGTGAAAGACTGCATTGTCCATGCACTCAAACAATCAGTGAGTGGAAAGGTGCATCTCACAACAGATGCATGGGCCAGTAGGCATGGCCAGGGCCGTTACGTGTCCATCACTTCGCACTGGGTTAATGTGGTGGATGCAGGGTCCACAGGGGACAGCGGTGGTGGGACAGTGCTGCCTAGCCCACGGTATAGGCAACAGTTGGCTGTAGGCGTTTGACCCTCCTCCTCCAGAAGCGAAAGCTCGTCGACAGAGCGCAGTCGCACGAGCACTCCATCCGCAGCTGCCAGTGTTGCACACGAGGTGTCCCACTATCGAACAGCTAGTGGTAAGCGTCAGCAGGCTGTTTTAAAGATGATGTCTTTGGGCGACAACAGACACACCGCGGCCGTAATTTTGTGGCGGCCATAGCCCCGGCAAAACTCAGACACATTCCTTGCCTGGCTCACACCTTGAACCTGCTGGTGCAGTGCTTCCTAAATAGTTATCCAGAGTTAACAGCCCTGCTCCATAAGGTGCGAAGACTGTGCTCGCACATCCGTCGCTCGCCCGTAGACTCCAGTCGTATGCAGAGGCTTCAGCGATTGCTCCACCTCCCAAGCACCGCCTAATCATAGACGTTGCAACAAGGTGGAACTCCACCATGCACATGGTTGAGAGGCTTGCGAACAGTGGCAGGCTGTAATGCATTTGTGGGAGGATACACTGGCAGGCAGTTTGAGGGCAGACATGGATTGTCGGGTGTGCAGTGGTCAAAGCTGAAAGACCTCTGTAAAGTCCTTCAGTGTTTTGAAGAATGCACACGGCTGGTAAGCGCAGACGACACCATCATAAGCATTAGCATCCCACTTATGCGTCAGCTCATGCAAACTTTGACGCACATTAAGGATTAGGCATCTGCAGCGGAGGAGGAAGAGGAGGAAAGCCTTGAAGACAGTCAAGGCATTGTATGCTCAGGGAACTGTCCTGGACGAGATGGAGGAAGAAGAGGAAGAGGAGGAGGAGGATGAGAGGGATGAATACTTTGGGGAGGAGGATGCTTCTCAGGGGGCAAGAGAAAATGTTGGCTTGCCAAGGTCAGGTACAGGGTTTGTGCGTGACTGGAGGGATGTGGATTTGGCAGAAAGTGCTCCTCCACCCACCACTGTCAGTGCATCATTGACACCTGGAACATTGGCCCACATGTGTGATTATGTCTTGCGGATCCTAAAAAGGGATCCCCACATTGCCAAAATTATGAAGGATGATGACTACTGGTTGGCCAGCATCCTCGATCCACGCTATAAAGGCAAATTACAGAACATCATGCCACAAGACAACCTAGAGCTAATATTGGCGAACAAACAAGCAACTCTGGTAAACCGTTTGTTAGAGGCATTCCCAGCACACAGCAGCTGTGCAGGTTCTACCACGAGCCGTACTGGGCCAAATGGAAGAGGTGTTCGTGGTGCACACAGTCGAAGTGGCGTTGGAGACAGGGGTTTCATGACCATGTTGTGGACTGATTTCTCGAAGTAATGCTCACACGACTGGTAATACTGAATCGATTGCAACAGGCAGGAGACAGCAGTTGTCAACTATGGTTCAAAATTACCTCTCCTCCCCTATCGATGTTCTCCCTCACAGTTCATTCCCCTTTGACTACTGGGCCTGTAAACTGGACACCTGGCCTGAATTGGCACAATATACCTTACAGGAGCTCGCTTGCCCTGCTGGTAGTGTGCTATCAGAAAGAGTCTTCAGTGCAGCTGGATCAATCCTGACAGAAAGAAGGACCCGGCTGTCGACCCAAAATGTTGGTGATCTCACCTTCATTAAAATGAACCATGCCTGGGTTTCAAAGGATTTTGTACCACCTTCCGCTGATGACACATAGGTTGCCAGCAAAATGGCTCGCTTTGTCCTCCTCTTCCTCCGACTTCTCCAATTCCTCCATTTGCAGCTGCTGAACGTCCAGCCTACACCTCAACATATGCCAGTTTTTCCACCTCCCTAACTGTGCTGTACCCCCCCAGGGCCGGCATCAGCACCTTGCGCACCCGGGCTGGCGCCCTGAGCAGGTGGGGGGACTCACTCGTGGGCGACGGCACTGGCACAGGGCCCATCATAGTACGCCAGTGTCTCTGATGGTGGGGGGGCCCACTCGCCGTCAGACACACCAGCTTACTATGAGGGTCCCTGTGCCAGTACTGTCGCCCACAAGTGGGCCCCCCTGCTTGCTCAGGGCCCCAGCACTTGCAATACTTACCTCTCCTGCTCCACCACTGTGACGTCTTCCGCGTTTCCTGACAGTGACATTCAGGTCAGAGAGCACAATGAAGTCACGTCTGTATGCCCTCTGCCTGAACAGTCCAAGTGCAGAGAGCTTGAAGATGGCGATGCTGAGGAGTCCAGAGTAGAGCAGTGCCCAGCGAGGAGAGGTATTTCATTTTTTTAATGTTTGGAGCAATATATGGGGAGCATTATACATTATGTAGAATTATATATGGGGCCCAGCATACACTTGAGAGTCATAGATAGGGCCCATCATACACTGGAGCATTATAAATGTGGCCCATTATACACTGAAGCATCATATACGGGGCCCATTATACACTGAAGCATTATAAATGGGGCCCATTATATATGGAGCATTATATAGGTCCATCAAACACTGGAGCATCATCCATAGGGCCTATCATACACTGGAGCATTATAAATGGGGCCCATCATACACTGGAGCATCATCCATGGGACCATCAAATACTGGAGAATCATATGGGGCCCATTGTATATGGAGCATTATATAGGCCCATCATACACTGGAGCATCATCCATGGGGCCCATCATACACTGGAGCATTATAAATGGGGCCTATCATACACTGGAGCATCATCCATGGGGCCCATGATATACTGGAGCATCATATGGGGCCCATTATACACTGGAGCATAATAAATGGGGCCCATCATACACTGGAGCATTATACAGTATAGGCCCATCATACACAGGAGCATCATCCATGGGGCCCATCATATACTGGAGCATCATATGGTGATCAATATTTATGAGGCATCATATAGGGTATGGAACATCATATGGAGCACATATGGGGCCTATTCTGTATGGAGCATTAATGAATCCCATTCTGTATGGAGCAATATATGGGGCCCATCATATGCTGTATGGAGCTTTATATGCGACTCATTATACTGTATGGAGCAATATGTGGGGCTCATTATACTCTATGGGGACCATCCTATACTGTATGGCACATTATATGGGGACCATCATATACTGTAGCATTATGTGGAGCTCATCATATACTGTATAGAACATTATATGGGACCAATTATTCTGTATGGAGCAATATATGGGGCTCATTATTCTGTGGTGGCCATAATACTGTATGGGGGAATATACTGTCCGGTTTTTGAGCTATTGTAGAATTTAAAATAGATATCACTCATGTAATGTAAGAAGTGAAGTCTTTGGCATTGTACTATACCTATATTTCTCTGCCTATCGGAGCATCATGAATTGTGGTATGTGTTAAAGGGGCCCACTGAGACTCTTTCGCCCGGGGCCCACGAAAACCTGGAGCCAGCCCTACCCCCCCACAACTTTAGCCAAATAACCCCCAGTTTTCAATGCGTAACTATTATTATAAAGTAAATTAAGGTTGACAAGCTTAAGTAATAAGAATTGATGTCGTTGGCATTGATATGGGCACTGTAGGTGTGTTTACTGTCCTCCACTGACTGCCGACTTTTATTCCCATTGACTTGCATTGGATTTCGTGTTTCAGTCGGACCTTCGACTTTTCCCGATAGTCGGCCGATTTAGTTCAACTCGACTTTTGAGAAAGTCGGGTTTCACGAAACCCGACTCGACCCTCCAAAAGGCAAAGTCGCTCATCTCTAGTTATTACCTTGAAAGTGTGGAAATACATCCACAGGTTTTTAGGTGTTTGGATGTACAGAATACATTTATGTAATTTATATTGATAAAAAAAATGGAAAGCGCTAATTGTAAATGTTGTAATAATAAGTAATAATAAGTGTACATGTAATAGAGCCGATACGCAAATAGGATGCATCTGATTGCCAAGCCATTTCTTGGTATTTTCATATAACTCTGCTACTCTCCATAACAACAAGGGGGGTTGCGGTATATGTGTAGGGAAAATTCAGTTCTTGGCTGACACTGAGATACAAAATACTCCACACTAAAATAGAAAATACATTCTTGGAGATTTAACCGCTGGAACACTGGAATGTCGACAATTCCATCTTGATCAGTTTAAATCGCTGTAATAAAGATAATAATCGTAATACCCATTAGAAGTCGTATCAGCCAAGGGAACGTATTTCATAAGCAACAACGTTAATCTAACACCCATGAGAAAGAGTGAGGCTAAGTTCACACGTTGCGGAATTGCCGCGGAAATTTCTGCGGCAATCCCGCACTTCTCCTGCAGGAAATGCGCACGTTTTTTGTATGCTGATTCCCGCCAGAATAATAGCGTTTTGCAAGCGTAATTAGCTTGCAGAATGCTAGCGTTTTCCTAGCGATCTGTAGCATCGCTTGGAAAACTGATTGACAGGTTGGTCACACGAGTCAAACATAGTGTTTGACACGTGTGACCAACTTTTTACTATTGATGCCGCCTATGCCGCATCAATAGTAAAAAGATCTAATGTAAAAATAATAAAAAAAATAATAAATAATGATATTCTCACCTTCCGGTGGCCCCCGCAGCCTTCCCGCGGCCCCCGCAGCTTTCCCGCCTTCAGCGACGCTACCGGCAACTCCGGTCCCAGGAGTGCTTTGCGACAAATCACACCGATGACGTAGCATCTCGCGAGACCGCTATGCCATCTGGGTGATTCTCGCAAAGCCCTCCTGGGACCGGGAGTTTCCGGGAGCATCGCTGAAGGCGGGAAGGCTGCGGGGGCCGCGGGAAGGCTGCGGGGGCCGCCGGAAGGTGAGAATATCATTATTTTTTATTTTAATTATTGTTTTACCAGGGATATGGTACCCAGGGCCTGGAGGAGAGTCTCCTCTCCTCCAGACCCTGGGTACCACCGCACATGAACCGCTTACATTCCGCAAAATTAATGAACATGTTGCTATTTTTTCCGCGAAGCGTTTTTTTGCGGAAAAAAACGCAACATGTGGCCAAAACATGCGGAATCAATTAACATATATAGGATGCTTAATGCTTGCGTTTTTATCGCGTTTTTACCGTGGAAAACCGCGGAAAAAACCGCGAAAAAAACGCAATTATTCCTGATCGTGTGCACTTAGCCTAAAGGCCCCTTCTCAGGACCGGCCTGAGACACCAGGAGTTTTTCCTGCTTTTTTTTATGCATTTTTTATGCTAATTTTCAGCTGCTTTTTACAGTACCAGCAAAGCCTATGGGATTTCAAAAATCGCATGCACACACATTTTTTTTCTCATCAGTATTTTATGCTTTGCATGTTCTTTTGGACATAGAGCATGTCACTCCTTTCAGAGTTTTTTCAGCGTTTTCCACCCATTGACTTGAATGGGTGGTGAAAAACGCAACAAAAACGCAGGTATCAGGTTTTGCTACATTTTTGTGCCAAAATATGATTCAAAGGGATAGGACTTTTTTTTTTCAACACTAAACTTTATCAGCATGCACAGACACAAATCTAGCATGCCTAAACCGCCACAAAAAATGCACAAAAAAGCGCATAAAAACACTGCAAAAAAACACAAGAAAAACATTTTTTTGGCAGTTTCTTTCCTGCCAAGAGATCAGGTTTTGTTGCAGAAAAAAACTCTGAAAAAACACCTAGTGTGAACTCACCCTTAGGCCGGTATCACACATACGAGGAATACGGCCGAGTCTCGCATGTTAATACCCGACACTGCCGCCGGCCTCGGGAGCGGACCGTGCGGCTCCAAGTATTGCTATGTGGTCGCACGCTCCACTCCCGAGGCCGGCGGCAGTGTCGGGTATTAACATGCGAGACTCGGCCGTATTTCTCGCATATGTGATCCCGGCCTTAAACTTCTAAATCTATAGAAAAGAACATTAAAAAGCTGCACCCTGAGCTTACTTCAATTGAAAAAAAACATGTGAGACATTGAGTGTTTATATTGCATTTCATAATTGTCCATAGATTTACATGTAACATCTGGACAAAAAAAGTGGCAAAAATATGATTAAATGAAAATCCCAAAAAGTGGCTTTGTTAAAACAAAATGTGAATCTAGCTTAAAACTTCTGTCTACTATATGTGAACAATTTTGGAAGTTTTAAATCATTTTTTAATGTCCATAAACAAGCTTAATGCATGCAACAGAATGGCACTAAATATTAAATTGGGCCCTATGCCTCTCCTTCAGTGCACCCAACAAGTTATTGACCTGCTGTTTGCTGGACTTTATAAAATAAAACACTGCCCACTGTGCTGCATGTAGGAAGCTCCTGAGCAACTGCAGGAAGGGGATTGCAGAGGCAGGAGATGGAGAGGAGTCTCTGCATGGTCACTGGCATGTTGATATCACCAATTCACCTCTGACAAAACCGACTTTGGTGATGATCGGTGGGATGAGTGGAGCAGTGGAAGTGTTCCTCAGTGGCAGCAGTGGTGGCAGCAAGTGGTATACAGAGGAGTGAATAACTTGTACCTGACTCGTTGTTGCCCCCACTACAGTCTGGCGGCCGGCGCCCTCTAAGCAAAATATGATACTACAATAGTGAGAAAAATACATTGCTACCCTAGAGTAATAACAATTGTCACATTTGCAAAAAAAAACAAAACACACAGATTGTCCTAAAACTGTTCAGGTAATGTTTACTGCACAAAAGAGACAAAAATGGAGTCACAATACGCATAGTGAAAGGCATATACAGCATTAAAAATAAGATTATAATGCCATTTTCATTGTTACAGTAGTAAGAGAAATTAGATCCTGAAACAGGTATATTGGGCTGAGCTCCTCTGTCTGGCAACTCAGATGCTGCTATCACTATTGACAGCAGCATCTAAGGGGCTAAACTGCCTATGAATCTGCAGGCAGCCCTCAGTATATGTCAGATGGATTCCTGATGCTGCTTGTGCTAGTATATAGGCAGTACTCTCTCTATCATCATGAGGTATACAATCGGCATGGAGCACTTAAAAGCAATCTGTCGTCAGGTTTTTGCTATGTTGTCTGAGAGCAGTATGAAATACGGTCTGAGTCACTGATTCCAGCGACATGTCACTAATTAGGCTGTGTGCTGTTGTTTCATTACAATGAGCATTTTATCAGCAGGAGCTTAACACCACAGGACTACAACTCCTGTCCTTCCTGGTCCAACCCCACTCCCACCACTAATAAGCAGCTTACTGTCAATATACAATGTACACAGAAAGCTGCTAATCAGGGGTGTCTGCGGGAGTTAGCTTTCTGAGCTCTGCTACATGAAACATCTAAAAACTCTGATTGTATCACGACTGCTGCACCCAGTAATCTAAGGGATACATCGTTATACTCAGGGTTTATTTTCCTTACATTATGCTGATCTCAGATGATGTAGCAAAAACCTGGTGACAGATTCCTTTTAATAAGAAGAGCTCATGAGAAATGTATTCAGCATGTAGCGTTAAGGGGTTAAACACT
>JARQOD010000002.1:108714830-108732950 GCA_033576555.1 Oophaga sylvatica
TACCGGGGAAAAAACCGCGGAAAAAAAAACGCGAAAAAAACGCAATTTTTCCCTGATCGTGTGCACTTAGCTAAAGGCCCCTTTCTAGGACGGCCTGAGACACCAGGAGTTTTTCCTGCTTTTTTTTATGCATTTTTATGCTAATTTTCAGCTGCTTTTTACAGTACCAGCAAGCCTATGGGATTTCAAAAAATGCATGCACCACATTTTTTTTTCATCAGTATTTTATGCTTTGCATGTTCTTTTGGAATAGAGCTGTCACTCCTTTCAGAGTTTTTTCAGCGTTTTCCACCATTGACTTGAATGGGGGGTTTGAAAAAACGCAACAAAAAGCAGGTATCGGTTTTGCTACATTTTTTGTGCCAAAATATGATTAAAAGGGGAAATAGGACTTTTTTTTTTCAACACAAAACTTTATCAGCATGCACAGACACAAATCTAGCATGCCTAAACCGCCACAAAAAAATGCCAAAAAGCGCATAAAAACACTGCAAAAAAAACACAAGAAAACATTTTTTTGGCAGTTTCTTTCCTGCCAAGAGATCAGGTTTTGTTGCAGAAAAAAACTCTGAAAAAAACACCTAGTGTGAACTCACCCTTAGGCGGTATCACACTACGAGGAATTCGGCCGAGTCTCGCATGTTATTACCGACACTGCCGCCGGCCTCGGGAGCGGACCGTGCGGCTCCAAGTATTGCTATGTGGTCGCACGCTCCACTCCCGAGGCCGGGCAGTGTCGGGTATTAACATGCGAGACTCGGCCGTATTTCTCGCATATGTGATCCCGGCCTTTTAAACTTCTAAATCTATGGGGAAAAGAACATTAAAAAGCTGCACCTGAGCTTACTTCAATTGAAAAAAAAAGTGAGACATTGAGTGTTTATATTGCATTTCATAATTGCCCATAGATTTACTGTAACATCTGGACAAAAAAAGTGGCAAAAATATGATTAAATGAAAATCCCAAAAAAAGTGGCTTTGTTAAAACAAAATGTGTAATCTAGCTTAAAACTTCTGTCTACTATATGTGAACAATTTTGGAAGTTTTAAATCATTTTTTAATGTCCATAAACAAGCTTAATGCATGCAACAGAATGGCACTAAATATTAAATTGGGCCCTATGCCTCTCCCTTCAGTGCACCCAACAAGTTATTGACCTGCTGTTTGCTGGACTTTATAAAATAAAACACTGCCCACTGTGCTGCATGTAGGAAGCTCCTGAGCAACTGCAGGAAGGGGATTGCAGAGGCAGGAGATGGAGAGGAGTCTCTGCATGGTCACTGGCATGTTGATATCACCAATTCACCTCTGACAAAACCGACTTTGGTGATGATCGGTGGGATGAGTGGAGCAGTGGAAGTGTTCCTCAGTGGCAGCAGTGGTGGCAGCAAGTGGTATACAGAGGAGTGAATAACTTGTACCTGACTCGTTGTTGCCCCCACTACAGTCTGGCGGCCGGCGCCCTCTAAGCAAAATATGATACTACAATAGTGAGAAAAAATACATTGCTACCCTAGAGTAATAACAATTGTCACATTTGCAAAAAAAAACAAAACACACAGATTGTCCTAAAACTGTTCAGGTAATGTTTACTGCACAAAAGAGACAAAAATGGAGTCACAATACGCATAGTGAAAGGCATATACAGCATTAAAAATAAGATTATAATGCCATTTTCATTGTTACAGTAGTAAGAGAAATTAGATCCTGAAACAGGTATATTGGGCTGAGCTCCCTCTGTCTGGCAACTCAGATGCTGCTATCACTATTGACAGCAGCATCTAAGGGGCTAAACTGCCTATGAATCTGCAGGCAGCCCTCAGTATATGTCAGATGGATTCCTGATGCTGCTTGTGCTAGTATATAGGCAGTACTCTCTCTATCATCATGAGGTATACAATCGGCATGGAGCACTTAAAAGCAATCTGTCGTCAGGTTTTTGCTATGTTGTCTGAGAGCAGTATGAAATACGGTCTGAGTCACTGATTCCAGCGACATGTCACTAATTAGGCTGTGTGCTGTTGTTTCATTACAATGAGCATTTTATCAGCAGGAGCTTAACACCACAGGACTACAACTCCTGTCCTTCCTGGTCCAACCCCACTCCCACCACTAATAAGCAGCTTACTGTCAATATACAATGTACACAGAAAGCTGCTAATCAGGGGTGTCTGCGGGAGTTAGCTTTCTGAGCTCTGCTACATGAAACATCTAAAAACTCTGATTGTATCACGACTGCTGCACCCAGTAATCTAAGGGATACATCGTTATACTCAGGGTTTATTTTCCTTACATTATGCTGATCTCAGATGATGTAGCAAAAACCTGGTGACAGATTCCTTTTAATAAGAAGAGCTCATGAGAAATGTATTCAGCATGTAGCGTTAAGGGGTTAAACACTCATAGCCCCAGTCAACTACATGAACAGACTGGGCGGCAGAGAAATCTGTCTTAAAATAGAAGTATATGGTAATGGTGAAAACAATAACGGCAAGGACTATTTTTTTTTTGTTTGTTTTGGTGAATAAAAGTTGTTTTTTGTAAAAAAAACAAGACTGTGGAGATCTCTCACCATCGCTTCAGCTGTAGGCAATGCTCATTTGAGGGCTTCACCTCCTCGACCTTCTGGTGCAGTAACTGTCCATCGACACCCTCTTCCAGCTGAGACCTCGGGCACCATCTTCCCCAATCAATGTGTGCAGCTGGTCCAGAATACTTCTGAGACCCTCACACATAAGGTTCATATCTGTGCACAGGTGGTCTTCGGACCTGAGCTGCTTCTTCATATCAGGCAAGCTTGTATTCTGACCTGATTGTGTGAGTCCTTGCAAACCGTGAAGACTGCGGCTGAATCGAGAGATCTTACAATTGTTAGGGATTAATACAGGACATATATTGCAAAATTTTATGACTTTTTACAATGCTCAAAAAAGATGTATTTTTTGTATTCAGAATAGTCTGAAAAATGTATTTAGCAAATTAATTCTTGTAATGTTATATCATTGTACCCAAGGCTCAGCCGGCATGTGAAGGAATAAGCATTCACAAGCAGGATTAGAAAAAAAAACTAGAATAAAGTTTCCTGTCATTATACTCGTAACAAAACAACATCACAATGCTCATCCACTCCTACATTCTGCATATTTTCATCTTCTGCTATTCTGGAAATCTAGTTGCACCCGTGGTTTTCATTTTTTTTTTTAACCATCTGGTTTGCTTTTCTATTTAAAGAAAAACATTTTCATTTTAAGGAGCCTTCTGGTTCTTGTTTTGCTCAAAAGCATAAAGGAAAGAAGACGTTCAGTAAAGTCTCTATGCTGGAAATGAAAGCTAAACGAATCCTCCTATGAGCCCCAGTGTTGGACAGAACACAAGCACTCACATTTCTCAATATCACTAGAGCTTTGCTTTACACTCTAGATCAGTGGTCCCCAACCATTTTTGCACCAGGGACCGGCTTTAAGCAAGACCATTTTTCCATGGCCCGGCAGGTGGGGCAGGGGCGGGCTTTGGTCATATGGGGTGTGGTAATGGAGGGGGTTGGAGTTTAGTGCATACTTATGATTTAATTATGATGTTAACATAGTATGATGGTTCCACCTGTAATCCCCTATATATAGTATGATGGCCCCACACATATAATCCCCCATTATAGCATGATTGCCCCACAATGTACTGATTGATATACAGTACAGACCAAAAGTTTGGACACACCTTCTCATTTAAAGATTTCTCTGTATTTTCATCAAGCAAAAGTTGGCTACTTTGAAGAACCTAGAATATAAGACATAATTTCAGTTTTTACACACTTTTTTGTTAAGTATATAATTCCACATGTGTTAATTCATAGTTTTGATGCCTTCAGTGTGAATGTACAATTTTCATAGTCATGAAAATACAGAAAAATCTTTAAATGAGAAGGTGTGTCCAAACTTTTGGTCTGTACTGTATATATATATTTATAAAACAAAAAAAGTACTCCCTCTCTTCCTCTCTTTATTCACTGCTGCTCCAGTCGTGCTGCGGCTGCAGTGTTACTAACGCCAAGGACAGGAGAACAGAGTGCACGCTCTCTGCCCACAAACAGCACTGACACATAACAGTGTCAGCACATTCCCGGCTGCAGCCACTCGTGCGTCGCAGCGTTCTTATGATGAACACTGCGTGTGTACGCACGCCCCGCCCCGGTGATAATGAACCACTAGGGCAGGCACCTGCAGTGTTCTCTGAGCCGCCGCAGAGCACACTGTCCGTGTTTAGTGCTGTTCTGTGGCCCGACATAAGAACCCCATCGGCCCGGTCCTGGGCCGTGGACTGGTGGTTGGGGACCCTGCTCTAGATGTATTTGATGTATGAGTTTATAAAGTATTTTGGTAGATGGGTTTTCTATTATGATATAGGCTAAGTAGACAATCTAGGCTTGGTGCACATCAGGAGAACATTACCTGCCTGACTGCTCGGTGCCAACTGAAATGCTATGGGGCTGTTTTTCAGGGTTTAGCCTTGACCGCTTGGTTCCAGTGATGGGAAATTTTAATGCATAACCATACTAAGGCATATTGGAAAATTGTAGCTTCCAACTTTGTGAGAACAGTTTGTGCATGTCTGTTTTCTGTTCCAGCATGACTGTGCTGCACGTCCATAGAGCATATGGTTTTGGGGAGTTTGATGTGAAAGAACATGACTGGCCACAGAGAGCCCTGACCTCAATGCTATCAAGAATCTTTAGGATGGGCTAAAACAGATATTGTGAGCCTGGCGCTGTCATTCAACTTCAGAATCTGACATCACAAATGCTCTTCTAGATGAATGGGCAAACATTCCCACAGACACAATCCAAAGTATTATAGAATTTACATCCATGTACCTTATAGGTGACATCTCTCTGATTGAAGTCGTTCCCATCCGTTTTGTCTCCATATAGCACAGATGCCAAGATGAGACTTCATGCCCAGAGCTCGTCTCTGCAGACTTCCCTCTTCCCAGATTTCCGACACAGTGCCCTTAAATAAAAGTATCATACGGGCCCATAAATAAAAATATCTCTCATGCAATATCTCTCATGCTGCACCCGCTGAATAAATAATTGCAGTGCTTACTGCACAAAATATACCCCAATACTGCTCCTCCCTAAAATATCCCCCAAATTTGCCTCTCCCCAAAAATATCCCTCAACACTGCTCTTCTCCAAAATGTCCCCCCACACTGCCCTTCTCCAAAATATCCCCCCACACTGCCCTTCTCCAAAATATCCCCCACACTGCTCCTCTGCAAAATATCCCCCCACACTGACCCTCTCCAAAATATCTCCCACACTGACCCTCTCCAAAATATCCCCCCACACTGCCCCTCTGCCAAATATCCCCTTATAATACTGCCCTATCCAAAATGTCCTCCATACTGCCCTATCCAAAATGTCCTCCATACTGCCCCTCTCAATAAAGTACCCCCACTGCCTCCTTTCAATTGTCCCCCATTATGTGTTCTCACATTAACATTAATCCCTCCCTCTATCCACAATGACATGACATTAATTTTCAGCTCTTTCATGGAGCGCTTACTATTGCCCAAGCCATCTCCACTCCTCTGAGGCTCTTTGGTGCAGGCAGCAGTGTGATGATGTCACACTGCAACAGATTCCTCCTGCACGGCAGCATGATCGCACAGGAGATGCTGAAATATTACACTTCCTGCCCGGTCAGTGCAGGAGTTCAGCGCTGCTGGTGGCTGAGCTTCTGCACTAGCAGCCAGGAGCGGCGTCCGCGCCGCCCCTGGCTGTTAACCCCCTAATTGCTGCGATCAAGCGCGATCGCAGCGTTCAGGAGGGAAGGAGAGAGACGGGAGCTCCCTCTACATTCTGACCAGCGTCCCTGCGACATCATAGCGGGGCCAGATCTCTGCCATGATGACCCAGGGTCGTCATGACGACCTCTGGATCATCAAGCTACGGAATGCCTCTGAGACTATGCTCACAGCATGGTCTCAGAAGCTTTCACCATAGGTATAATGCACTGCAATCAAAGTAAAAAAAGTGAAAGTCCCATAAAGGGATTAGGTAAACATGGAAAAAAGGAAACAATTTTTTAAAAATATGTAAAAAAAAAACATTAAGAAATAATACAAATAATTTTTAAAAAATCCACTAATAAACACACATTTTTATGTAAAAAAGTGTCACACTAGTTAACCCCTTCAGTGAACACCATAAAAAAACGCACAAAAAAGTAGCAAATTATACTTTTTCCAAGCGGTATCATCATACTACTTGGAAAAGTTAGGGTTGGGGCTAAAGTTAGGGTTCAGGTTGGGGCTAAAGTTAGGGTTCGGGTTGGGATTAGGGTTAGGGTTGGAATTAGGGTTAGGGTTGGAATTAGGGTTAGAGTTGGAATTAGGGTTAGGCGTATGTTAGGGTTAGGTTTGTGGTTAGGGTTATGGTTAGGGTTGGGGGTGTGTTGGGGTTAGGGTTGAAGTTAGAATTGGGGGGTTTCCACTATTTAGGCACATCAGGGGCTCTCCAAACGGGACTTGGTGTCCGCTCTCGATTCCATCCAATTTGTCATTTGCGTCACTGTCAATCCTCCATTCAATGACCACCGCTCCGTTCCAATCAACAATGGACTGGTCATCTGGAAATACTGGCAAATGCCAGATAGGTGGTCTGACAACACTCATTACAGTATCGGCATCTCAAAAAGTGGATATTCTTGACAATTGTAGCAGAATAGAGAGCTGTCGGCTACTTGGTCCACTACCATTACTTCACTTGGGCCGACCATATAATGCTCCCAGCCTGTGGCCTTCCAGAAGCCAGAGCAAGGTAGGGGATGCAGGCGGAACAACGCAGAGGATGCAGGCAGAGCAAGGCAGGGGATGCAGGCAGAGCAAGGCAAGCAGAGCAAGGCAGGGGATGCAGGTGGAACAACGCAGGGGATGCATACAGAGCAAGGCAGGGGATGCAGGTGGCGCAAGGGCAGGCCAGAAAACCTAGATATACCTCTGGCATTAGTTAACAGCTGCCAGCCAATCACAGGCCGGCAGCTGACTTCAGCGCGCACGTCGCCGACGTATGACATCACTGTCATATGCTGGAACGACGCTGCGTGCCTGTTATGTTTTGGTAGCTGAAGAGAGCAGGCAAAAAACGGCAATACACCAGAGAGGTTGGAATCTATTGGATTGCAGTACCCTGACTAACCACCACAACTAAAGGCAGCCGTGGAGCGTTCCTACGTTGGTCCTAGACACCTCGTCACAGCCTGAGAGATTAACTACACCTAAAGATAGAAAGAGGAAAGCTATCTGCCCTGGAGCAGATCCCCAAAGAACATAGGAAGTCCCCAAACATGTAATGGCTATTAGACAAGAGGAAATACAGACACAGACAGAAAATAGTATTAGCAAACGCTGGGGCCCAATCTGCCTAGACAGAAAAGGATAGAAAGGATACTCACTGCAATCCCAAAAAAAACCTAAAAAATGCCAACGCTACTGATTGCAAAAACACTGAGATCACACGACCTCTACCACCTAAATCAGTTCTCTGGTGTAACAAAACTAAGCCGCAGCCACTGAAAAAACTGGAAAAGGCAAATGAACAAATAACAATGGCTCCAGCGGAACTGAGAGGAGCCAAGCCCCCGGGGGGATATCTGGCTAACCTCACAGAAATGCAGAGAAATATGCAAATGGTAAGCACAAAAACAAAATCAGAAAATATCTTATCTGAAAGCAGAAGAAGAGGCAAGATTCAGCAAGCTTCCAAGTGAACCAGGAACCACAGTTGAGACAAGAACAATTGATCACCGGCAACCATGATCGGAGGGAACCTCCCTTATATCAAGCCAGTCTGTGACTCCTGATTGCCAATCCTCATTGAATGGTTCAGTACTGTTTGTAACCACCAGAGGGAGCTTCTGCTCAGAATTCATTTCCAAAACATTCACAACAGTACCCTCCACTTGAGGAGGGGTCACCGAACCCTTATTTGTGCAACCAGGTCGGTCAGGATGAGCTCGGTGATAGGCACGGATCAGTCTCCTAGCATGGATGTCCGAAGCAAACACCCAAAAATTGTCCTCCTGACCATAACCTCTCCACTTAACCAAATACTGGAGTTTCCGTCTAGAAAAACGAGAATCCAATATTTTCTCAACCTCATACTCCAGATTGCCCTCAACCAAAACAGGGTCAGGAGGTGCAGCCATAGGAACCACTGGCTCGACAAACCTCTTCAATAAGGACTTGTGGAACACGTTATGGATCTTAAATGTCCCTGGAAGAAGTAAACGAAAGGAAACAGGATTAAGAATCTCCATGATCTTATAAGGTCCAATGAACCTAGGCTTAAACTTAGGAGATGCAACTCTCATAGGGATATTTCTTGAAGACAACCAGACCAAGTCCCCCACTTTAAACCGAGGACCATCAGTCCTATGCCGGTTGGCAAACCGCTGGGCCTTCTCCTGAGAGAGGGACAACCTCTCCACTACCTGGTCCCAAATCTGCTGCATATGCTCCACAACAGAGTCAACACCCGGACAGACAGAAGCCTCCGTCTGTCCCGAAGAAAATCGATGGTGAAACCCAAAATTGCAGAAAAATTGAGACATCAAAGTGGCAGAGCTAGCCCTATTATTAAGAGCAAACTCAGCCAAAGGCAAAAAAGAGACCCAGTCATCTTGATCAGCAGACACAAAGCATCTCAGATAAGTCTCCAATGTCTGGTTTGTTCTCTCAGTTTGTCCATTGGTCTGAGGATGAAAAGCAGAGGAGAAAGACAATTGAACACCAAGTTTAGAACAAAAAGTCCTCCAAAGTCTGGAAACAAACTGGACTCCTCTGTCAGACACAATGTTCTCAGGAATGCCGTGTAACCGAACCACGTGCTGAAGGAACAAAGGCACCAATTCGGAGGAGGAAGGCAACTTAGGTAATGGCACAAGATGTATCATCTTGGAAAACCTATCACAAATCACCCAGATAACGGTCATTCTCTGAGAAACAGGGAGGTCGGAAATAAAATCCATAGAGATATGGGTCCATGGTCTCTTGGGCACAGGCAATGGCATCAACAAACCACTAGAGCGAGAGCAAGGCTTGGAGTGAGAGCAAGTCCCACAGGACTGCACAAACTCCCTGACGTCACGAGACAAAGTAGGCCACCAAAAGGACCGACTCACCAAGTCTCTGGTACCAAAAATTCCAGCATGACCGGCCAACGCGGAACAATGAATCTCAGACATCACACTCTTTTTCCACCGGTCTGGGACAAACAATTTCCCAATAGGGCAGCGCTCGGGTTTATCCTCCTGACACCCTTCCAGAGCCAGTCTCAAATTGGGCGAGATGGCGGAAAGAACTACACCCTCTTTCAAAATAACAGCAGGATCAGATAACTCAGGAGAGTCCGCAAGGAAACTCCTCGAGAGGGCATCCGCCTTAACATTCTTAGTGCCAGGAAGAAAGGAAACCACAAAATTAAAACGTGTGAAAAACAAGGCCCACCTGGCCTGTCTAGGATTAAGTCGCTTGGCTGATTCCAGATAAACCAGATTCTTATGGTCCGTGAGGACCACCACCTGATGTTTGGCTCCCTCCAGCCAATGTCTCCACTCTTCAAAAGCCCACTTCATGGCCAATAACTCCTGATTACCCATGTCAGAATTACGTTCAGTTGGAGAAAATTTTCGAGAGAAAAAGGCACAAGGGTTACTTTTAGAGATCTCAGGATCTCTTTGGGACAAAACGGCACTTGCCCCAATTTCAGAGGCATCAACCTCCACCTGAAATGGCAGAGAAACATCAGGCTGCCGTAGAACAGGAGCAGAAGTGAATCTCTGCTTAAGTTCCTGAAACGCAGAGACTGCCTCAGGAGGCCAATTCACCACATCAGAACCCTTTTTGGTCAAATCAGTCAATGGTTTAACAATAACAGAGAAATTACCAATAAATTTACGATAAAAATTGGCAAAACCCAAGAATCTCTGAAGAGCCTTTAATGAAGTAGGTTGGACCCAATCACAGATGGCCTGAACCTTGACCGGGTCCATTTCAATAACAGATGGAGACAAAATGAATCCCAGAAATGAGATCCTCTGTATGCCAAAAAGACACTTTGATCCCTTCACATACAGAGCATTCTCTCTCAAAATCTGGAACACAGTCCGAACATGTTTCACATGAGAGTCCCAGTCATTGGAAAAAATCAAGATATCATCCAAATAAACAATCAGAAATTTATCCACAAAATCCTGAAAATGTCATTCATGAAGGACTGGAAGATGGAAGGAGCATTAGTGAGCCCAAAGGGCATCACTAGGTACTCAAAATGCCCCTCTGGGGTATTAAACGCCGTCTTCCATTCATCCCCGTGCTTAATGCAAATAAGGTTATACGCCCCCTGAGGTCAAGCTTGGTAAACCAAGTAGCACTTTTCACCCTGGAAAACAGGTCGGAAATCAAGGGTAACGGATATTGATATTTCACAGTGATCTTGTTCAAGAGACGATAATCAATACACGGCCTTAATGAACCATCCTTTTTGGCCACAAAGAAAAAACCGGCACCCAAGGGTGAAGAGGATGGTCTGATATGACCCTTCTCAAATGACTCCTTGATATAAGACCGCATAACGTCATGTTCAGGTACAGACACGTTAAAAAGGCGACCTTTAGGGAATTTACTACCAGGCACTAATTCAATAGCGCAGTCATAGCTCCTATGGGGGGGCAAGGATGCAGATTTACTTTCGCTAAACACATCAGAAAAAATCAGTCAAAAAGTCAGGAACATCCTGAGACTGGGGAGAGGCAGAAAAAACAGGAGTGTTGGCATTAACACATTGGCAGCCCCAACTGGTTACAGACACAGATTTCCAATCCAAAACAGGATTATGAGACTGTAACCAAGGGAAACTTAGTACAATAATGTCATGCAGATTATACAGTACCAAAAATTTGCAACTCTCCTGATGATCAGGTTCAACCCTCATTATCACCTGAGTAGAAAACTGGGGTTTATTCACAGCCAAAGGGGTAGAATCAATCCCAGTAGGGGAATAGACTTCCGTAGGAGTATCAAGGGAAACCCACAACGTTTGGCAAAATCAAAATCCATCAGGTTAATAGCTGCTCCTGAATCAACAAAAGCCTGAGCAGAAAATGTGGACAGGGAGCAAATCAGGGTAAGAGTCAACAGAAATTTAGTCTGAACACTACCCAAGACAACTGAGCGTGCAAAACGTCTTCCCCGCTTAGGGCAGACAGAAATAGCATAAGAGGCGTCACCACAATAGAAACATAACCCATTGCGTTTTCGAAACTCATGACGCTGTGCCCCAGAAGCCACTCTATCACACTGCATGGGTTCAGAAGCTGGCTCACAAGGCAACACTATTACATGCATACCTGTACGCTCACGCAAACGTCTGTCAATTTGAATCGCTAATGACATAGAATCATTGAGACCAGAGGGAGCAGGGAAACCCACCATAACATCTTTTACATTCTCTGACAGCCCCTTCCGAAAAAGGGCTGCCAAAGCATCATCATTCCATTTGGTTAGGACTGCCCATTTTCGGAATTTCTGACAGTACAACTCAGCGTCCTCAAGCCCCTGATTTAATGCCAACAAGGTTCTTTCAGCTTGATCAGTGACATTAGGCTCATCGTACAATAACCCCAGAGCCAGAAAAAATGCATCAACATCACTCAAAACAGGGTCCCCAGGTGTCAAGGAAAAAGCCCAATCCTGAGGATCGCCGCGCAGGAGAGAGATGACAATTTGAACCTGCTGTGCTGCGTTCCCTGAAGACTTAGGTTTTAAGGCAAAAAACAACTTACAGTTATTTTTTAAATTCAGAAATTTGGCCAGATCTCCCAAAAACAAATCTGGCATGGGAATCCTAGGTTCCACAACCAGCAACCCAGCAAGATAGACAGCAATACTCCGAACCTCAGTGGCAAGCTGATCCACACGGCCAGACAGCTGTGCAAGCTCCATTGAGAGAAAAAAAAAATCCTCCTCAGCACCCAGGGAAAAAGAGGGAAAAAATGCAAGAAACAGAAAAAAAAAAAAAATCTCTGACAATTCTGACAACTTTTTTCTTTCCACACTATTTTTCCCTTCTGTGAGTACCATACAATTTTCAGTTTGGCCGGTGATACTGTTATGTTTTGGTAGCTGAGGAGAGCAGGCAAAAACGGCAATACACCAGAGAGGTTGGAATCTATTAGATTGCAGTACCCTGACTAACCACCACAACTAAAGGCAGCCGTGGAGCGTTCCTACGTTGGTCCTAGACGCCTCGTCACAGCCTGAGAGATTAACTACACCTAAAGATAGAAAGAGGAAAGCTATCTGCCACGGAGCAGATCCCCAAAGAACATAGGAAGCCCCCAAACATGTAATGGCGATTAGACAAGAGGAAATACAGACACAGACAGAAAATAGTATGAGCAAACGCTGGGGCCCTATCTGCCTAGACAGAAAAGGATAGAAAGGATACTCACTGCAATCCAAAAAAACCCTAAAAAATGCCAACGCTACTGATTGCAAAAACACTGAGATCACACGACCTCTACCACCTAAATCAGTTCTCTGGTGTAACAAAAATAAGCTGCAGCCACTGAAAAAACTGGAAAAGGCAAATGAACAAATAACAATGGCTCCAGCGGAACTGAGAGGAGCCCAAGCCCCCCGGGGGGGGGGAACCTGGCTAACCTCACAGAAATGCAGAGAAATATGCAAATGGTAAGCACAAAAACAAAAACAGAAAATATCTTATCTAAAAGCAGAAGAAGAGGCAAGACTCAGCAAGCTTCCAAGTGAACCAGGAACCACAGTTGAGACAAGAACAATTGATCACCAGCAACCATGATGGGAGGGAACCTCCCTTATATCAAGCCAGTGACTCCTGATTGCCAATTCTCATTGAATGGTTCAGTATTGTTTGTAACCACCAGAGGGAGCTTCTGCTCAGAATTCATTTCCAAAACATTCACAACAGCGCCTCAGCCGAATCGTGGGTGAGGGCATCGCTGGAGCTCAGCCAGGTAAGGAAAAACTTTTTTTTTGTAAACCCGCGGTATGGGGCACATTATACCAGTATGGGGGTGCATTATACTACTATGGTGGGTGGGGAGGGAAGGAGATGCATTATACTGCTATGGGGCTGCTGCATTTTATACTCTTATGGGGCTGCTGCATTATACTATATATGACTATGGGGGTGCATTTGATTATACTACATGGATGACTATGAAATGTGCAGTATATATTATATAGAGGACTATGGGGGTGCATTATATTATATGGAGGACTATGGGTGTACATTATGCTTCTTATATGGATCCCCATGACTTCTATGTAAGCTCCTGATGAGTATAATGGTTTATTTTCTTTTATACATTACAGAACAACGGCAGTACGGGGGACAAATATATACCAGGATAGGGCACTGGATAGTTACGCCACTGAGGTCAGACTATACAACATTGCAACAAAGCTATAGTGTGCAAAATGAATAGGGAAATTGTGAATTTGGGTGGAAAATATTTTGGCATGGGGGCCCCATTTGAAAGTTTGCACCAGGGCCCATAACTTTGTAGTTACGCCACTGTGCAGCCCCCAGGGTGGCGGAGACGAGACACAAAGAATACAGGTACGGGCCTGGGTATGCAGCCCCTAGTGTGACAGAGACAAGAGCGGAAACAGGACAGGACCTGGCAACTCAGCAGCAGAAAGCAGACTGAGCTAGTGTGGGGAAACGGGTCAGTGGGTGCTCTTGTCCGCTGGCCTGGCTGCCTTTAGAAAGACTGCACGGACCAGGGCTCATACCACTGAACGCCCACTCTAACTCCCCGTGGGCAACATACTACACAGACAACGCAGGGTTAGGGTAAAACAGTGTGGCAATACTAAAGTAGATAATAAACACCGCGCTTAAACAAGGAGTACCCAATATTGATGATGTGATTAAATTAAAGCAATGGTGCAAATATTGGACTCACTGTATATAGCCAAGATCCTAGGAAAAGTCGTTGAAAGAATATTCCTTTCGCGTGGATACTGGAAAAATATATAGAATAGTCAGTGATTTATTGGCTGCTGTAGAATAGCGTGAATCCAATACAATTGTGCTTGCTAGTAAATTGCCAGTACTTACTGGAAAAATTTATTTGGTTATGAATAGTATATCACTTTGATTGATGAGTCACAGAGTTCAATGGTTAAATGATGGCACATTTGGGGAAGGTACATATGTTTGTACGATGCAGAAAAAGTGCTTACTCCAAAAAAACTTTACTGCAATATATAATGCAATTTATAATAAGTAATTAGATGTTGAGTCCTAATGCGGGAAAAAAACATAAAAAAAACATTAAAAAATGATGATATTTGGCCGCTGTACTCACAGTGTGTGCTGAGGGTTAAAATAGTTGCAGGGAGCCGTTATATGGAGCAATAATATATAAAAACTGAAATAGAATATTATAAATTGCATTATATATTGCAGTAAAGTTTTTTTGGAGTAGGCACTTTTTCTGCATCGTACAAACATATGTACCTTCCCCAAATGTGCCATCATTTAACCATTGAACCCTGTGACTCATCAATCAAAGTGATATACTATTCATAACCAAATAACTTTTTCCAGTAAGTACTGGCAATTTACTAGCAAGCACAATTGTATTGGATTCACCCTATTCTACAGCAGCCAATAAATCACTGACTATTCTATATATTTTTCCAGTATCCACGCGAAAGGAATATTCTTTCAATGACTTTTCCTAGGATCTTGGCTATATACAGTGAGTCCAATATTTGCACCATTGCTTTAATTTAATCACATCATCAATATTGGGTACTCCTTGTTTAAGCGCGGTGTTTATTTATCTACTTTATATTTTTATTTTTTGGTAGGTTAACACAGAGCCTACTGCTAAACTACCAGCTGCTTCTAAAGTACCAGTCCCACAATAAATTCACATTCTTCTCATTTCTCTCCCTTTTTTGTTCTAACTAAGGTGTAGCGCCAGTGTTCGTCCATCTAGTGTGGCAATACTTTATTGAACCACAACGCCCAATAGCCAACAGAACATTCCCAGCTATTACCCCCAACATGGTGCACATTACAGGGCCCAATCCTTCTGCTGACTCGCCTGAATAACGGTAGATGTTACGTCAGAGCTCCCAGGGTCGATATTCCACCTGTGATATACACACAGAAATGAGATATTGACAAGCATAGGGAGATGAACGAGAACAGTCCTTAAAGTCCGTAGAAGGCCCAAAGCCAGTTGACACTACGTGACAGCTCCCAGGGTCGCTATTCCACCTGTGATATACACACAGAGAAGAGATAACGACAAGCGTAGGGAGGTGACAGTCAATACTGTCCATACAAGGTCCAAAGCCGGTTGACACGAGAGTCACCACCTGGCTTATCCGATCACCTGCATGGAACCAGGCAACTAGCTGGTCCCAAAGCCTGGCTTTCTCCAAACATATCCATGATTCAGAGATGGTCACTGGATCAGATCTGTGTCCTTCCAACCGACGCCGAAAACTACTAGGTTGATTTACATAAAATCATAGATCCGTGTCACTCGTGATGGTTCCATGATAAATTAGCTGCAGTCCTGTCTCTGGTCCATTGAGTCTTGTGCAGAATGGCCGACTGGTAGCTCTGTGTGATAAGATGAGGTCTGATCTGCTCACTCTGTCTCTTGTTTTATACCCTAGACATGTAAGCTATTTTTAGAATTACCCAGTGTCCTTCAGTTCAGCCTCATAGCTCAAACTGGTTTCGAAGTCAACAAACTAGTTTTATAATACAATGCACAATTAGCATATCAGCTGACAATAAACACAGATAAACACCCACTATGCACAAGTCACTATTGCAGACTTACACAGTATGTTAAATAGTATATCAGCTTGAAAGATTGTCTTCTTGACCCACCAGACATAAACACTTAAATCCACAAGCCAATATACAGATAAAAAGTTAATTCTTGTGGGTTTACAAAAACATGGTTGTCTGGGAAATTAAGGATCAATCTGGTTTCTTCATATTGAGTTTGTTGCTCAGGCATCTCCCTATGGGTGGAGATGCCTTAGGTACCCGATACCGCTTAGCAATAGGCTGGGGACACATTAGGAGTGTGCACACTGTCTCTATAAGACTCAGTAAGTGCAGGCGCCGCCGCCCTAAGCATAGAGCCAGGAAGTATGCACACAGCCAGCAGAGGACATGAGGTTTACAGCATGGAGCAGGCAGAGGGCAGAACTCACAGCATGGCCCGGAGTGGTGAGTAAGATGGTGTGTCAGCCTGATGGGAGATGGGAAGCCATGCAGTGATGCTGGCAGGGACATTACAATGAACATCTGTTGGACAATTATGTCAAGTTCTGTGTACATACCATACATATCTGTTGTGAAACAATCCTTTCTAAATACTTATATGCCAAAAAAAAGACTTAAGCAAAGGCTAGCGGTGACGTCACTGATGCCGCACTGCCTCACAGCCCGACCAGCGCTGAACTCTTGAGTGTGAGAAAATGAAATGGCATTTTCCCATGCTCAAGAGTTCAGTGCTGGTCAGGCTGTGAAGCGCAGCATCAATGACGTCACCACTAGTCACTGAAGCTCCGTTCCCTGCATCTCATTCATTCACCAGTAGTTTACAGCTGGGGCGGTCGCATCTTAGCACAGATCCTGGTTGTAAACTGTATATCTCCCAGATATGGATTACAGCGTGGGAAAGAATGACAGACAGGTATGGTATATTGTTGATTTTTTTTTTAATTACAGGAGAACGAGGGCGTCGCAGGAATTAGGTGTACAATAAAGATGGGAAAACTGTGTTGTGTTTGATTTCATTAAAATACTTTATTCTGGCTGAGTCTTTATTTAACCCATTAACAACTATTATAGGATTAGTAAGGGATAGGTGTCTTATTGACACCTCTCCATTACTAAGCCGGGCTTGATGTCACCTTACAATAAAAAGGTGACATCAACCCCCCCAACTATTACCTCATATGCCACCTCTACAGGTCAGTGGGAAGAGAGAGGCTAAGTGCCGGAATTGGCGCATCTTAGAGATGTGCCTTTTCTGTGTTGGCTGGGGGCAGATGTTTTTAGCCGGGGTGGGCCAATAACCATGGTCTCTTCCTAGGCTATTAATATCTGCCCCCAGTCGCTGGATTTCCCTCTCTGGTTTGGAAAATTGCAAGGCAGCCCACACCATTTTTTTCCCCAAAAAGAATCTATTATTAAATACACACATGTTCCCTAATTTACACACACACTATACAAATGGTATTGGTCACTGACATCTATATATCTAACTATTCTGCATGGATTTACTGTATGTAAACCATGTCTGCTATCCTGTCGGCTCCTGCACTTATTTTACAGAAGCCGACAAATGAATTACCAGCTATTTTTCTATCTATCTTTCTATACAATATAAATATATATATATGTGTGTCACTGACATCTATATATATATATATATATATATATATACAGTATATTTATATATATATGTATTCTAAGTGTATATTTCTATTCTATATTTTCTATTCTAGCCTGTCAGTGTGATTTTACTGTCGCCGCATATGAATTGCAGGCTTTTCAAAGGACACTAGTGCGTATTTCTCGCAAGTCACACGGATGGTCCGTGTAGTGTGCGATTTTTTTTCTCGCACCCATAGACTTGCATTGGGTGAAAGCTCTAAAAAACTATAGGGAGAAAAAAACGTTATCTAAAAAACTAATGAAGCTGCCAAAAAGGAAACAGAGAAGCACATTGCTAATGAGAGTAAAACTAATCCCAAACTGTTCTTCAACTATATCAATAGTAAAAGAATCACAAGTGAAAGTGTAGGCCCCTTAACAAATTGTGAGGAAAGAATGATTGTAGATGACGAGGAAAAAGCTAATATATTAGACACCTTCTTCTTCTTCACAGTATTCACGGTGGAAAATAAAATGCTAGGTGAAATGCCGAGAGTCAAAGAAAACCCTATATAAAGGGTCACCAATTTAACCCAAGAAGAGGTGCAAAACCGGCTAAATAAGATTAAAATAGATAAATCTCCGGGTCTAG